>OY998246.1:55734239-56334239 GCA_963922005.1 Cornus suecica
CTTTTGTATTTTTTCTCTAGGAGAGCTTCTATGATTTTCAAGTGAATTCTCCTCCTCTCATTCATAACCTTGTCTATATTTATAGACAACCTAAAGGAATAGGATGATGACATATGTCACTCCTTGATAACTATTAAATTATATAATATTATAATTCAATAATTATTATTTTTATTTAACTAAGTGGGCTTGAATTACTTAAATAATTTGAATTAGCCCAATAAGAATTGGGCTGATTAATTTAATTTGCGGCCCAATATTTTGTGTTAGGCCTTGTTTGTTTTGAGCTTAAGCACACAAAATTTTAGTGTCTACACTGACAATTTCTAACATGAAATGGCATGATTATATTTATTGTTATATTTATTTGCATATTTGTTTTGTTCTCAAATTGGTCATGGAGTAAAATATATTAATAAACTATTACTGAATGGTGTTAAATTCAAATTCAATTTCATTTTTATTTTTTATTTTTCGTGTTGGATTGTGTCAAATTTAAAATGTTTGATTTTCATGTTGACTAGTGTCAGATTACATAGTCGACCCGTGGGTCAACACACTGACACAAATTGTCAGCTTTAACCATAATCACTAATAAAAATAATTAAATCTGAAAAATATCGATAGCATTAAAAGAGTAGAGTCAAGCTATTGAAGTAACACATCATAGCATCACAAACTTTAGGGGGGTGTTTGGGAGGCTACTTTGCTTCCCAATCCTACTTCTACTTTGGTACTTGTAAGTGTCAAATTTCACTCACATCAAAAACATATCTTTATTCCGGCTCAAATGGCCGTATTTATACATTTTTATGCTCTTGGATCATGGCCTAAGTTCATGGGATCATGACTCACTCTCTTAATAACTACCCATTCCCTTTAGGTAATGGGTTGTTGCTCCCTTTTTAAGGGAATGGCCTAATGTTGATGGTCCCACTTATACTTGGTGGGTTCAATATATGGGTTATTCAATATTTACATTTTACATGGGCTCGACACATCTTGGGCCTAATACATGGGCCTGGGCCTATAATTTTCACAATCTACAGTACTGTTCAATAAAATCTCTAATAGAGCGTGTTTGGTCACAATACTTTGCTTCCCTTATCTTGAAAGCATGCTACCAAAAGGGGGCCATTTCCGAATCACCAAAAGAGGTGATTTCTCTTCCTTCGGTGACTGTTCACAACACAGATACTTGGAGCATCCTTGAATACTTTGTTTCTTTCCTCAAATGATTTGCTTTCTGTCCAACCAAAACGTGAACCCTAGCTCTTTCATCCTAATCGTGCCACCATTGTATTTTCAAATGGATATGTGAACCAAATCCTATAAATATTTTATTTTTATCCAATATTATATTTTTTAAAAACAAAATTAAATCATTCAAAAAATATATTCAAACATTCCAAAATTTCGTGATAAACTAGTGTACGAATATTTAAATGTATTTTTGTTTCCATTTTTGGGTTTTTATTACATATATATCTATTCAATGTTGTTATCACAAACTTTAGGGGGTGTTTGGGAGGCTACATTGTTTCCCAAATCCTACTTCTACTTTGGTCCTGTTCAATAACATTCCTGATAGAGCGTGTTTGGTCATAATTCTCTGTTTCGCTCATCTTAAAAGCATGTTACCAGTAGGGTCATTTCCAAATCACCAAAAGAGGTGATTTCCCTTGATTCGGTTACTGTTCACAGCACATATACTTGGACCATCTTGGAATACTTTATTTCTTTGCTATGATGATTTGCTTTCTGTCCAACCAAAACGTGAACCCTAGCTCTTTCATCCCAATCGCGCCACCATTATATTTTCAAATGGATATGTGAACCAAATCCTATAATAAATATTTTATTTTTATCCAATATTATACTTTTAAAAAAAAAATCCTTCAAAAACTATATTCAAACATTCCAAAATTTCGTGACAAACTAGTGTACAAATGTTTAAATGTAATTTTATTTTCATTTTTGGGTTTTTATTACATATATATCTATTCAATGTTGTCATCATAAAAAATAAAACAAAATATTCAAACCAAAGTATCAAATTTTTTTATTCTCAGACCAAAATCATTAGCACCAAATATGATCTGTTTTCAAAATAAAACCAGATGATAGTAATTTACTATGCTACACTTTCCTTTTTGTTTCAGATCATCCCAAACAATTAATGTTGACTTGTATGTTCACTTTAGACTTTGTACAAATTGAACTTTTTATTTTGTACAACATTTGAAAAAGTCAGTTATGGGTGTTTTTGGGACCCCTTGACAAATTCAAAATCAAATAAAAAGTGGCCCTAGATAGTGTCCAACTTTGTAATATTAGTCGAATATAACAAAGCTAGTAATGAAAGCCCTCAATAGAATGTTAAAGGAGCAGGTTTGGGATGAAAACCTTTTTAAAAAATCGATACTATCAATTAACATTTTTGAGAAAAGATTATTTTAAACTTGAACAAAATCCCGCTTTGTCAAGGCGAGATCGAAACACTTCAATTAATACAAATTTTAAAATAAGATGATTTTAAATTTACACTAAATAAGTTAATATTTTTCTTTAATTTGATATATTAATTTTTTAAAAATAAAAAATTGACCAAGTGTTCGATTTGTACGAATTTCATCCTCTCCCTGAGTAGGTCCTAAATTTTGTTTTTTGTTTTTCTTTTTTTGGGCACATGGGCCGCACTTACTAACATTTATCATTATTTCACTGCAATGATACTTTAATTTCAGTTACTAAATTCTTATATAACGAAGTTAGGATCATTTATTATTTTTGTTTACTTTTTTGTTTGTCTATTTTATTTTGTTTTTGGGTGAATGAGAGATTTTATTTGCTATAAGAAAACAAGTATCTAATACAATCCGTAGTCATAATATCATTTCTATCCCGATAATCATATAATAGATTCGGATAATATCAGTTAAACAGTAAATAATATATAGACTATTAGTATTACATAATTGCATTGATATATTTCAAAAATATCATAAAATAAATAATATTGAACGTATTAGATGATGCCATGAATATTGAATAACGATCTAACTCTAAAATTTTTAGACATAAGAAAAGTCATTCATCAAATAAATTGGATAGAATCCAAAGCTTCTTGGCTGTAACGCTACTATAGGCCTTTATATTCGTTTATAGGATGAAAACTGCTATCACCTTTCTATGTATAGTACTAGTTATTTTTTCAACATAATTGTTTCTTCACAATAATGGTATCATTTAATAATCTTTATCTTATAATTAATCTAGGCACCAATTATTTATCTGCCATTAATTATTATTTTATTAGAGCTACTATGCCTAATTATTTTCAAGATGTTTGATTGGTTAACCCCTACAAAATACAAACCCCCTCCCAATTCCCAAAGCAAATGTCTATAATAATTAATAAGAAGAATTCTCATTAAATAAGGACCTTGAAGATAAAAACAAAACCATATAAATGCATACAATAACTTGTCTCTTCCCGCCAATTTTGTCAAGTACAAACTTCAATTTTCAAGTTTTCTTGTTTATGATTAGAAATGTAAACGGATCGGATTCGGATCAGATCTGTCCTGATCCGATCCGAATCCGATAAGCTTATATCCGATCCGATCCGACCCGATAATCCGATGAATTTTCACTTAATTGATCCAAATTCGAATTTTTTTTATTTTCGGATATCCGATCCGATTAAGTAAAAAAAATTACAAAAAGTTATTAATTTTTTTATGTTATTTTTTAAGAATATTAAATACTAAATTATATATTTTATAATCAATGTTTATAATACATGACTATAAAAACATAAAAATGAAAAAACAAAAAAATAATTGAAACATTATTAAGTATATTATTTAATATTTACATATTAATAACAATATTATGTGTATATATAAAATTAATCGGATTGGATTATTATCGGATCGGATTAGCATAAATCCAAATCCAATTTGTTAAGAAATCAGATTATTGGATTCGGATTATAATCGGGTTATCGGATTTTATTTTCAATCCATATCCGGCTAATCGAATCAGATTCAGATCAAAATCTAATTCATTGACAGGTCTATTTATGATTGCTTGTTGACGCCATTCAAAAGACAATTTTACAAAATTCTTTGTCTCAACGCATTATATGAATTTTTTTTCTTTTCGAGATGTTGCATTAGATATACACAATTATAGTAAATTAAAAAGTAGATTTATGCAGAACATACAGAAAATAATTTAAATAGTATACACAATGAGTAGGATTAAATGCAATTGGAGAGCTAGGAGTTCAAGTCTTTTTTGGAGATGCTTGGTTTCGATTGGTTTTTCAAGCCCTATTATTGTTTTTTTTTTGGATTGAAAACTCTTTCGAATGATGTTTGATTGATTTTTTAAAATAGATTCCGGGTGTTAGAAAGAGTATTTGGAAGAAGTTTTTGGTTTCAAGTTTTTCAAAAAAATTTCTACTTTTTTTTTGTATATATATAAAGCTGAATCTCTATAAATTTTTTTTTTTATCTGATTCTACTTGCCTGATCTGAAAAGGGAATCTACGTTTTTCTGCCGTTGCAATATGTATCTATAAATTATTTAAATTAGTTGTTAGACAAACATCCATGGGGATTCCCACAAGTAATTTGACCAGATCAGAGATGGAGAGAAATGGAATGAAACCCTAGGAATAATTAATTCCAAACACTTACGGCCCGTTTGGGAATTTGATTTTGGTCTTGATTTTGATCTTGGTCTTGTGATTTTGGTTTTGGTGGTCTTGGGTGGTTTTAGGTAAATCTAAAACCTATATATAATGTTTGGTAAGGAATTGGTCTTGGTATAATTATATATATATACTAATATGTATTAAAAATATATAAATATGAAAAATATATATATAAAATTGGAAAAAAATATTAAAATGAAAAAATATATAATTAAAATATAATTAAATTTCCGAAAACATTTGACATTTTTATTTATTTTTATTCCAAAAAATATATATATAATCAAAAAAATATTTTAAAATGTGAAAATTATATATAAAATTCAAATAATATATCTTAAATTCGAAAAAATATATATAATTCAAAAAAAATATAAAATTCTGAATAATTTTATTATATCCTGAAAAAATTTAAAAATTTAGAAAAAAAGGGATATAAAATGGGGAAAAATAATTTTTTTCCGAAAATATAATTTTATTTCGAAAAATAATTTTTTTTCCGAAAAAATAATTTTTTTCCGAAGAATAAATTTTTTCCGAAAAATAATTTTTTTTCCGAAAAATAATTTTTTTTCTGAAAAATAATTTTTTTTGGGAATAAATTTTTTTTTTTCCAAATTTTATATATTATTTTTTCAAAATAATTCATTTCGGCGATATATATACATATATATATATAGAGAGAGAAAAGTCAAAATTGGTAGGCCAAAACCATGGTTTTAGTGGTTGGTTTTAAAAAGCCCAAAACCAAGTCCAAAACCACCAACCAAACATGGTTTGGTCTTGAAATCAAAGACCAAAACCAAAACCAGGCCTAAAACCAAGATAAGGAAAATAATAAAATTGACCTTTATTCGAACTCTACCGATAATAATATTCCCTTCGTTCTATTCACTTTCTCAACTTTTTTTATTTTTTTGAAGGTAAAAAACGCATACACTCAGATATTCACTCACTTGTCCTAATATACTTGCAACTTAATAATTATTTCTATTATTTTGTAAATTTGGGACTCATGAATTATTTCTATTATTTTGTAAATTTGGGACTCTTGTATGCTTAATTGACTATGATTTTGATGAATGTAGTTCCTACGTCCAATTTTGAATCCCAATAGAATATAATATTATACTTTCTCAAATTATTTATTTTTATTAATTTTAAAAAATAATCGACCCTATTAAAAAATTACAATTATACTATATTATTAAATGGAAAAATTAAAAATATAAAATAATCAAAAAAATATTAAAAAGTCAGATTTAGTTAACTAATTTGGGACACAGAGTACCATGAAAAAAAAGAGTTTTTATTTTATTTTTATTGTAGTAATGGTAGGGAGATGGTAAAAGATGTGATATACTCCTTCCGTCCTAAAATAAGTGTTCATTTTTCCTCTTTTCCTTGTCTCAAAATAAGTGTTCACTTTTGAAAAGTCAAATAATTTTATTTGATCAATTTACTAATTTAACCTTCAACCATTAAAGTTATAAGACATATATATTAGAAACCATCACATCATTATAGTGGGATCATGGGTAAAGTTGGTATTTCATTGACTAACACTACAACAAAAGTCATCCTTTTAAAAAATTGGAATTTTCAAAATGGACCTATAATTTGGGCTGGAGGGAGTAATAAACAATAATGATTTTAAGGGAAGTGTGTAATAGCCAGAAATTACATGGCCCAATATAGATGAGCCATAGGACTGTTGGGCCGCAGTATTGATGGACCGAAGGACAGGTGGGCCGTGGAACTAATGAGCCCATGGAAGTTTCTAGAAAATGAGTGATCCATAAGTCAGAGATTTATCCTGATTATGGAAAATAGAGTCCAAAAAAGAAAAGAGTTTATATCAAATCCCATGATTTAAGGGATTGATAAACTTAGGTAAATGGGCTTGACCCATTTACCAAAATTATGTATAAATACATGGTTTGAGGATGAATAAAGAATCCAATTTTTAACCCATTTCATTCTGTATTTTTCTGCATCTACACAATTGGCGCCGTCTGTGGGAAACACTTTTATTGAAATCTTTCTTTTCAATAGCTTCCCATTCTCTACGAAGAGCTTAGATTTGCACCATCCATGGCGGTTATCACCCGTTCACAGCAATCCGAGTTACCTCAGAATGGAGGCCAACCTTCACAAATAGAAGATCCGATCAGGCGAGCCCTGGAGGACAAAACCGCCGAATTGGAGAGGCAGAACGCCGAGTTAGTGGCCAAACTGGCTCGGTTACAAAACCCTCGAGAAACCCCGAATGGCGAGCAAACCAACCAGCAGGAGCGGTCCGCAGGCCACCAGTCAGAAAGGGTCAACCACCACGCAAAGTCCAACAACGATCGAGAGGAACACGCAGAATCATCCCTACAAGTGCTCGGGATGCACAATCCCGAGGAGACTCTGACCATGAAAAAGTTGGAGGAGATTATGATCAGATTCCAAAGGGAGGTGCTTAAGGATCTGAAGATTCAGACCCCAAACGATCTGGCCTTCGAGGCATCCATCGATGCCGTGCAGACTGCGTTCACCCTGGCGATCACCAGCGTGCCCTACCCAGAGAGGTTCAGACTACCAAAATTTATCTTGTTCGATGGCACAAAGGATCCAACGGAACACATCTACCACGTGCATAAGAAAATGAATGTCTACAATGAGAATGAAGCCCTGTTCTGCAAAGTCTTTCCCACCAGCCTGACCGAAGCAGCCCTGCTATGGTTCAGGAAACAACCACCCTGATCAATTGGAGGCTGACTCAGACTCTATGAGTTGTTCATTGCCCAGTACTTCGACAATAAAAGACAAAGAAATACCATCTCCAATCTATTCACCATGATCCAAGAAAAAGGTGAATCCCTGAAAAGCTTTGTCTTGCGATTCAATGTGGAGATGTCTTCAATTGACAATTGTGATCAACACTCAGCTGTTGAGGCTTTCAGAATGGCCTTGATCCCTGGAACCAAGTTCCATCAGTCTTTGGTCAAAAGGCCACCTGCAGACATCGGGGAACTCAATTCCAGGGCACAAGGGCACTTCCAGATAGAAGACGAACGGGTCATACGACAAAGAAGGACAACATTTTCAAGCGTAGAGGCAAGAGTATCCAAACCAAAATCTAAGGATCGGGCAACCGATCAAAAGCGGCCAGGCGCTCCTCCTGCACCATCTCCAGTCCCAGAGAAACGTCAGAAATTCGAGGACAAGATTACTCCATTAAAGGTTGCCCTGACTAAACTGTATTAGGAGACTAAGGGTAAGGGAATCTTCCGGTCATCACCACCCATCAGACAACCAATGGACCAAAGAGACATGTCAAAACATTGTGCCTTCCATGGCGAGTACAAATACCACGCCAACGAGTACAAAAGCCTTAGAAGGCACGTAGAAGCCATGATAGCGAAAGGGGAATTGAAGGAGTACGTTGCTAAAGAGGGCACCCGTCTAAATCAAACGTCACACACGCTCACCAAGGGAGCAGTGGGACAACCCATTCACATGGTTCATGGTGGCCTAAGTCAATCAGAAGCGGAGGAAGCCCGTTGATCCTAGATGCAACAAGCCCAGAAACTGCGAAAGGTTGGGGAAATCTACGAGTTCCAAAGCCCAAAAGAGGATGCATGTATAACTTTCTCTTCTGCAGACATGTGGAACATTCAATCACCACATGACGATCCTTTGGTTATCTCCCTCATGGTCTCAAACTGCCTGATCAAAAGGGTAATGATTGACCCAGGAAGCAGCATCAACATTATCACCAAGTGGGCCTTTGAGAAGTTAGAGATCAACCCTCAGGAGATAGTCCCTTCCAGAAGCCCAATAGCCGAATTTAATAGTAGAAGAGTGGAACTAGTGGGAGAGATCCAACTGCCACTAACAACAGCAAGACGCATGCTCAGAGAAACTTTTGTGGTGGTGGATGTCAAACCCTCATATAATCTCCTTATGGGTAGGGGTTGGATCCATCGGATGCACGAAGTTCCTTCAACCATGCATCAAGGCATGCGGTGCATCGATCCAAACGGAATTGATGTGATTGACATCAGGGGAGATCAAGTAGCAGCCAAGGAATGTTACGCTCTCACCATGAAAGGTCTGAGGAAAAGGACAGAACCAGAACGAGAATCACGTTCCAAGGCGGTACCCGATGATCAATACCAATTACAGGAAGAGGATACGGGGTCATCAATAGCAGCTGAACCTTTGCTTGAAGTTTGGATCTACCCTGATCACCCTGAAAGGTTGACTTATATTGGTTCTGGCCTCAATACACAAGAAAATGAAGAAATGGAGACCCTCTTACGCTCCAATGCTGACGTATTTGCCTGGGGCCATATGGATATGATAGACATCGATCCGTTAATAGCCCAACATTCCCTCACATGGATCTCGGTGCAAAACCCGTCAGACAAAAATAAAGGCGAATGGGGGCTCACCGAAACTAGATCATAGCTGAAAAGGATGATCGACTTCTCCAAGCAGGATTCATAAAGGAGGTACAATATCTTTTCTGGCTGGCGAACGTTGTTTTCGTTCAGAAGAAGAACGAGAAATGGAGGGTGTGCGTGGACTTCATAGACCTGAACAGAGCATGCCCGAAGGATTGTTTCCCCTTACCAAAGATCGATCACATGGTAGATGCCAACGCAGGATTCGAGCACTTGAGTTTTATGGAAGCATACTCTGGGTATAACCAGATACGAATGAACCCAGATGACGAGGAAAAGACCACATTCATCACTGAATCAAGTACATATTGTTACACAGTTATGCCTTTCGGACTAAAAAATGCAGGCGCAACCTTTCAGAGGTTGGTCAGTAAGGTTTTCCAGGGCATGATGGAATCTACCATAGAAGCCTACATTGATGACACGGTGGTTAAAAGAAAGGCAAAAAGTGGTCACCTGATTGATCTGCAGCAGGTATTCGACACCCTCAAAAAGTACAAGATGAAGCTCAACCCATCAAAATATTCTTTCGGAGTATCCTCGGGCCAATTCTTGGGACATATAGTTAATCGGACGAGAATACAAGTTAGCCCAGCACAGGTCAAAGCTCTCATGGAGTCAGCAGAGCCAAGGTCCCTGAAGGAGATCCAAGCACTAACCGGAAGAGTAATAGCCCTCAGTCGTTTCATCTCTCGCTTAACTGATCGGTGTCGGACATTCTTTCAAGCTATAAAGGCGGCAAAAGGAGAGGTCTGGGGGCCGGAGCAATTAGAAGCCCTGAAAAAACTCAAAAGCTACATGGCAAAGCCTCTTATACTGGCAACCTCAGAAGCAGACGAGTCGTTACACTTATATCTAGCCATATCTGCGACATCTACCAGCGTCGCTCTGGTCAAGAAGGGCAAGGGGTACCAGATACCAGTCTTTTACACCAGTAAAGCCCTTGCTGATGCAAAAACCCGTTATTCAAAGCAAGAGAAGCTGGTAATATCACTGATCAATGTAAAACGACATATTCAGCATTATTTTGAAGCACATCCGATCGTAGTGTCAACTGCAACCCCAATCAGATCCATAATGGTGAAACCAGAGTTATCAGGGAGAGTATCCAAATGGGCAATGTTAATGGAGCAGGGATTGGTGTAGAGCTAGTGACACCAGATGGCACTAAAATTCAACAGTCCGTTCGATTGGAGTTTCCTGCCTCCAACAACGAAGCCGAGTATGAGGCCCTTCTAGCTGGGATTCAGTTGGCCAGAAGCCTTCAAGTACAAAAAGCAGAGATACGGAGTGATTCCCAGTTGATCGTACGACAGTTAAATGAGGAGTATGAAACCCGAGAGCCTAAAATGAAAGTGTACAAAAATTTGGTACTAAAAGAGGCCGAGGAATTCCAGCAGTTAACCTTTGAACAGCTCCCCATAGGGGATAATATCATGGTAGATCATCTGGCTAACCAAGCCTTCGCAACAGGGGAAAGTATGACTCGAATAACACTAATGGACTTCATCGTCCGATCAAGCTTGGAGCCCTCCGAAGACGTGATGGTCATTCATTGGGAGCCAAATTGGATGGACCCCATAGCAGACTATTTAAGGACCGGTGCATTACTTGATTCAAAACCAGAGGCCCGGAAGATAAGAATGAAAGCCACCAGATATGCTCTATACAATGGCCAACTATACCGCAAGTCTTTCTCCGGGCCATATTTGAGATGTCTCACTCCCTCCGAAGCTTCGGCAGTCATGGAAGAAATTAATGCAAGATCATGTGGCAATCATTCCGGAGGGAATTCTTTAGCCCATAAAGTTCTCACCCAGGGATACTTCTGGCCTTATCTGTTAAGGGACGTTGAGGTCTACACCCGACACTGTAAAAAGTGCCAATTTCATGGAGATGTCATTTATCCACCTCCGGAATTATTGAACCCAATAATTATCCCTCACCCTTTTTCCCGATAGGGTATGGATATCGTGGGTCCTCTCGCATAAGCTATACGATCTACTACACATGTTCTTCTGGCTACGGATTACTTTACCAAGTGGATGGAAGCTGAGGCATACTCCACTATCAAAAGTAGCCATGTTATCAAATTCATCTGGAGCCACATCATTTGGAGATTCGGTCTTCCCCAAAGTATAATGATAGATAATGACACCAATTTGGATAACCGGAAAGTTCAAGCATTCCTGGCAAAGCATGGGATCAATCATAACACTTCTTCCGTTGGCTATCCAAAGGGAAATGGACAGGCTGAAAGGACCAACAGGACAATTTTTGATACACTCAGGAAAAAACTTGAAGAGGCAAAAAGAGCCTGGTTGGAGAAATTGCCCGAGGTCTTATGGTCTTATCGGACTACTCCAAGACAACCAACAGGAGAGACCCCTTTCGCCATGGCCTATGGTGCCGAAGCCGTTATCCCGACCAAATTAAGAGTACTTACTTTAAGAAGTCAAGCCTGAGAGGAAGGTCCAAACAATCAGCACCTAGCCCATGATTTGGACCTACTGGAAGAAAGAAGAGAAGTTATCGGGATAAGGCTGGCTACCTATCAGTAACAAGTCAGGGACTGTTTAATCAGAAAGTCAAGGTAAGAGACTTTTAGGTAGGGAATATGGTGCTCAGAAGAAAGATTGTGATTATTGGCAAGTTATGGAAGACATGGGAAGGACCTTATAAATAATTGAGGTCATCAGACGTGGTGCTTATCGGGTACAGAAGAATGAGATAGGCCACATCGAGCCAAACTCTCAGAACGCTTATCGGCTGAAGAGGTATTATCCTTAGTTGGTTTCTTTTTCTTATTAAACAATAAAATAAAATTGTGTCTCGCATATGACACCTTTTTGCTGATTATAATAAAGCATCTGTGCCCGATGTTGAGCACCTCTGCTTCGTGATTCTCAAGTTCTTTTGAATAAAGATACATTCTATTTTTATACTCATATTTTATGAAAAGACTTCATGTTTAATTGAAAATTTTCCTAAGTGTTGAGTTCAAACCTGATTTGAACTAACTAGAGGGAAAGAACGAGTCGTAGGGGCCATATGCTCGAAGGCTTCATGTTAATCGAAAATTTTCCTAAGTGTTGAGTTCAAACCTAATTTGAACTAACTAGAGGGAAAGAACGAGTCTCAGGGGCCATATGCCCGAAGGCTTCATGTTAATTGTAAAATTTCCTAAGTGGTGAGTTCAAACCTGATTTGAACTAACTAGGGGGAAAGAATGAGTCTCAGGGGCCATATTCCCGAAGGCTTCATGTTAATTGAAAATTTTCCTAAGTGTTGAGTTCAAACCTGATTTGAACTAACTAGAGGGAAAAAATAAGTCTAAGGGGCCAGATGCCCGAACACAAAATATTAAAACAAAAACTTTTACTAAAAAATCAAGAATAAAATAAACACTGAGTTAGGAAAGTTATTTTTCATTAAAAAAGAGAGAAATTACAAAAACACCCTTCTGAAAAGGGTAAGTACAGAGAACTTAAAATCCTACTCTACTCAGGGGGGGATAGTCTTCTCCCTTCAAGATAGCAGCAAACCGCTTCTCATTTTCAGAAGCCGATGGGTCCTTGTAAGGAAGAGACACTCCCATGAAAGCATCAAACTCTTCAGCAGTCTTGAACTCCCGATCTGCTAAGGGAATGTGCTCTATTTCATGCCTATCTCGCCACGCTCGGACCGATCAAACATCGCAGATGGTAATGTACCGGCTGTGCATGTCCATACCACCCAAATGGCACACCTCTACCTTGGATCGCTCAAGAGCCAGAAGATTATCTGACTCCGCCTTTTCGGCAGCTATCTTTTGGTAGGCTGCCTTCACCTCTGCAAGTTCAGCAACTAAAGTCATCTTTTTGGCAGCTAAAGCCCTCTTCTCAGCCTCTCTGGTCTCTAAAAGGCTCTTATGCTCAGATACACTCTGGCGAAGACCATCCGCCTCTTTGACCAGAGCAACCCGATGCTTGTTATTTTGCTAGAGTTGGGCCTGCATCTTGGCCATTTCCAGGACATCAGACTCCACGACATTGTTGTAAGCCTGGATCCCATAAAGAAGCTACGAAAAAAGTGCATGTTAGTGCATAACAAAGTATAAAATTAAGGGAAAAAGTGCATGCTAGTACATGATAGTTACCAACCTCCATGACCATTGTGGAGCTTTTCTTCAGAAACTCAGTCATGGAGATCTTGGACTGAGCAGCCCTATCGGCCGGAGTCCAAATCCCTTTTGCCATAACCTGAAGAGCTTCTGGCTGGTAGATGGTAAAATGGTCGGCACAGACCGGAGTCCTATCGGGAAGAAGAAACTTTGGCTCCCAGGGAATAGAAGTACGGGGGGCATCCTGAGCCTGAGGAGTTTCGCTCGTCGAAACATCAGTAGCTTAGGTACTAGGTCTTTTATTGGCCACTCCATAGTCTATTCCAGATCGGGTCCTCGTGATTGGAGGATTTACAGGAGGAGGATGAGGTGGATCTACTGGACTTTTTGATGGCGGAGGTACTGGAGGCATCGGGGGTGCTGTCGAGAGCGGTACAACGTCAACCAGGTTGATCCCTTCAGGAACCTGAGTGCGTCTGACAGAAAGGGGGGGGGGCAAATTCATCCTATCAACAACAGCGCTCAAGTTAGAAATATTGTCCAGATTTTCCTGAGTCAGAAGGGTAGTGGCAGATTGAACATTGCTCCAGATCTTGGCCTTCAGAAGGGCTACCCGTTATTTTATGAGGGACAAGGGAATTTCTCTATCCTCATAACCTAGAAACATGTATGCGTATTCCCCCCGATGTAAATCACAGAACTCACAAAAACGGGAGATTTTGTGGAGGGGACGGTAGACAGGCAAGCGAATAACACCGAAGGTATGTGGGATCGGGAATGTAAGAGAGAACGGGTAAAACCAATTACCGCTAACAACTGCCATCCTCTATTTCCACCCTTTATCTGACTTTTCCGTACCAGAACATAGACCCCGACCCTGGAAGGGAAAGAGGTTGTATCTACCCTTACTTTCTCTGGCATTTTGGAAAAAATAACAAAGAAGCAAGTCGGCTAAACCATGGTTAAGGTCCAAATCCCTATTGTATAATAGGAGCATGGACAGAATCCTAAGGCTGTTCGGGTTGAGTTGAAAGGGGTGCAAACCTAACATAAAAAACACATAATGGAATAAAGGGTGAAGAGGAAATCTTAAAACTTTAAGGTGAACCACCGATAGCAGAATGCTACCTGGTTGAAGTCTCTCACTCTTAGAGAAATATAAATAGCCTGGGTAAGAGGCTACATCAACATCACCGGGTACGCGAGTCTTACCCCAAAGATGTTTTACGTCCATCTCAGGCTGGGTTTTCTTAAGAGGGGAAACTGTGAAGGGTTCAGAAGGCTTAGGGTCCACAGATTCATCATTATCGTGAGAACCCCTTGAAGCAGGTGTTCCCGGATTCGTTGATGAACCCGGAAGGTCGACATTTTGGGGAACTGTTTTTGGGACAGGGGCCTCTTGACGGGAAGAAGGAGGGTTATCACTACTGGTAGGGTCAGTGTCAGTTGCAGAGGACAGAACGACCTCTTCTACTGACCTGGTATCATCGTTGTCGGACATAGTTCCAGAAAGGTAGAAAAGACAAAAGGGGGCATAGATGAAAATTAAAAAGAGGGAAGTACTATCCGACTTACTCAACTGATAATGAAGAGGCAGGAAGAGCTTCGGGTGGGAGTAGACGTCTATTCTGATGGAGGTTCTTAAGGCTGACAGGAGATAATGCAAGAATCAGAGAGAAAAAGGCAAAAAGCGAAAGTTGAGAAACAGAGGAATGAAAAAATGAAATGGTTTAGGGTGGGTTTTATAGAAGGAAAAGAGCATGCCAAAAGACTACACGAAGCCCGAAGGTCACACGTTGCACGATGAGCCATCCTGGTGCGAAGATTAAGGAAGTTATGGCCTCTTGTTTTGAAATGCCATTAAATGCCCAATAATGACTTGAGAACTCACCACCATCATTTCTCATAAAAGATATTAATGTATATATGAGTATATGCAATTTCGGTCATGGGCTATAATGAGAATCATAAGCCCATAACCTCAGGGGCCTGTGTAATAGCCAGAAATTACATGGCCCAATATAGATGGGCCATAGGACTATTGGGCCGTAGTACTGATGGGCCGATGGGCCGAAAGACAGGTGGGTCGTGGAACTAATAGGCCCATGGAAGTTTCTAGAAAATGAGTGATCCATAAGTCAGGGATTTATCCTGATTATGGAAAATAGAGTCCAAAAAAGAAAAAAGGTTTATCAAATCCCATGATTTAAAGGATTAATAAACTTGGGTAAATGGGCTTGAGCCATTTACCAAATTATGTATAAATACATGGTTTGAGGATGAATAAAGAATCCAATTTTTAACCTATTTCATTGTGTATTTTTCTGCATCTATAATAATAAAAAAGTATTAAAAAGTCAGATTTAGTTAACTAATTTGGGACAGAGAGTACCATGAAAAAAAGATTTTTTATTTTATTTTTATTGTAGTAATGGTAGGGAGATGGTACAAGATGTGATATACTCCTCCGTCCTAAAATAAGTTTTCATTTTTCCTCTTTTCCTTGTCTCAAAAGAAGTGTTCACTTTTGAAAAGTCAAATAACTTTATTTGGTCAATTTACCAATTTAACCTTCAACCATTAAAGTTATAAGACATATATATTAGAAACCATCACATCATTATAGTGGGATCATGGGTAAAGTTGGTATTTCATTGACTAACACTACAACAAAATTCATCCTATTAAAAAATTAGAATTTTCAAAATGGACCTATAATTTGGGACGGAGAGAGTAATAAACAAGAATGATTTTAAGGGGAGAGATTTCTACATCACAAAAGGCCATGTCCATTGAGAATAAGTGTCCTACTGACGGGCATATCCACCATAATACACACAACAATTTCCAAATTCTAGTGCATTCCCTATGTCTGCACATGCATAAGCCAAACCCTATCTTTCCAAAAAGAAATAGAAGTATTTCTTCAAAATAATGCATAGAAGTATTTCTTCAAAATACGGCCCCTAGTTCCTAGTTGGGAGAAAAACAAATAAGGTGTGGTTACTGGTTGGTATGTATTTTTGAAAATATTTTTTTAAATTCTGAAAATAATATAAGAAAAAATTGTACGAAAATTATGTATGATTGATTTTTCTGAAAATTGTTTTTAGAAAATTCAATTATAAATTTTTTTTGTTTTCAAATAACTATTTTTTCTTGTTTTTTTAAAATAATTTTCTATTTTCAAAATTCCCGAGAACACTTATCAGGGATGGATATCAATCATCTGAGAGATTTCTTAAAAATAATGTATCTGGCCATAGTTGCTAGTTGGGCAAGTTCACTTTTCAAAAAAGACATAGAAGTGTAATATTTTCTTGAAAATAATGCATACGGCCCTAATTGTTAGTTGGGCAAGTTTGATCAGTATGTATGAATTAGCGGTTTTTTATCCCTTTAATTTTGTTTTTGGCGTCTATTTGACATTTTGTGTATTGGGATCCAGAAAGATATTGTGATGAACGTATAGGAAAACCTTATTTGAATTTAATCATATCTTTGAAATTCACTTATTTCTTATTGCTTTGGGCTTTCATTTTTGTCTCCCATGAGATGTTCTATAGGGTTCATATATTGTAGATGCAGAAAAATACACAATAATAATTGGGTTTAAAATTGGATCCTTTATTTAATCTTTGGCCATGTATTTATACACAATTCTGGTAAGTGGGTCAAGCCCATTTAGCCAAGTTTATCAATCCCTTAAATTAGGGGATTTGATGAACTCTTTTCTTTTTTGGACTCTCTATTCCATAAGTAGGACAACTCCCTGACTTATGGATCACTCATCTTCTAGAGAATTCTTATGGGCCCATTTATTTCTTTGGGCCATCCATCTTCGGCCCATCAGTCTTCATCCCATCAGTCATCGGCCCATCAGTCATGTGGCCCATCCTAGTTGGCCCATATATTATTTTGACTATTACACAAACCCCTGAGGTTATGGGCTTATGGGTTAATTCATAGCCCATGACCAACACATATACATATATTATTTATGGGAAATGATGGTGATGAGTTGTCATGACATCATTAGGTATTAATAACATTTCAAAATAAGAGGCCATTACTTCCTCAATCCTTGCACCATGATGGCTCATCGTGGGTTGTGCGACCTTCGGGCTTCGCGCAGTCCTTTGGCATACATTTTTCTTTCTATAAAAACCCACTCCAAGCTATTTTATTTCATCATTCTCTTCATTTGCAACTTTCGTCTCTAGAACCCATCTCTCTCTTATTCCTGCAACCTTCTTGGTCGGTCCTAAGCACTTCGATTAGAACAGACATCAGCTTCGCCCCGAAGCTCTTCCTGCCTCTTCATTACCTAAGTAAGTCGGATAACACTCTTCTCTTTTCAATTTTTATCTCTTCCCCCTATCTGTTTCTTCTACCTTTCTTGGAACCATGTCTGACAGTGACGACACCCGGTCAGTAGAAGAGGTTGTTATGTCCTCTACTACTGGCACCGATCCTACTAGTAGTGACAACCCTCCGTCTACCCGTCAAGGGGCCCCAAGAATAGTTTCCCAAAACACCGATATTTCGGGTTCGTCAACGAATCCGGGAAAACCCATTTCAAGGGGTCCCAAGGAATCTGTGGAACCCAAGTCTTCTGAACCATTCGTAGTGGCCCCACTTAAGAAAGTTCGTCCTGAAGTAGATATCAAACATCTTCGGGATGAGACCCATGTACCTGGGGATGTCGATGTGGACCCTTACCCAGGTTACTTAGATTTCACCAAGAGTGAGGGACTCTAACCCAGTAGCATTCTGCTATTGGCAGTTCACCTTAAAGTTTTAAGGTTTCCCCTTCACCCTTTTTTCCACTATGTGTTCTTCATGTTAGGCTTACACCCCCTTCAACTCAACCCGAACAACCTTAGGATTCTGCCCATGCTTCTATTATACAATAGGGATCTGGACCTTAACCTAGGTTTAGCCGACTTACTTCTTTGTTAGTTTTTTCAAAATGCCAGAGAAAGTAAGGGTAGATACAACCTTTTTCCCTTCCATGGTCGGAGTATATGCTCTGGTACCGAAATGTCTGATAAAGGGTGGAAAAAAAGAATGGTAGTTATGAGCGGTAATTGGTCTTACTCGTTTTCTCGTACATCCCCGATCCCCCATACGTTCGGTGCCATTCGCTTATATGTCTACCGTCTCCTCCATAAGGCCTCTTGTCTTTGTGGGTTATGTGATCTATATCGGGGGGAGTATGCATATAGGGTTTTACGCTATGAGGATAGAGAAATCCCCTTGTCCCTCATAGAAGGACGTATAGCCTTTCTGAAAACCAAGATCTGGGGCAATATCCGATCTACTACACACCTTCTGACTTCGGCAAACCTGGAGTTAATTTCTAACTTGGGCGCTATTGTTGACAGGATGGACATTCCCAGCAAACCTCTTTCTGCCAGACGCCCTCAAGTTCCTGAAGGGGTCAACCTGGTTGACGTTGTGCCGCTTTCAACAGCACCCCAACGCCTTCGGTACCTCCCCCAGCACAAAACCCGGTAGTTCCACCCCAGCCTTCCCTTGTAAATCCTTCACTCACGAGGACCCGATTTGGTATAGGCGGTGGAACGGCTAATAAGAGGCCCATGACCCAAGCTACGAATACGTCTACAAGCGCTACTCCCCAGGCTCAGGAGGCTCCTCGTACTTCTATTCCCTGGGAGCCAAAGTTCCTTCTTCCTAATGGGACTCCAGTCTGCGCCGATCATCTCACCATCACCCAGTCGGAAGCTCTTCGGGTTATGGTAAAAGGAATTTGGACTCCGGTCGATAGGGTTGCTCAGTAAAAAATCACCAGGACTGAGCTTCTGAAGAAGAGCTCCACAATGGTGATGGAGGTATATAACTTGTTTTTCTTTTGTATCTTGGTTTAGTATCTTTACCACCTTATGTACTAACATGCATTTTCTCCCTCTTTCTGTGTAGCTTTTTTATGGTATCCAGACCTACAATCATATTGTGGAGTCTGATGTTCGGGAGATGGCCAATAAGCAGGCCCAGATCAACCAAAACAACGAGCATCGGGTTACTCTAGTCAAAGAGGCTGATGGTCTTTGTCAGAGTGTCTCGGAGCACAAAAACCTTCTGGAGACCGGTGAGGCGGAGAAGAGGGCTTTGACTGCCGAAAAGCTAGCTTTAGCTGCTGAGCTTGAAGAGGTGAAGGCATCCTACCAGAAGATGGCTGCTGAAAAGGCAGAGTCATATAATCTTCTGGCTCTTGAGCGGTCCAAAGTAGAGGTGTCCCACATGGGGGTTCTGAACATGCACAGCTAGTACACCACCATTTGTGACATCCGAACGGTCAGAGCGTGGCGGGAAAGACACGAAATGGAGCATATTCCTTTGGCAGCTCGGGAGTTCAAGACTACTGAGGAATTCGATGCTTTCATGGGAGTGTCCCTTCTTTACAAAAGCCCTCATGCTTCTGAAAATGAGAAGTGGTTCACAACCATTTTGAAGGGAGAAGTCTATCATCCTCCCGAGTAGAATAGGTTTTTTCAAGTTTATCTGTACTTACCCTTTTCAGAAGGGTGTTTTTGTAACTTCTTTCCTTATTAATGAAAAAGAATTTTTCCCATCTCAGCGTCTATTTTGTTTCTCCTGCAATGTTCAGTCTTTGGGCATATGGCCCCTGATACTTGTTTCTTGTCCTCTGGCTAGTTCATATTTATGTTTGAACTTCAACACTTTATGAAAATTTTAATTTCAAAATGAAACCTTCGGGCATATGGCTCATAAGGCATGTCTTTATTCTCTGGTTAGTTCAAATCAGGTTTGAACTCAACACTCAGGAAAATTTTAATTTAAAAATGGAGCCTTCGGGCATATGGCCCCTGAGGCATGTCTTTGTCATCTGGTTAGTTCAAATCAGGTTTGAACTCAACACTTAGGAAAATTTTAATTTAAAAATGGAGCCTTCAGGCATATGGCCCCTGAGGCATGTATTTGTCCTATGGTTAGTTCAAATCAGGTTTGAACTCAACACTTAGGAAAATTTTAATTTAAAAATGGAGCCTTCGGGCATGTGGCCCCTGAGGCATGTATTTGTCTTCTGGTTAGTTCAAATCAGGTTTGAACTCAACACTTAGGAAAATTTTAATTTAAAAATGGAGTCTTCGGGCATATGGCCCCTGATGCATGTATTTTTTCCTCTGGTTAGTTCAAATCAGGTTTGAATTTAACACTTAAGGAAAATTTTAATTTCAAGATGGAGCCTTCGGGAATATGGCCCCTGAGGCATGTATTTTGTCCTCTGGTTAGTTCAAATCAGGTTTGAACTCAACACTTAGGAAACTTTTAATTTCAAGATGGAGCACTCGCAAAAAAATAGAATGCATCTTTATTGAAATGAACTTGAGAATCATAAAGCAGAGGTGCCGAACATCGGGCACAGATGCTTTACTATAATCAGTATAAGGTGTCCTAAGTGAGACACAGTCTTATTTCTTCAACAAGAAAAAGAAACTACCTAAGGATAATACCTCTTCAACCGATAAGCGTTCTGAGAGTTGGGCTCGATGCGACCTATCTCGTTCTTTCACACCCAATAAGCTACGCGTCTGATGACCTCAATAATTGTGTAAGGTTTTTCCCGTCTTTCTCGTAATTTGCCTACAATCCCAATATTTCTTCTGAGTACCATATCGCCTATATGGAATTCTCTTCTCTTGACTTTCTAATTAAACCGTGCCCTGACCCATTGCTGATACGTCGCCAGCCTTATCCTGACAACTTCCCTTCTTTCCTCTAATAGGTCCAAATCATGGGCCAAGTACTGATTGTTTGGCCCTTCCTCCCAGGCTTGGGTTCTTAAAATAGGTACTCTCAACTTGGTCGGGATAACGGATTCGGCCCCATAAGCCATGGCGAAAGGGGTCTCTCCCGTTGGTTGCCTTGGAGTAGTCCGATAGGACCATAACACCTCGGGCAATTTCTCCAACCAGGCCCCTTTTGCCTCTTCAAGCTTTTTCCTGAGTGTATCAAAAATGGTTCTATTTGTCCTTTCAGCCTGCCCATTTTCCTGTGGATAGCCAATGGATGAAGTGTTCTGATTGATCCCATGTTTTTCCAGGAATGCTTGAACTTTCCTGTTATCCAAATTGGTGCCATTATCCATCATTATAGTTCGGGGTAGACCGAATCTACAAATGATGTGGCTTCAGATGAACTTTATAACATGGCTACTTTTGATGGTGGAGTATGCCTCGGCTTCCACCCATTTGATAAAGTAGTCGGTAGCCAGAAGAACATGAGTGGTAGAACGTATAACTTGCGGGAGAGGACCCACAATATCCATACCCCATCGGGCAAAGGGGTGAGGGATAATCATCGGGTTCAGTAACTCCGGCAGTGGATGAATGGCATCTCCATGAAATTGGCACTTTTTGCAGTGTCGGGTGTAGACCTCACCGTTCCTTAACAGATAGGGCCAGAAGTATCCCTGGGTGAGAACTTTATGGGCTAAAGACCTCCCTCCGGAATGATTGACACATGCTTCTGCATGAATCTCTTTCATGATCGCCGAAGCTTCGGAGGGCGTGAGACATATCAAGTATGGCCCGGAGAAAGACTTGCGGTAAAGTTGGTCGTTGTATAAAACATATCTGGTTGCCTTCATTCTTATCTTCCGTGCTTCTGGTTTTGACTCAGGTAATGCATCAGTCCTTAGATAATCTGCTATAGGGTCCATTCAGCTTGGCTCCCATGGAATGACCATCACTTCTTCGGGGGGCTCCAAGTTTGATCGGGTGATGAAGTCTATTGGTATCGTTCGAGTCATACTTTCCCCTGCTGTGGAGGCCTGGTTAGCCAGATGATTCGCTATGATATTATCCCCTCTGGGGATCTATTCAAAGGTCAACTGTTGGAATTCTTCAGCCTCTTTTAGTACCAAATTCATGTACGCTTCCATTTTAGGCTCTCGGGTTTCGTATTCCCCATTCAATTGTCGTACTACCAACTGAGAATCACTCCGTATCTCCGCTTTTTGTACCTAAAGGCTTCGGGCCAACCGAATCCCTGCTAAAAGGGCCTCATACTCGGCTTCGTTGTTGGAGGCAGGATACTCTAATTGAACGTACTACTGGATTTTAGTGCCATCTGGTGTCACGAGCTCTACACCGATCCTACTCCGTTGACATTTGAGGATCCGTCTACGAACACCACCCATAAGTCAGGCTCATTTTCTTACAAAGAATCTATAGT
Organism: Cornus suecica; assembly: GCA_963922005.1. Taxonomy (NCBI): domain Eukaryota; kingdom Viridiplantae; phylum Streptophyta; class Magnoliopsida; order Cornales; family Cornaceae; genus Cornus; species Cornus suecica. The sequence continues at coordinate 55,756,744 of OY998246.1, forward strand.
TTCTGTTTCCAACAGAAAGTCAGCTACTGCTTGTCCTTTGATGGCAGTTTGGGGGACATAGGTTATGTCAAAAATCCCGAGTTCTATTGCCCATTTGGATATTCTCCCTAATAACTCTGGTTTCGCAATTATGGGTCTGATCGGGGTTGCAGTTGGTACTACGATCGGATGTGCTTCAAAATAATGCCGAAGATGTCGTTTTGCATTGATCAGTGATAGTACCAGCTTCTCTTGCTTCGAATAACGAGTTTCTGCATCACAAAGGCTTTGCTGATGTAGAAGACTGGTATCTAGTATCCTTTGCCCTCCTTGACCAGAGCGGCACTGGTGGATGTCACATATATGGATAGATACAAGTGTAACGGCTCATCGGCTTCTGGGGTTTCCAGTATAGAAGGCTTTGCCATGTAACTTTTGAGTTTTTTTAGGGCTTCAGATTGTTCCGGCCCCTAGACCGATCTGTTAAGCGAGATATGAAATGGTTGAGGGTTGTCACCCTTCCGATTAGTACCTGGATTTCCTTCTGGGACCTTGGCTCTGCTGACTCCATGAGGGCTTTGACTTGTGTTGGGCTAGCTTGTATTCTCATCCGATCAACTATGTGTCCCAAGAACTGGCCCGAGGACACTCCGAAAGGAACATTTGGATGGGTTGAGCTTCATCTTGTACTTTCTGAGGGTGTCAAACACCTACTGCAGGTTAGCTAGTGTAAGAGTGGAAATGTCGAAGCCCAATTGGGCCCATCAGGCACCAGACCCATCGGGCTGATGGCCCAGTAAGATTTTTTTAAGCCCACTTCATTTTTGAATTTCTTTGAAAAATTAAAGTAGTGATGTAAGAGTGATGTAATCCAGGCTTCATTGCCCTAATGGGCCTCAAGCCCATTAAGATTATGTATATAAAGAAAATCAAAAATGAATAAAGGCATTCTCTCTTGTGTTGTGCAAATTTTGGCATTTACACATTGGCGCCGTTTGTTGGAATGACACAGGGAGTTCCTGATTTTTCATATCTGCCCTTCGGGATCTGTAAAATCGCCTCCTTCTTCCCATCTCAAAAAGTTGAGTCTGTTTGTCAAACAAAAAGATCAACTACCACCTTCAAAAACCTTCACTCACTACTGTAATACCCCGTGATTTTTGGGACAAAGAAATTAAAAAAAATATATATATATATATATTAAGTTGGATAAATTGTATTTATTTAATTAAATAATATAAGTTGGGCTTATAACCCCAATGAATCACTATTTAATTACTTTTGGGCTATTACATATATATATATAAATTATTTTTGGGCCCATGGGAATTATGTAAAATAAATAAATATATATATATATATATATATATATATATATTTATAAAAAGGAAACCCTAAGTTAGTCCTACGTTCTGTCAGACAAATAGAGGAGATAACAGAATCGCAGTCGCGTAGAAGAGAGAGAAGAGAACATCGATCAACCTACAGTTCGTGCGTGATTTAGCCCAACGATCAGGCAAGTAGAATGTTCTTCTCTTCCCCTTTGGACCCATAACCCTAACATCTATATACCTTAGATTTGCGTGATTAGATGTATTTGCATAACAATATATTGTATTCAGATTCTTTTGTCTCATAATAGTTGGTATAAATTTGTAGATGATATTCAATATATATATATATATATATATATTTATAGAATTATTGGCAGACATGTATATATAGCTTTAAAGGGATTATAATTGATTTCGTCCACACGTATAGATGTGTATAAATTTTGGAGCAACTAGGTATGGACACGGTCAGTACGTGTCGCTCGACACCAACATGGGTATCATGGATTAATGAGTTTAGGAGACTATGGACACGTAATACATGATGATACTGATTTGAGAATTGAACATATATATATATATATATACATATATATATATATACATATATATATATATATACATAGCTTGACTTGGTGTTATAATATGTTTATTGCCTAGACAAGTGAACTGGAGTCAATATATATCATCGCATGTATATATATATAGATATAGTTTTGTTGCTATTAGAGATTATAGGGGCATTAACACATGTACACTAATGTAACTAAAGTAAGGATACATGACTTGGGTGATTAATTATTATTATAACTTTGTGACATGTGCATCTATCTTATATATAAGTTATATATAATGTTAAGAGAATTTAGTCCATTCTTGTGCACAATTATGTATATGTATAATCAAAAATATGATTTCCATGAATGTAAGCAATTAATGTTAGCATTATATCCGTGGATTACTTGGGCATAAAGTTTGTCATTATTGATTTCGTTCTAAACCAATTACGGTGCAGCCTAAAGTGATCCACTGATTTTGCCAAATAATAAAACTGCCACTATTTTAACTAAGGTAGATAAATTGTATGTTATTTGGTTGTGTTCATGTGTGACCAAGATTAATAAATTTTCACATACACGAAATAAATAATATTTATTAATTGTTTTATTTACTTTATTGAGGAATGGAGGAAACCACGATGCACTGTTTATTAAGTCAGTCTCATTTGTACCATAGTCGACTAGTCACGAAAGTGACAAGTTGTCAAGTATGTGGTTATGGTTAGGCATGGATAAGTTGCCTATTGGAATGTGAATTAATTATGGTTGCACTTTATTTGATTTGCCTAATGACCTGTGATTTTTATTTTTATTTGTTTTGGTTGTGCTTTATTTGTTTTCATTTATTGACTTGTTATTTAATTATGATTGTAACCTATTTATTTTATTTTGTTTTTTTTCATATTTTCTAGAGGATATTTATTTAGGTTTGGTATTTAAAATTATAAGAATTATAGTATTACTCTTATTCTTATAGAGGGTAGATGATAGGATTATTGGTACTCTGTTTGGGATCATGTAGAGTCTACTTTGCTTGTGGGTCTGACCCACAATTGTTAACATTTCAGGTCATCAACAGTCCCAGCCATAGGGTTGAGGATTCATCTCATTTCTTCTTGAGTTATTCAGTTTTCCGTCTTATTTCAGTGTAGGGACTCAAATTCATAAATATATTTAGACTCTTGTTTTCATTTCGGTTTAGGGGTCCGTAGATTGGATTCCCGAGTTATACCCTTTGGGGGATTTGGATTTCTTATTTCTTATTTCTTATATTCATAAAAATTAAACTTTTGGAATTCAATTATTTATTCATTATGTCTTTTGCTTTCGTGCTTGTTTATTATTGAGTGTGGATGCACCCTAGTTTTCAGTATAGGTCTGGCCAACCTATGCATGAAAATTAGGGGGTATCATAACTACCACCTTCAAAAACCTTCACTCACTACCCCCCGGACAAGGATGCCAATCACTCGTTCACAAGAAGACGTTCTACCCGTTGCAGAAAATCGTGCAGAGGGTCCCATGGAGCAAATTCTTCAACGCTTGATAGCTGCTGAGGAACGTACCATGGCCTTGGAAAGGCAGAATGCGGAACTCATGGTGAGGTTGGCTCCACAACCTGCTGCCCCATCGATAGTTACACCTGACCCTCCGGTGGCGGCGGTCGACCATTCTCTGAACCAGCAAGGCAGCGATAGACCTGAAGAACACGCCGAGTCTTCTTAGCGCTCAGGAAAGGCTCCAGCAACCGATGAGTCCATAACCCCCCAGAAACTTCAAACAATGATGGATGAATTCCAAGAAAAGTTCTCGGGGACTTGAGGTCCCGATCTACCGATGACATGGCCATCCAGGCATCCACTGAATTGATACAGTCACCTTTCGTCCACGAAATAACCCAAGAACCTTTCCCAAAGAAGTTCGTTATCCCCCAGTTCACCCCTTACGATGGCACAAGGGACCCCGAAGAACACATTTACCAGATCCATCAGAAGATGACCCTGTACGCTGAGAACGAGTCCCTGTTTTGCAAAGTGTTCTCCACAAGCCTTGTTGATGCAGCTCTATTGTGGTTTAGGAAGCAACCACCCCAATCCATTGGCAGCTGGCAGCAGTTAACCAGGCTCTTCATCGCCCAGTATTATGGAAAGAAGAGACAGAAGAAGACCATATCCTGCCTCTTCACCATGATCCAGGAGAAAAGAGAGTCACTGAAAATTTTTCTATCCCGATTTAACATTGAATCCTCTTCTGTGGATAACTATGACCAGCACTCTGTTGTTGAGGCATTCAGGATGGCCCTCATTCCAGGAACTAAGTTTCATCAGTCTCTGGTAAAACGCCCTCCATCGAGCATTGGGGAGCTAAACTCCAGGGCCCAGGGGTACTTGAGAATTGAAGAAGAGGTAACTGTCAGGCAAAGGAGGTCAGCCTTAGTCAGTGTTGAGATTCAATCCAGGGATCGATTGACCTATCGAAAGCGATCAACTCCATCTGAGCCATCAGCCCCACCGGGTTCATCAGCCCCAAAATCATTCAAACACCCCAGATTCGAATAAAGGTTGACACCCCTAAAGGTTAGCCTTGCGAAACTCTACCAAAAGAACAAAGCCAAAGGAATTTTCCAGGAACCCCCGACCATCACACAATCACTTGACCAAAGGGACAAGTCAAAACACTGTGCCTTCCACGGCGATTTCGAGCACATCACAAATGAATGTTGTAACCTAAGGCAACAGGTGGAGACGTTACTGCTTCGCGGGGAACTCCGAGATTACGTCCATCGGAACAGACCAAAGATTGACCAACGAGCTCTTAGCGCCCCCCGGAACTCCTCCGACGCACAGCCGGTCAAGGTCATTAATATGATTCATAGTGGCCCCCCATCCAAAGAGACCGAAGGATCACTCTGGAGCCATCTCTGGAGAGCTCGCCAGATGAGGAGAGTCAACGAGATCAGCGGGGTCCACCATAGAGCAGGGGAAGCTCAGATCACTTTCTCTGCGTTGGACCTTCGGGATGTCCAGACCCCGCATGACGACCCTCTGGTTGTGATCCTAATGGTGGCCAACTGTCTTGTGAAGAGAGTCATGATTAATCCTAGTAATAGTGCCAACGTCATCACCAAGTGGGCTTTTGAAAAGCTCGAGATCAATCCATCCGAAATTATGGCATCCCGGTGCCCCATTGCAGGTTTTGATGGGAGGCAAATCGAGCCGATCGGGGAAATCCAGTTGCCAGAATCCGCCGCTCAGAGGACCTTGACTGAGACATTTGTTGTAGTGGATGTCAAACCTTCGTATAATCTGCTCATGGGAAGGGGATGGATTCACCGAATGCAAGGTGTACCCTCAACTCTTCACCAGGTCATGAGATGTGTGAGCCCCGACGGTATAGGTACTATTGATGAAGGCCCCAGTGGCACCCCACTCTAAGGATCAAACCTCAGGCTCCAAATAACAATTAAAGGAGAGGGATCCAGGTATCCCAGTTGTGATCGAACCATTGCAGCCAATCCATGTTGTGCCCGACAGTCCAGAAAAAGTTACTTTTGCAGGTACAAACCTCACCGACCCTGAATTTAAGGAACTAACACAATTGCTGCCAGGGATCGATCCTCATATTGCCCAAGACTCATTGCATGTTGACCCAAACGTCAAACCCATCAGGCAAAAGCAGAGGCGCATGGGGGCACATCAGAACCAAATTATAGCATATGAGATATCTAGATTGCTACAGGCCGGCTTTATCAGGGAGGTCAGATATCCCGAATGGCTTGCCAACGTGGTGGTCGTGCAGAAGAAGAATGGAAAGTGGAGGGTTTGCGTTGATTTTACTAATTTAAACAAGGCATGCCCGAAGGATAGCTTTCCACTACCAAAGATCGACCAGATAGTTGATGCTACAGCTGGCTATGATCGTTTAACCTTCCTGGATGCTTATTCAGGTTACAACCAGATAAAAATGGACCCGTTGGATGAGGAAAAGACCTCATTCATTACCGAAACAGGTATATACTGCTTTAAAGTTATGTCTTTCGGACTGAAAAATGCAGGTGCCACTTTCCAGAGGTTGGTCAACAGGATATTTAAGGGTATGATGGGTACAGTAATTGAGGCTTATATCGATGACAATGTGGTCAAAAGCAGAAAGAAGGGGGACCATCTTACGCACCTATGCCAAGTGTTTGACACCCTCAGATCACATGGCATGAAGCATAATCCGGAAAAACGCTCTTTTGGTGTATCATCCGGGCAGTTCCTGGGGCACATTGTAGACCGGACCGGGATTCAGGCCAGCCCAACGCAAGTCAAGGCCCTTATAGAAATGAAAGAGACCCAGACATATAAAGACGTTCAGGTCTTGACGGGAAAAGTGGTTGCGCTTAGCAGATTCATTTCACGACTCACTGATCGATGCAGACCATTATTTCAAGCAATCAAGGCGAAGAAGGGAGAGATCTGGGGTCTTGAACAATCGAAAGCCATGGCGAGGTTGAAAGAGTACTTGACCATGCCCCCAATCCTATCCACACCAAATCCCGATGAAGTCTTATATCTGTATTTAGCAGTGTCCTTTGTATCGACCAGCGCCGCCCTCATCAGATAGGACGGAAACCTTCAAATGCCAATATTCTACACCAACAAATCCTTGGTTGAGGCAGAGACCAGATACAGCAGGCAGGAAAAATTGGTCCTCTCACTGGTGAATGCCAAAAGACGGCTAAGGCATTACTTTGAAGCTCACCCGATCATCGTCCCGACAGCCACACCCCTACGGGTTATTATGTCAAAACCCGACCTCTTAGAGAGAATCTCTAAATGGGCCATCGAATTGGGCATATACGATTTGACATACATACCCCGGGTTTCCATCAATGAAAAGGCAGTAGCGGACTTTTTACTTGAAAGTGAAACTGAAGAGCCAGACCAGAAAAATGAACCGGACACATGGAAGATTTTTGTGGATGGATCAACCAGCTCTTCCGGATCAAGAATTGGTTTGGAAATCTTGACATCTGATGGGACACGCCTTCATATGTCAGTGTAACTACAGTTCCCAGCCACGAACAATGAGGCAGAGTATGAGACCGTCATATCCGGATTGAGGATAGCCCGAAGCCTCCAGATTCAGTCCCTAGCAGTACATAGTGATTCTCAACTGGTTGTCCGACAGATCAACGGGGAGTATGAAACAAAGGATCCGAAAATGGAGTCGTATCGGGCACTCGTGTTGAAAGAAACATAAATTTTCAAAGAATAACCTTCACACAAATCCCCAGGAGCGAAAACTCTGAAGCTGACCACCTAGCCAATCAGGAATCCTCGGCCGGAGAAGTCCTAACCCGGGTTGCACTAGTGGATTATATTCACAGACCCAGTATTCAGGAGCCCGAACGAGTAATGCTTATCCCATGGGAGCCCAGGTGGATGGATCCCCTGATGGATTACCTACGAAATGGAACTCTCCCCGAAAACAAAGCTGAAGCTTATAAGATCAGGAGGAATTCAGCCCGATACTCAATCATAAATGGGCAATCTACCGAAAATCCTTTTCAGGTCCTTACTTTATATGTATTACACCATCAGAATCTAGAGCAATGATGCAGGAGATTCACAGTGGGGCTTGAGGAAACCACTCCGGCGGCAGATCCCTTGCCCATAAGATACTCTCTCAAGGGTACTTCTGGCCCTTTCTGTCACGGGATGCCGAAGAATACATCCGAAGGTGCAAGCCATGTCAAATTCACGGGGATGCTATCCATCGGCCACCTGAGTTCTTGCATCCCACTATAGTACAACACCTATTCGCCCGATGGGGAATGGATATAGTGGGACCCCTCCCGAAAGTGATCCGGTCAAATGCCTACGTCCTTCTGGCCACTGATTATTTCACCAAATGGGTGGAAGCAGAAGCCTATCCCACCGTCAAAGGTAGCCACATCATCAAATTCATATGGACCCACATAATATGCAGATTCGGGATACAGAGGACGATCATGATGGATAACGGGACAAATCTGGACAACAAACAGGTTAGAACATTCTTTGCTGAGCATGGTATCAACTAGAACACGTCTTCCGTCGGCTACCCACAAGGGAACGGGCAGGCAGAAAGGACAAATCGAACTATATTCAACACCCTGGCCAAAAAACTTGAAAACGCCAAAGGGGCCTGGCTAGAGAAACTGCTTGAAGTTCTCTGGTCATACAAAACGACTCCCACCCAGACAACCCACTGGAGAGACCCCCTTTGCCATGGCGTACGGCGCTGAAGCTGTGATTCCAACAAAGATCAGGGTTCCAACCCTCCGGAGCGAGGCTTAGGTTGAAGGACCAAATAACCAGCACCTGGCTCAGAATCTTGATCTTCTGGATGAAAGAAGAGAGGCTGTCGGGATCAGGATGGCCGCCTACCAACAGCAAGTCCGTAACCACTTCAATCAAAGAGTCAAAATAAGAGAATTCCAGGACGAAGACATGGTCCTTAGGCGAAAAATTGGGCTCGTAGGCAAGCTTAGGGAGCCTTGGGAGGGCCCGTACACCATTACCGAAGTCATCGGTCGCGGGGCATACCACGTCCGAAGGAATATCGATGGCGGAATGGAACCAAACTCCCAGAACGCCTCTCGCCTGAAGAGGTACTACCCTTAATGGGCTAAGTTTTGTTTTTACTTTGATCTTTTTGTAAAAACGCTATAGTACCTCATCAGTAAAAATCATTATTATGGAAAAATATATCGTAAATATCTACTAAAACGCAAAAAGAAACCAAGTGTTGCATTGTTTATCGCATGGCCTGAAGTGCCCGAAGACACAACACTAATCCTAAAGAGATCACAAAATTTTGTAAAAAGAAACCAAGTGTTGCATTGTCTATCGCATAGCCTGAAGTGTCCGAAGACACAACACTGATCCTGAAGAGATCACAAAATTTTGTAAAAAGAAGCCAAGTGTTGCATTTTCTATCGCATGGCCTGAAGTTCCCGAAGACACAACACTGATCATGAAGAGATCACAAAATTTTGTAAAAAGAAACCAAGTGTTGCATTGTCTATCGCATGGCTTAAAGTGCCCGAAGACACAACACTGATCCTGAAGAGATCACAAAATTTTGTAAAAAGGAACCAAGTGTTGCATTGGCTATCGCATGGCCTGAAGTGCCCGAAGATACAACACTGATCCTGAAGAGATCACAAAATTTTGTAAAAAGAAACCAAGTGTTGCATTGTCTATCGCATGGCCTGAAATGCCCGAAGACACAACACTGATCCTGAAGAGATCACAAAATTTTGTAAAAAGAAACCAAGTGTTGCATTGTCTATCTTATGGCCTGAAGTGCCCGAAGACACAACACTGATCTTGAAGAGATCACAAAATTTTGTAAAAAGAAACCAAGTGTTGCATTGTCTATCGCATGGCCTGAAGTGCCCGAAGACACAACACTAATCCTGAAGAGATCACAAAATTTTGTAAAAAGAAACCAAGTGTTGCATTGACTATCGCATGGCCTGAAGTGCTTGAAGACACAACACTGATCCTGAAAAGATCACAAAATTTGCAAAAATAAACTAAGTGGACAAGAACTATGATATTATAAACATTGGAAAAGTCAACTCGACAAAAGCTATGATCCTTCATTTAAAATGGGCCCCAGTGGCCAAGGCTTACAATATGCCTAATAAACGCAAAATCCTAAAGGCCAACACCGGTGCCCGACTCATTGGGATTCACTGGAATGATGCTCCCATCAGGAGCGGGAGGATCAGAGGGGGCGGTGATGCTCATCCCCGGGAGTGGCTTGGTCAGGAATTCGTAACAACGAACGTCATCCGGACCACTGACCGGATCGTCGTACGGTGGAGCGATGCCCAAGTTTTCATCCAACTCTTCCACTGAAGTGAAGTCCCTCTCATCAACAGGTTTCTGCATGTCATTGAAACATGACCTCCAACCGAACCCGATTCGGTACTGGGAAGTGTCGCAGAAATGCTTGTACATTTCGTTCCCACCCCGGTGGCACATCTCCGCCACCGACCTCTCCATTACAAGAAGATTCTCGACCTCTGCCCTCTCCTCCAGGAGCCTTGAATTGGAGGCCGTCAGGCTCTCATTGCTAGCTTTCAGGCTATAATTCTCAGCCTTTAAGGCCCTCGTTTCAGCAAATATGGCCCTCCTGACCGTCTCCATCTCTTTAATCTTATCTTGAGCAGCCCGAAGTTGTTGCTCTACAGAGATAGCCTTCTGGGTCTGAACATCCAACTTTTCATTGGATATGGACAACAGGTTGGCAACCTTCATCCCGGAATCCTCCTTCAGCCTCAGAAGCGCATTGGATTTCCGGAGCAACTTGGTGTCCTCCATCTTTGCGTTGTAGGCCTGCATCAAGTAAAGCATTTGCCAAAAGGACAAGTGTTAGCCTGATAAATAAATAAATAAATGTTAAGTACGATTGAGGAAACAGTTGGTTGAAGCAATACCTTTATAGCTACCTCTGGACCTGTGAGGGCCAATTCCTCCCGATCGATCGTCCTCAGCCTCTTTCGGTCAACGGGTGTCCAGATCTAGGAACCCATTGCCCGAAGGGCAACGTCATTGTCAATAGTTGCGTGCCCCGCAACCAGAAAGTGTCCGCCCGGGAGTGTGATCTTTGGTGCCCATGGAACAGTTCGCTCCTTTTTAGTTGCAACCCCGTTGTCATCTACTATGATGGGAGAGGACAATGTGGTCGTATGGGGCCTGACAGACCGATTGGGTAGATCTTCCTCTGTTCGGGGATGTCGCGTCCTCGTCAAGCTGGATTCCCCTTCAACCAGCCGGAATTCGGGAGTGGGAACGACCCCAGAAGGGCGAACAGCCTCCTCTGGTCTTGACGGAGGGGTCTGATTGATTTGAATATTACCCATCTGTGGAGGTGGGATCACCGGGCTATCCTCTACCGGTGGCAGAAGAACAGGACCGGGCAGGGGAGTTGGAACACTTTGCGACCCCTATCCGCTTTGATCTTCACCTGATGATGAAGTTATCACTTGATGGCCTGCTGCCCACTTGGCCTTCTTTCTCAGCACGGCCTGAGGGATTCTCAGCATTTCTGTTGACAATGCTTGCAAATTAGAACCCATCAGGAAACTGTTACACATCCTTAAGGGCTGTCCCCAAATTTTTGATTTAAGAAGTTCAAAACGGTTTATGATGTAAGTGGAAGTTTTAAATTTATCAGGTGCTCCCAGAAACTCAAGCACGTGGAGGCCCAACTTATCATTGCACTAATCGCAATAGCATAACCCCCTGTGGAATGGCTTGAAGGAAGGACTTTGAATCTCGATGAGCTAGGGAGTCTCCAATTCCCGCTCACCAAGACCATTCTCTCCTTCCACCCTTTGTTGGACTTTTCGGTGCCATCACAAATCATCCTCCCGCTAAGAGGAAAAAGATTATATCGGCCCCTGCAATCCTTCTGGGCCTGTATTTTATAACATAACAGAAGTTCCGCCAGGCCAAGATCCAACCCCAGATCCCGATTAAGTATCAGGAGCATAGCCAAGACCCTGAAGAAGTTGGGGCCCACCTGGAGTGGAGCCAGACCCAGGGTAGCCAGGGTATGAAGAAAAAAAGCTGGATCGGGAATCTAATAACCTAAAGGTGAAAGGCCGACAACAGAATCTGGTCGTCCAAAACCCCCTCACCCTTCCTGAAATCGTATTTTTTAGGGTAGTTTTTAATAATTACCCCATCAGGTATCCCACATTTGACTCTTAGTCTTTTTAGTATTGTTTCTATCCTATGTGTATGAGGAAGGGGGTCGGCGTAAAATTGGTCAACCGAATTGCCTACAACCGGATCCCCAACCGCTACGACGTCCTGATTAACTTCTGGTGGGCTAGACCCGACTATTCTAATCACCTCTACTGAAGGAGTACTAAGTGAAGCGTCTGGGTCAACCGAAGAAGGGAGGAGGTCGCTACCTGACCGAGTGTCATCACTATCGGACATACTGAAATAGAAGTAGGAAAAGCTGAAAGAAAAGCACTTCCTCTAAGATGAATCCTGAAGTAGTTTCGGGTGCCTTTCTGGAAAACAGGATGGACTCTGGCAATGATAAGCGAGCAGTTCAAGTGCAGAGAGTTTTTGAGAGTTATAAGTTTTGAAATGCAATGTGCAATTGACATAAGGCAATGGGTATTTATAGAAGTTTTTGAAATACCTGGAGAGTTGTGCACTCGGGAACTAAAACGTCGTGTCGTTTTACGTGCGCCTCCTCAGCCTCCAACTCGCTAATCGAGGCCACCCAGACCGTGGGTTTCAAATATTCGTAGGACGTTACAGTCATCACATTAATTGCATCAGCCACGTCACCCCGACAGGGGTGATATACCTCGCTCCCCACTCTGTATCCTTTGTAATGGGCCTGACTGATCGACGACCCATCACAATGAATCGGGCATGTGTAAGAGTGGAAATGTCCAAGCCCAATTGGGCCCATCAAGCACCAGACCCATCGGGCTGATGGCTCAGTATGATTTTTGTAAGCCCACTGCATTTTTGAATTTCTTTGAAAAATTAAAGTAGTGATGTAAGAGTGATGTAATCCAAGCTTCATTTCCCTAATGGGCCTCAAGCCCATTAACATAATGTATATAAAGAAAATCATAAATGAATAAAGGCATTCTCTCTTGTGTTGTGCAAATTTTGGCATTTACAACTAGATGGTCACTTTTTGCCTTGCTTTTGACCACCGTGTTATCAATGTAAGCTTTTATGGTAGATCCCATCATGCCCTGGAAAACTTTATTTACCAACCTCTGAAAGGTTGCACCTGCATTTTTTAGTCCGAAAGGCGTAACTGTGTAACAATATGTACCTGATTCAGTGATGAATGTGCTCTTTTCCTCATCTTTGGGGTTTATTCGTATCTAGTTATACCCAGAGTATGCATCTAGAAAACTCAAACGCTCAAATCCTTCGGGCATGCTCTGTTCAGGTCGGTGAAGTCCACGCATACCCTCCATTTCCCATTCTTCTTCTGAACCACAACAACGTTTGCCAGCCAGGAAGGATACTGTACCTCCTTTATGAATCCTGTTTGGAGAATTCGATCAACCTCTTCCGCTATGATCTGGTTCCGGTGAGCCCCCATCCGCCTTTGTTTATGTCTTATAGGTTTTGCGTCGGGATCCACATTGAGGGAATGTTGGGCTACTGACGGATCGATGCTAGTCATATCCATATGGCCCCAGGAAAATACGTCAGCATTGGAACGTATGAGGGCCTCCATTTCTTCCTTTTCTTGAGCACTGAGGCCAGAACCAATATAAGTTAACCTTTCAGGGTGATCGGTGTAGATCCGAACTTCAAGCAAAGGTCCAGCTGTTATTGATTACCTCGTACCCTCTTCTTGTAATTGATATTGATTATCGAGTACCGTTTTGGATCTTGATTCTCGTTCTGGTTCAGCCCTTTTCTTCAGACCTTTCATGGTGACAGCGTAACACTCCTTGGCTACTACTTGATCACCTCTAATGTCAATCACATCAATTTTGCTCGGATCGATGCACCGCATGACTTGATGCATGGTTGACGGAACTTCGTGCATCCGATGGATCCAACCCCTTCCCATAAGGAGATTATAGGAGGGTTTGACGTCCACCACCACAAAGGTTTCTCTAAGAGTGCGCCTTGCTGCTGTGACTGGCAGTTGGATCTTTCCCACTGGTTCCACTCTTCTCCCATCAAATCCGGCTATCGGGCTTCTGGAATGGACTATCTCCTGAGGGTTGATCTCTAATTTCTCAAAGGCCCACTTGGTGATAATGTTGGCGCTGCTTCCGGGGTCAACCATCACTCTTTTGATCAAGCAGTTCGAGACCATGAGGGAGATAATCAAGGGATCGTCATGTGGTGATTTAATGCTTCGCATATCCGCAGAAGAGAAAGTTATCCAGGCGTCCTCTTTCGGGCTTCGAAACTCACTGACTTCCCCAACCCTTCGCAATTTCTGGGCTTGATGCATCTGAGATTTACGGGCCTCTTCTACTTCTGATCGACTTGGTCCTCCGTGGACCATGTGAATGACTCTTACAGGCTGTCCCATTGCCCCCTTGGCGGGTGTATGTGACGTTTGGTCTGATCGGGTGCCCTTCTTGGCAACGTACTCAATTAGCTCTCCTTTTGCTATCATGACCTCTACTTGCCTCCTAAAGCTTTTGCACTCGTTGGCATGATGTCCATACTCGCCATGGAAGGCACAGTGTTTTGACATGTCCCTCTGGTCCATTAGTTGTCTAATGGGTGGTGGTGATCGGAAGATTCCTTTACCCTTGGTCTCTTGATACAGCTTGGCCAGGGTAACCTTCAACGGGGTGACTTTATCTTCAAACCTCTGGTATTTCTATGGGACTGGGGAGGGTGCAGGAGGAGAGCTCGGTCGCTTTCGATCTGGTGCCCGATCCTTTACCCTAGAAGGTTCGGTTGTCCTCGCTTCTACGCTTGCAAAAGTTGTCCTTATTTGGCGTATGGCTAACTCCTGTTCTATTCGGAGATGCCCTTATGCTCTAGAATTGAGTTCTCTGATGTCTGTTGGTGGCCTCTTGACCAAGGACTGATGGAACTTTGTTCCAGGTATCAGGGATCAGGGTCATTCTGAAGGCCTCGACAGCTGAATGTTGGTCACAATTATTAATTGAGGATATCTCAACATTGAATCGCGAGACAAAGCTTTTCAGGGATTCGCCTTTTTCCTGGTTCATGGTGAATAGACTGGAGATGGTCTTCTTTTGTCTTTTCTTACCGAAGTATTAGGCAATGAATAATTCACAGAGTCTAAGCCAGCTTCCAACTGATCGGGGTAGTTGCTTTCTGAACTAGAGCAGGGCTGCTTCGGTTAGGCTGGTGGGGAAGACTTTGCAGAGTAAGGCATTGTTTTCTTGTAGACATTCATCTTGGTAAGAACGTGGTAGATGTGTTCCGTTGGATCTTTTGTGCCGTCAAACAGAGTGAACTTCGGTAGTCTGAACCTCTCCGGATAGGGCACACTGGTGATCGTCACGGTGAATGGAGTTTGCACGGCGTCGATGGATGCATCGGAGGCCAGATCGATAGGGGTCTGCATCTTTAGTTCCTTAAGCACCTCCCTCTGGAATCTGGTCATAATTTCCTCCAATTTCTTCATGGTCAGAATCTCCTCGGGATTGCATCCCCCGAGCACCTGTAGGGACTACTTTGCGTGCTCTTCTCAATCGTTGTTGGATTTTACTTTGTGGTTGTCCCTTTCTGACCGGTGGCCTATAAACCGCTCCTGCTGGCTGGACTGTTCATCGTTCTGGATTTCTTGAGGGTTTTGAAGTAGGGCCAGTTTTGCAACTAGTTCAGCGTTCTGCCTCTCCAATTCGGCGGTCCTCTCCTCTAGGGCTCACCTAATCGGATCCTCAACTTGTTGGCCTCCGTTTGGAGGTAAGTCAGTTTGTTGTGAACGGGTGATCACCGCCATTGATGGTATGAATCTCAGCTTTTTCGTAGAGAATGGGAAGCTTATTGAAAAAGATCTCAATAATAGTGTTTCCCACAGATGACACCAATTATGTAGATGCAGAAAAATACACAATAATAATTGGGTTCAAAATTGGATCCTTTATTCAATCTTTGGCCATGTATTTATACACAATTCTGGTAAGTGGGTCAAGCCCATTTACCCAAATTTATCAATCTCTTAAATCAGGGGATTTGATGAACTCTTTTCTTTTTTGGACTCTCTATTCCATAAGTAGGACAACTCCCTGACTTATGGATCACTCATCTTCTAAAGAATTCTTATGGGCCCATTTATTTCTTCGGCTCATCCGTCTTCGGCCCATCTGTCTTCGGCCCATCAGTCTTCAGCCCATTAGTCATCGGCCCATCAGTCTTGTGGCCCATCCTATTTGGGCCATATATTATTTTGACTATTACACATATATACATATATATATATATACACACACATATATACAAAGATTTCAAATCTTGGTTTGAATCTTGAATTTTCAAATCTTGTTTCGAATCTTTGATTTTTTTCCATATATATATACACATATATACAAAGAAAAAATGAGTTTAAATCTAACACCATTGGATGCTAAAGAACAACAAAAAAGAAAACAATACTAAAAAGAAAGAATCCATTTTACAAAACGATGATTTCAACCTAACACAAAAATTCAACTTTCATTAAAAATTTCTCGGCAACCAAACAGAGTGTTGAAAAAAGGAAAAAAAAATCGGTAAACCTGCCCGACCCAAATACTTCGGGTTTGGCCCAACCCGATTTGTACTTCGAGCAGGCCGGACTGGGTTGAAATCAAATTCGGGTTGCATCGGGTTCGGGTTGGGCTAAGCCCAACTTGCACCCCTACCACCTTGTTGAATTAAAATGACTTTGTGAGACCCTAGGAAGTCTTGAACCAGTATCATCAAATACCATCTCGATGTATATACCTCTGGTTAACCCTTATACAGCTTTTACCAAACCTACTAGCACTAGGGCAGAGGATAGGAAATCCCTCTCCATTCATCCATATGGTCCAACCAACTTAATAAGTGTTATGTCAGCAATGATATCATGATTGATGTCATGAATGATGTTGATTTACTTGGAGAACCATCTGGCAAACCTTCCCAAAGCCCAGATCTTTTCCAAGTTTGACCTTAAAGCAGGTTTCTGAATGAAGATTTCCAAAGGACAGTATGCTCTCCAACCTCATATAGGTAGGATGGTCTGGATAGTCTAGGTAATGAGAATAGAGGGAAGTATTTTATTTCTTTTTCTTCTGCCTTCAACAGAAGGGGAGAGGCTTGAGGAATATTCTCATTACCCAGACTTGAGATGGAGGGTCCAATGGTTTAGGATAGGAATGCTCATGCGTTGAACAACACATCGCTCGGTGCCATCTATCAATTCCGAGTTGCCAGAAACCTGCTTTAAGGTCAAACATGGAAATCGGGGGTTGATTTCAAGTTGGGTAAGAAAATATTTCTTCGGGGAAGGGGGAATTTGTAGCCGGTGATCATACTGTTGATTTACTTGAAGAACCAAAGAGAGAGAAGTATGACAAAAGAGGGAAGTATTTTATTTCTTTTTCTTCTGCCTCCAATATTAGGATATGGGATTTTGTGCTAATGAGTATTCTTTTCTTGCTGAGTACAAACACTAAGTAGGAAGGATCAAACTATTTATGCCCATACTGATGAGTTTGAAACATGGGTATTGGAAAAGGGTGTTTCTGAGATATACTAAATTGGGTTAGAAAAACTTGCTGGGTTGAGTCCTTTTGAGATGAATTCGAAGATTTGAAAGAAGAAGATAAAAGTTGATGATAAAAACCTTTTAACCAGTTAAGCTAAATAAAATTAAAATTTTGTATATTATTGCTCAAATCATTTGTCTATCATCACAATTTAAAGGATTAAAATCATGACGTTAATACTTGACATGACATGCTTGCACAATTGGAATATGGCAACTGAAATTTGAGTTAAGTTTTGCTTAAACATATTCAAATAATCATGTTGACCGGAATTGTCATGCAAATTAATTTATCATATTTTCATTCTATCAATCAATACCTTCACAATTTGATGTGTTTAATTAGACGGATTGATCAAACAAATTTATATTGGAATTATTTATTTAGCTAATTAAATTTGTGATCAGACACGGATTTAGAGATGTAAATGGGGGTGTAGTCGATATCATTCTTAATTCAGGGGGAGTTTTTGGGGTTTTTAATAAAATTCAGTGAGCGTAATCATTATTATTACATCTTTAAGGGTAAAATATAGAAATAAATAAATAAATAATCTAATGGGAGTCATCACGTCTACTAGGCCTTAGGCAGGTCCGAACATGTGTGTCATGTTGACATTAGATTTTATTTTTGGCAATGTCTTCTTCAAGGGCGGAGCCAGGATTCGAAGATAGGAGGGCGAACTTTGAAAAAAAATTTACGCGATATAAATATATTTGTACTTTAAAATATTTGACAATTGATTATATCTATTATAAATATATAAATAGCTAAACTTTAACCAATTCATTTTTTTTAAAAAAATAAAAACTGTTTTCTCCTATTCAATCACTACCCCCCACCCACCCAAAAAAAAAAAAACCAAAATCTAGTAACTTGAAGATCAACCAAGGAAAGACAAGCAAATTGGAAACCCTATTTTAAAGAATAAAAATAATTTACTCGAGAATCTAAATTAAAACTTCAAACGATTTAATTTTCAATGATGATACTCAAGTAGTCTGTAAGATGAACTCGTATTCCATTTCATAATGAAGTTGTATTTTAATAAATTCATCCTTAAAAAAATGTTATTTCCGATAGTTTAACTATTGATTTGTTTAGTTCCTCTAAACACTCTAAAATGTATCAAAATCTATCAAATGGGTAATTTTAATAATTTGGACATATTGCAATTTAATAATTGATATTTTGTACATGAAAAATGCTAAACATCTTGGAATAATAGGTATGAATATAGCCAAATTAAAAAAATAAAAATCAAGTATGAGTATTTTTGGTAAAGAAATTTTAGAGAAATGTTAAAATTGGAATTCAGTTAATCAATAAGATTATGATGGAAATAAATTATTAATAAAATCTTATTATATTTTATTTTTGATATAATCTTAGATTTATTTTTTTTATAATTAGGCATATACGGAGACTTCTTTTATTTTATTTATTTATTTTAATTTTAAATTAAATGGGCCACAAATTTTGGACCTTGCATTTTTAGGGGAGCAAATCGTGCATGTAATTTAGTTTTTGTTTAAATATATATATAATAGGAATTATTTTAAAATTTTGGGGGGATGGCCCCACCTTGCCGCCCCTGGTCTTCTCCAATAGTTTGTGTCATGTGCTACATTTAAATGTCCATTAAACATGTTGGTTGAATTGTGTTGCATTATATGATTCTTACATGGATAATATTGATCATAAGTCATACTAAAATTCTCATTAATGACTATGTATTGTGGTTGATTGTATTGATCACAAGTCTTACCTAATTAATACAACAAAAATATAACGCGGCAAAACGAACTGCCACCCAAATAAACTTTTAATTTCCCCACACAACAGTGTCAAAATGACAAACAACAATCCAAACACTGCGTTGCCACTCTCAGTTGAGAGACTCCATTTGGCAACCCTTTTTTTAAAGTCAATGGCAGTTATGATGATGCATACACAAATTCTTTTGTAACTTAAATGATTTTGGGGGGAGAAGCTAAGGAAAGCTATATATATATATATATATATATATGTGTGACCCCACAAAATAATCTGACCTTTGTATTGGACTAACCCTTGCATATAAGTCAACAAATATGAGCAAAGGTTAGGTGCTTAATCCCGTCATTATTACCGGTACCATAATTAGAGTTGGTAATTTATGACACAAAATGACACGTTTGACACGATTATATTTATTATTATATTTATTTACATATGTTTTTTATCTCTAATTGGTCATGGAGTGAAATATATTAATAAATTATTTTTGAATGATGTCGAATTCAATTTCATTTTTATTTTTTATTTTTTATTTTTCGTGTTGGATTGTGTCAAATTTAAAATGTTTGATTTTCGTGTCGACTAGTGTCAGATTAACCCGTGGGTCTACACGTTGACACGAATTGTCAGGTCTAACCATAATCACTAATAAAAATAATTAAATCTGAAAAATATTGATGGCATTGAAAGAGTATAATCAAGCTATTGAAGTAACACATCATAGCATCACAAACTTTAGGGGAGTGATTGGGAGGCTACTTTGCTTCCCAAATCCTACTTTTACTTTGGTATTGTTCAAAATCTCTAATAGAGCTATTTGGTCACAATTCTCTGCTTCCCTTATCTTGAAAGCATGCTACCAAAAGGGGCCATTTCCGAATCACTAAAAGAGGTGATTTCCCTTGCTTCGGTGATTGTTCACAACACAGATACTTGGACCATTTTGGAATACTTTGTTTCTTTGCTATGATGATTTGCTTTATGTCCATCCAAAACGTGAACCCTAGCTCCTTCATCCCAATCGTGCCACCATTGTATTTTCAAATGGATATGTGAACCAAATCCTATAAATATTTTATTTTTATCCAATATTATACTTTCTAAAAAAAAAATTAAATCTTTCAAAAAATATATTCAAACATTCCAAAATTTCATAACAAAGTAGTGTACAAATATTTAAATGTATTTTTATTTCCATTTTTGGGTTTTTATTACATATATATCTATTCAATGTTGTTATCACAAACTTTAGGGGGTGTTTGAGAGGCTACTTTGCTTCCCAAATCCTACTTCTACTTTGGTATTGTTCAATAACATCTCTGATAGAGCGTGTTTGGTCATAATTCTTTGCTTCCCTCATCTTGAAAGCATGCTACCAAAGTATGGGCCATTTCCGAATCACCAAAAGAGGTGATTTCCCTTCCTTCGGTAACTGTTCACAGCACAGATACTTAGACCATCTTGGAATACTTTGTTTCTTTGCTATGATGATTTGCTTTCTGTCTAATTAAAACGTGAACCCTAGCTCTTTTATCCCAATCGCGCCATCATTGTATTTTCAAATGGATATGCGAACCAAATAATATAATAAATATTTTATTTTTATCCAATATTATACTTTTAAAAATAAATAAATCCTTCAAAAAATATATTCAAACATTCCAAAATTTCGTGACAAACTAGTGTACAAAATGTTTAAATGTATTTTTATTTCCAGTTTTGGGTTTTTATTACATATATATCTATTCAATGTTGTTATCATAAAATAAAATAAAAAATTCAAACTAAAGCATCAGTTTTTCTTATTCTCAAACTAAAATCATTAACACCAAATATAATTTACTTTTAAAATAAAATCAGATCATAATACTTTACTATGCTACACTTTCCTTTTGTTTAAGATCATGGATCACCTCCCAAACAATTAATGTTATTTGTATGATCCAATCACTTTCTACTTTGGGGAAATTGAACTTTTTATTTTGTACAACATTTGAAAAAGTCAGTTTTGGGTGTTTTTGGGACCCCTTGATAAATTCAAAATCAAATAAAAAGTGGCCCTAGATAGGGTCCAACTTTGTAATATTAGTCGAATATAACAAAGCTAGTAATGAAAGCCCTGAATAGAATGTTAAAGGAGCATGTTTGGGATGAAAACCTTTTTAAGAAATCGATACTATTAATTAACTTTTTTGAGAAAAGATTATTTTAAACTTGAACAAACCCCGCTTTGTCAAGGCGAGATCGAAACACTTCAATTAATACAAATTTTAAAATAAGATTATTTTAAACTTACACAAAACAAGTTAACATTTTTCTTTAATTTGTTATATTAACTTGTTTTAAAAATAAAAAAATTGACCAAGTGTCCGATTTGTACGAATTTCATCCTCTCCGTGAGTAGTTCCTAAATTTTGTTTTTTGTTTTTCTTTTTTTGGGCACATAGGCCACACTTACTAACATTTATCATTATTTCACTGCAATGATACTTTAATTTCAGTCACTAAATTCTTATATAACTAAGTTGGATCATTTATTATTTTTGTTTACTTTTTTGTTTGTCTATTTTATTTTGTTTTTGGGTGAATGAGAAATTTTACTTGCTACAGGAAAACATGTACCATATATGGTATCTAATACAATCAGCAGTCATGATATCAGTTCCGATCGCAATAATCATATAATGGAGTCGGTTAATATCGATTAAACAGTAAGTAATATGTAAAGTATTAGTATTACATAATTGTCTGTATCTTTCAAAAATATCATAAAATAAATAATACTGATGATGTCATGAATATTGAATAAACATCTAACTCTAAATTTTTAGACATGAGAACAGTCATTCATCAAATAAATTGGATAGAATCCAAAGCTTCTTGGCTGTAACGCTACTATAGGCCTTTATATTCGTTTATAGGATGAAAACTGCTATCACCTTTCTATGGATAGCACCAGTTTTTTTTTTCAACATAATTGTTTCTTCACAATAATGGTGTCATTTAATAATCTTTATCTTATAATTAATTTTGGCACCAATTATTTATCTGCCATTAATTATTATTTTATTAGAGCTACTATGCCTAATTATTTTCAAGATGTTTGATTGGTTAACCCCTACGAAATACAAACCGTTAGCTGATATGCCTCCCAATTCTCAAAGCAAATGTCTATAATAATTAATAAGAAGAATTCTCATTAAATAAGGACCTTGAAGATAAAAACAAAACCATATAAATGCATACAATAACATGCATGTCTCTTCCCGCCAATTGTGTTAAGTACAAACTTCAATTTTTAAGTTTTCTTGTTTATGATTGGTTGTTGACGCCATTCAAAAGACAATTTTACAAAATTATTTGTCTCAACGCATTATATGAATTTTTTTTCTTTTTGAGATGTTGCATTAGAAATACACAATTATAGTAAATTAAAAATTAGATTTATGCAGAACATACAGAAAAGAATTTAAATAGTATACACATTGAGTAGGATTAAATGCAATTGGAGAGCTAGGAGTTCGAGTTTTTTTTGAGATGTTCTGCTTCGATTAGTTTTTCAAACCCTATTATTATTATTTTTGGATTGAAAGCTCTTTCGAATAATGTTTGATTAATTTTTTAAAATAGATTCCGGGTGTTGGGAGAGTATTTGGATGAAGTTTTTTGTTTCAAGTTTCTTAAAAATATTTTTACTTATATATATATATATATATAAAAGTATATGATTCTACTTACCTGATCTGAAAAAGGAATCTACGCTTTTAATAAAATAAATAAATAAATAAAAAGTATGGTGGTTTTCTGCCATTGCAATATGTATCTATAAACTTGGCAAAACCCTAAATTAGTTGTTAGACAAACATCCATGGGGATTCCAACAAAGTAATTTGACCAGATCAGAGATGGAGAGAAACGGAATGAAACCCTAGGAATAATTTAATTCCAAACACCTCTTAAAGTTGTCCAAGAATCAGTGATCTCTTCCCAAGATAAGGAAAATAATAAAATTGGCCCTTATTCGAACTCTACCAATAATAATATTTCCTCCCTCTCATATTATTTATTTATTTTTTCAATTTTACTTATCCTAAAATAATTACAAAATTATTTCTATTATTTTGTAAATTTGGGACTCGTGTATGCTTAATTGACTATGGTTTTGATGAATGTAGTAGAGAGTACCCATGAATGTAGTAGAGAGTACCACGAAGAAAAAGTTTCTTTTATTATAGTAATGGTAGGGACATGGTACAAGATGTGATATAATAAACAAGAATGATTTTAGGGAGAGAGATTTCAACATCTCGGGTTACGATCTTATTCGTGTCGGGTTGATATCGTGTCGTTATTATACGTGTTGTGTTCGTGTCGTGTCGTGTTCGTGTCGACCCATATAAATTATGTAATTCATTTAACTTATTTATTATAATATTTTAAATTAAATTTGACATTATCCAACACGAAATAAATTATTTAACCTATTATCAACAAAATTAAATGGATTTTGACACGATCCAGTATTATTTTATTAATATATTTCAATTTATGACCAATTAGAGAAGAGAAAAATATAAAAATAAAGATAAATATAAACAGTAATCGTGTCAAACGTGTCGTGTTTGGGTTATCCGTGTCGTGTTCGGATTGACCCTTATATTCTCGTGTCAACCTATTTTAAGCCTTAAATCGTGTCGTGTCGTGTTTTCGTGTCGTATCCAATTTTATCAGTTCTACACAAAAGGCCATGTCCATTGAGACATGCATATACACCATAATACATCAAAATATTAATGCATACGGCCCCTAGTTCCTAGTTGGGAAATAATAATAATAAGGCGTGGTTGGGACGTATCTATGAAAATATTTTTTTAATTTTGAAAATAGAAAATGAAAAAATTATACAAAAATTCTATATGATTGAGTTTTCTGGAAATTATTTTAAGAAAATTTAATTATAAAAAAATTGTTTTCAAATAACTCTCTTTTCTTGTTTTTTTAAAATAATTTTCTATTCAAAATCCCCGAGAACACTTATCAGAGATGGATATCAATCATCTGAGAGATTTCTTCAAAATAATGCATGCGGCCATAGTTGCTAGTTGGGCAAGTTCACTTTTCAAAAAAGACTTACAATATTTTCTTGAAAATAATGCATGCGACCCTAATTGTTAGTTGGGCAAGTTTGATCACTATGTATGAATTAGCGGTTATTTATCCCTTTAATTTTGTTTTTGGCGTGTATAGGAAAACCTTCTTTGAATTTACTCATATCCTTGAAATTCACATATTTCTTATTGCTTTGGGCTTTCATTTTTCGCTCCCATGAGATGTTCTATAGGGTTCATGACTACTCCTTTTACTGTAGGTCACTAATCTTGTCAAAGCATTGCGAAAACCATCAAATCACACAACCCCAAAAAATCTCAGATAACGATCCTTCCTTCGTTGGATTGACCTTTGTTAAATGCATGTGGGAGTCGTTGGAATTTATATATATATATATATATATATATATATAGCTAGCAAACAGAGTAAATGCAAGGAACAACAAGAATCTAGAGAGTTGAATATTCAAAAAGAGAAAGAGAAAAGGTGCTCTTATTTCTATCTTTTTTATATAAGTTGAAACAGAGATTGTGGATGAAACATGCATGAAATGATTCAGTTTTTTCACTAAAAACCCCACCACCACCACTACCACTACCACTACCACTACCACTACCATGTTCTTCTTGTATAAGAATAATGACCCAACCCCACATTATCCTACCTGAGACAGGAAAGCACATGCCTCCTTATACTAGTTGAATCACACTTGGTTTTTACTTTGATTTACCAGAGTCATGTGTTTTGTCATAATGTCTAAGACAATATTAGATATGTATATACTTCAATTCTTATTGAACTGAAGACGATTATATATATAGATATAGATATACTTCTTCTGACAATATGTTGGGTTGTTTATGAAAAATCGGCAAGTTTTATGGTGCAAATATACTTCGTTCATGTCAACATGTCTATAACATGCGCATGCGCATGGGCATATATATATATATATATATATATATCAATTAGAAAGGTCCTTGCACAGACAAGGTTGGAAAGAAACAACATCTGTATGTAAACCCATAAACTCAAAAATCTAAATCTTTTATGTGCACAAGTGCAATCGCATAATGTATGGAATGAAATAGATTTTGAATCTAGATTTTCTTTGGTGTGTATGATCCATATCCAGGGAAGGTGGAATGAGATAGAATTTGAATCTAAATTTTCTTTGGTGCACTAACTCATTTAATGTTTATTGCAGCAAAAGTGAAAAATCTATAGGGTTTTGTCCTAAACATTCTTTTTCTTTGTTTGGACATTGAGATTCAGATTTTGAAACTAAATGTTATGTTTCTTTTTGAAGGTGAAACAGTACCAGACACTTCAGATAAGGCTCTAACACTAGGGATAAGGTAAGGCTGTTGTAGTTGTAGTTGTATATGATGAATATGATGATGCAAGAGGCAAGTTGGGATCAAGCAAGCGATCCCATTATTGCAGAGAAAAAAAAACACAATAATGTATAAAACCCCACCAAAACCACTTCATTCCAAATGCACAGATAGGAAGGCAAAAGCAAAATGGAACTCCCAAAAATTCATATTGCATTGATATACATGATTTATGTACATGTTACAGAGAGGCCAACCACGCCTCGAATCCACACTCTCTCAACCTCCGATAAGCGTCTTTTTGCTTATCAGGGCGGTACATCTTCTTAGTACATAATGAACTAGTAGTAGATTTACACTTACATACAAATCGTCCCTTAAACAACATCAGTATCGCAAAATTTGCCCTCCATCCTGTTCTGAACTGCTTTGACAGCAGCTACTCTAGCGGCTGTTGCAGCTCGGTTTGCAGCCTCTACCGCCTTATTCACTTGTTCTTCCAACCGGCGAAGGTGAATTGCCTTCTCCGCTGCATTTCGCGCAGCCTGAAAATGACAGAGGAAGTTAGAATCTGGAAAGTCCTCAACTCACCAGCGCTCGTAAACAAGTAAGGTGAGAGGTGAGAGAATTGAATGATGAGGTTTCAATGCCAGTAATGTACCTGAACTGCACTAAGTACTACGGCCGTTTGTGGGGGTAGGGGTGTGGTCAGATTTCCCGAGTCCCATTCACCACATCTTGTGTCTCCGTTTCGGAACGTGTACATGCCATAGCCTTGCTTGCGGCCTTCATGCCAAGACCCCGCGTAACAGTGGCCGTAAGCAAAGTGGTAAACACCAAATCCATGGATTTTGTCTCCGAAATACTCCCCCGCGTATCGATCTCCATTTCTATAAAAACATTCATAAAAGTCATTACATTACATTCCAAACCCTCAATCACATTATTCATTGTGGTCTAGAAACAGAACTATATTACTCTGAAACAGTTCAAAGCATTAAAAACAGGTCAACCAATCGATTTCTTCTTTTCGATCTAATGAGTACCGTACTAAATCTAACTGTATAAAAACACAAATTCAGGACATATTTCCCAATCATAAAAGCTGCAACAATTGAAAACTCAAGAACATTAAGCTGCAACAAATTCAATATATAACATCAGAATTTAATGAAAATTAACACACTCAAGCCCAAAACCTCAAAAACAGACTATCAAGAAAATAATCAAGACTATGAAAAAGTCGAAAACCCCATCATTGAGCCTAAATTAGTGTGAAAAGACATTGCTCCAATCATCTAAATAATACATAAATACATATACATTCAAGAATTAGAATTACATCATAAACCAACAAAGATTGATGTTTGTCCATTACTCATCTTACACTAAAAACAAAATTAGACAGCAAAGAATTCCAAAACAGAACGGTAACCACTGTTGTATTAATCATTCACAATCCAAAAACACAATCACCAAACCAAAACCAGAAACTAAAGATTCACAATTCAAAAACAAAAACCCAATTGAAGATGAAGAATTCACCTGAAATGATAGCATCCAAGGCCATGTTTGACACCACACTTGAATTCACCAACATAGCAACTCCCATCTGAGCAAGTCTGCATTCCAACACCATGACTCTGCCCATTACACCACTCCCCTGCATATGCGTCCCCTGTATAGAACCTATACACCCCATAGCCATGCCTCAATCCTTGCCGGTACTGCCCGCGATATCGGCTCCCTCGAGCCCAACTTTCTATCCCATACCCATCATATTTTCCGTCAATCCAATCACCCTCATACCTCCCATTTACAAAATAGTTGTACACACCACTCCCATTACACTTCCCTTTGTGAAACTCCCCTTCATAGAAATCACCATTGCTGTAAAATTCAACACCTTCTCGTACAATTCGCCCATCTTTTCGATCATTTTGCTCATTCTTCGCCTCTGTGGACTCGCCAATGAACCATTGGACCGGTTTCGACCCACTTCTCGAGAACCCAACTCGCTTTAAGTACTCGTCCCTCCATTGCTTCACGAATGTGAAGCTCTGGCAAATCAAACCCCTGTTTTTTCCCGCGAAAAAGAGCACAACAGCGAAGAAAATCAGGACCAACAGGAGGTTCTCCGAAGTGGGTACGTCGTCCCTGTTCACATACACGAAGAGGGTGTAGAAAGAGAAGGACGATACCACCAGAACCGGGACGAACCGACTCGAACCGGGACGGACCGGGGACGAACCGGGCTTGTGGGGCTTCTGTTCCTCCAAGTCTCCTTCGTGTTCGATTGCGTGCACGGAAGGTAGGCTGTGGGTCGATGACCGGATGGTCGGAGACGACCGAAGAAGTGAAGAATGGGTCCTCGTGAGCTTCGCCGGACTCTTCTGGCCGTCCATTGCTTGTGGGTCCCCCTGAAAATCCCCCAACTCTCGACCGTCTGATGTTCTCAGTGGGCCCTCCTGTATCGCGATATTCTTATCATGTAGGCCGACGCCGGCAACATCTCAGGCGGCGCACGATAAGCAGCGGCGGTCTGCGCAGGTTAGCAGAGCAACAAACTGAACACGGAGAGAAGAAAGAGTGAGTGAGAGAGAGAGATAGTTTTAGAGAGAGAAAGTGTTTTCAGAGAGAGAAAGAGTGTGTGATGCGGAGATTATCTTGGACCGGGTTTTGTTCGTTTATCTTGGTTATGGGGAGGAGCCACTTGGGTTCAATTTTGACCGTTGGATGGAGATCTAACGGTTGGATTATGATATCCAATAGTGGCCGTTGGATTTGTTCTTTCGGAGTTCCCGGTATTGGCAGGAAGATCTGACTGTTGGATGTGAGTTTGGGATTTTACTTTACTATTTGCAGGCCAGCACGTGACATCGAGTTCGGGGAAAACGGAGAAGTTACTGTGCGTGTAACAGGATTGTTATTGGTGTATTTGTATGTTGGATTGCACACCTTTGATTTTGATCACATTTTGGTCAAACTAGTACTCTCGGTCCCACAGTCTTCAATTCTTACTCTATCCAAACGCATCACAGGCCGTCCGATCTGATGATCAAGTACAGAAAAAGGCAATACTAATTGTAGATTTTTTGTCGTTAGATAATGTATATTATCTTAGTTTAACAAATAAATTCAAATACAAAGAAGTGTCTTTGTTGAATAATACTAAGGTACCCCTATGTTTTTTAAATTGTTGTTAAAGCACACACATAATAAATTGTTGTCTTTCAAATTGCATTTAGCACATTTAAGGTACCCCTATGTTTTTTAAGGTAACATGCTTTTTTTTTGGGTGAATAATTCATAAAAGGTTACATGATAGGCCACTATTCTATTAGGAATCACTTATCATTAATGGACAAGCAAAATTTACTTTGTGGTTGGAATACAAGCTTTGAGTGCCACGAACAGTATTTAGTGTATCGAGGGTAAATTTAAATTTTAGTCACTTTGCAAGTATGCGACTTAACATTATATGGTTGTAAGGTAAACTAGTGTACAAAATCCCGTCACTTCAAGTCTGCAATTTAATATTATACAATTATGGAACAGACTAGTGTAACACTCTCAAATGATGACTCTCCTTGATATTGAGCATTCTAAGAGAGTCACCCTGCGTTATTGGACATATAAAGTAAATTGATAAGTTTTTATGACAATATTAATAATCTTTCACTTTTTACATCCTCTTCCGTTATTGTTTAAAATCATTCAATTGGGTTCAATAACCCTAAAAATAAGAAAAATTATTAGATGGTTCACGAAATAGACACTTCTTGTGTTATTGGATGCATGTTATAAGATTAAAAAATAATAACTCTAATCATTAGGTTTTGTCCCAAACTCCAATGAGTAGGGTAAAAAATGACTTTTGGTAAGTGTAATAGTGAGAAAGTACATGACCCAATATAGATGGGTCATAGGGCTGATGGGCCTAGGGACTAATGGGCCGCGTAACTGATGGGCCGAATGACTGATGGGCCGAAGACAGATGTGCCGAAGAAATAAATGGGCCCATAGAATTCTCTAGAAGATGAGTGATCCATAAGTTAAGGAGTTGTCCTACTTATGGAAAAGAGAGTCCAAAAAAGAAAAAGAGTTTATCAAATCCCATGATTTAAGGGATTGATAAACTTGGGTAAATTTACCAATTTATGTATAAATACATGGCTTGGGAATGAATAAATGATCCAATTTTGAACCCAATTATTATTGTGTATTTTTCTGCATCTACAGTAAGATTTTTGTCGATTTTAGATAAGCTTAGAGTCACTGTTTCCTTCTAAATCGGCTAGGTTAGTCGATTATAGTGATTTGTGCGGGCGTACCAGGAATCTTGACCTAGATTCCAAAGGATAACAAAAAGCAACGAAAGTCTCCTTTCGACTTTGACTTCTCAAGCGATTATGTGGAAGGGAGAACAATAAACTTCCACTGTAGGTTATTTTCTATGTCTCAATGAAGAGGACTTTAAACGGTCGGGAAAACAACCAAAAAGCATGCATCAGAATCAAACAGAGTTTGATTTAGAATGAACTTCGAGCTCAATTAGAGAAATGATCAACTGAGTAAGGGGTGAGAAAAGCAAGAAAGGAAAATATATAGAGTGAAGTTTGGGATGAGGGTGAAATAGACTGAGTCTATGATGAGAAAAGAAAGAAATGAATAGATATAGAACGAAGTAAGACAGAGGAAAGTGATAAAGAAGATTTGCACTATGAGAATAGTGATTTGTTTGATTGGTGTTGGACCTCTTGCAAAATTGCAAATATGTCTTTATTTATAATGTTACATAACAACAACCTCTCTAAAAGTTTGTTAGAAATAACAACCTTATCTAATTTGAAATTTAAAAATAACTATAACATAAATTCAAACTGAGATAATCCATTATGTTGGTGCAACAAATTCATTTTCATCATTTGACTTCATCTCTTGAATCGGTTTGCATGCTGTAATGGTTGAAATATTTGGCCCAATTATAGGTGGGCCACTGGACTGATGGGCCGACGACGAATGAGCCGAGGACTGATGGGCCGACGACGGATGGGCCAAAGACCGATGGGCCGGAAGACAAACAGGCTGAAAACAAGTGGGCCGAAAATAACAATGGGCCCATGGAAAATTCTAGAAGCTAAAGTGTGGTCCACAAGACAAGAAGTAACCCAATTATAGTATATAGAGTCCAAAAAAGGTTAGGGTTTATCAAATCCCTTGATTTAAGGGATTGATAAACCTGGGTACATGGGCTTGACCCATTGGTCACAATTTGTATAAATAGAGGACTTTGATTAATGAAAAGGGACTTCCAACAAAATTTCTATTGTGTAATTTTTCTGCACTTACACAATTGGCGCCGTCTGTGGGAAAACCTATTATTGAAATCCTTTTTCAATAAAGTTTCTCACCCTCTGCAAAAAAGCTAAGATTCGTACCAACAATGGCAATCACACGTTCACAACATACCGATTTACCTCCAAACGGAGGCCAGCAACCAGAAGATCCGATCAGACGAGCCCTGGAGGAGAGGACTGCCGAGTTAGAAAGTCAGAACGCTGAATTGGCGGCAAAATTGGCTCAACTACAGAATCCACAGGAGATCCATGACGACGAGCAGTCCGGACAGCACAAACGGTCTGTAGGCCGCCAGACACACATGGATGACCTACACGCTAGAGCCCATAACGATCGTGAGGAGCAGGCAGAGTCATCCCTACAGGTTCTTGGGGCGCATAATCCGGAGGAGGTCCTGACCATGAAAAAACTAGAGGAAATCATGTCTAGATTCCAGCGGGATGTGCTTAGGGATCTGAAGGTACAGACCCCAATCGATCTGGCATCTGAGGCATCCATAGACGCCGTTCAGACACCATTCACCACCTCGATCACCAGCGTGCCTTATCCGGAGAGGTTCAGATTACCGAAGTTCACCTTATTCGATGGTACAAAAGATCCAACAGAGCACATCTACCACGTTCATACCAAGATGAATGTGTACAATGAAAACGAGGCCTTACTCTGCAAAGTTTTCCCCACCAGCCAGACCGAAGCAGCCCTCATGTGGTTCAGAAAGCAACCGCCCCGATCGATCGGTAGCTGGCTCAGACTCTGCGAGTTATTTATTGCCCAATACTTTGGCAATAAAAGGCAGAAGAAAACTATCTCCAGTCTGTTCACCATGATCCAAGAGAAAGGCGAATCCCTAAAAAGTTTTGTCTCACGGTTCAATGTGGAGATGTCTTCAATTGACAATTGCGATCAGCATTCAGCCGTCGAAGCCTTCAGAATGGCCCTAATCCCTGGAACGAAGTTTCATCAGTCCCTGGTCAATAGGCCGTCAGCCGATATTGGAGAGCTCAACTCTAGGGCACAAGGGCACCTCCGAATAGAAGAGGAATTGGCCATACGACAAAGAAGGACTGCCTTTACAACAGTAGAGGCCAGAGCGTCCGAACATTCCAGGGTAAAGGATCGGGCGTCAGACCGGAAGAGACCGAACGCACCTCCTGTTCCTTCCCCAGCCCCAGAAAAATGACCAAGGTTTGAGGAGAAGGTCACCCCCCTGAAAGTGACCTTGGCAAAACTGTACCAGGAAACAAAGGGCAAAGGAATCTACCGGTCGCCACCTCCCATCAAGCAGCCAATGGACCAAAGGGATATGTCGAGGCACTGCGCCTTCCATGGCGAGTACAGGCATCACGCTAATGAGTGCAGGAGCCTCAGAAGACAGGTGGAAGCCATGATTGCAAAGGGAGAATTAACAGAGTATGTTGCCAAGGAAGGAGCCCGATCAGATCAAGCGACGCATGCCCCTACCAAGGGAGCGGTGGGACAACCCGTACGAGTCATTCACATGGTCCATGGAGGGCCCAATCGGTCGGAAGCGGAAGAAGCTCGTAGATCACAGATGCGGCAAGCTCAGAAGTTACGAAGGGTTGGAGAAGTCACCAAGTTTCGAAGCCCGAAAGAGGATGACCGAATTATTTTCACCTCTGCGGATATGCAGGATATTAAGACACCTCATGACGACCCCCTAGTTATCTCCCTCATGGTCTCCAACTGCCTGATCAAGAGGGTACTGGTCGATCCAGGAAGCAGTGCCAACATTATCACCAAATGGGCCTTTGAGAAATTGGAAATCAATCCCCAGGAGATAGTCACATCCAGAAGCCCGATAGCAGGATTCGATGGAAAGAGAGTAGAACCAGTAGGGGAAATCCAGCTACCAGTAACGGCAGCAAGGCGCACACTCCGAGAGACTTTCGTGGTGGTGGATGTCAAGCCTTCTTATAATCTCCTCATGGGAAGGGGATGGATCCATCGTATGCACGGAGTCCCTTCTACCATGCATCAGGTCATGCGGTGCATTGATCCGAACGGAATTGACGTAGTCGATATCAGGGGCGATCAGGTAGCGGCAAAGGAGTGTTACGCCGTCACTATGAAAAGCTTAAAAAGGAGAACGGAACCGGAACAAAAGTCACAGTCCAAGACAATACTTGATCCCAAATAGCAATTACAGGAGGGCGGTTCGGGATCACCAGTAGCAGTTGAACCACTACTGGAAGTTCAAATTTGTCACGATCGCCCTGAGAGGTTTACCTATATTGGTTCAGGCCTCAATCCACAGGAAAAAGAGGAAATAGAATCCCTTCTCCGATCCAATGCTGACATATTTGCGTGGAGCCATATGGACATGACCGGTATTGATCCATCAGTTGCCCTGCATTCTCTCAATGTGGATCCCAGTGCAAAGCCCGTTAGACAGAAACAAAGACGAATGGGTGCCCATCGAAACCAGATCATAGCCGAAGAAGTTGATCGACTGCTGCAAGCAGGATTCATAAAAGAGGTCCAGTATCCTTCCTGGTTGGCAAATGTGGTGGTGGTCCAAAAGAAGAACGGCAAGTGGAGGGTATGTATCGACTTCACTGATCTGAACAAAGCGTGCCCAAAAGACTGTTTCCCTTTACCAAAGATCGACCAGATGGTGGATGCCACAGCAGGATTCGAACGCTTGAGCTTTCTGGATGCATACTCTGGCTATAACCAGATCCGAATGGCTCCGGAGGACCAGGAAAAGACTGTCTTCATCACTGAGTTAGGTACATTTTGTTATACAGTTATGTCTTTCGGACTAAAGAATGCAGGTGCTACCTATCAGAGGTTGGTCAGAAGGGTGTTCCAAGGGATGATGGGATCCACCATCGAAGCCTACATCGATGACACGGTGGTAAAAAGCAAGGAGAAAGGAGACCATCTAGCCGATCTGCAGCAGGTATTCAGCACCCTCCGGAAGCATAATATGAAGCTCAATCCGGCCAAATGTTCTTTCGGAGTATCCTCAGGCCAGTTTTTGGGGCACATAGTTGACCGGACGGGAATACAGGCTAGCCCTGCACAAGTCAAAGCTCTCATAGAGACTGCTGAGCCTAAGTCCCGGAAAGAAATCCAGGTACTAACCGGAAGAATAGCGGCCCTCAGTCGTTTCATCTCTCGGCTAACCGATCGGTGTAGGCCGTTCTTTCAAGCAATAAGAGCGGCACGAGGAGAAGTCTGGGGGCCCGAGCAAGCGGAGGCACTGCACAAACTCAAAAGTTACATGACGAAGCCCCCGATCCTGGCAACCCCTGAAGCCGATGAGCCGTTGCACCTATATCTGGCCATTTCAGTAACATCTACCAGCGCCGCTCTGGTCAAGGAGGGCAAAGGGTACCAGACACCGGTTTTCTACACCAGCAAATCCCTTGCTGAGGCAGAGACCCGTTATTCAAAGCAGGAGAAACTGGTACTATCACTGATCAATGCTAAGCGGCGTCTCCGTCATTATTTCGAAGCGCACCCGATCATAGTTCCAATTGTAACACCGATAAGATCCATAATGGCGAAGCCTGAGTTATCTGGGAGAATCTCAAAATGGGCAATTGAACTAGGGATTTTTGACATAACCTACGTCCCCCGAACGGCCATCAAAGGACAGGCAGTAGCTGACTTCCTGTTAGAAACAGAAACTAATGACTCCACAGAGGAAGGTGAGCTTGGACTATGGGTCATATTCGTAGACGGATCGTCCAACGTCAACGGAGCAGGGATCGGGATAGTACTCGTAACACCGGATGATACTAAAATCCAACAATCCGTTAGATTGGAATTTCCAGCCTCTAACAACGAAGCAGAATATGAGGCCCTCCTTGCAGGAATTCGGTTGGCCCGAAGCCTTCAAGTCCAAAAGGCAGTAGTACAGAGTGATTCCCAGCTAGTCGTACGACAGTTAAATGGGGAGTACGAAACCCGAGAGCCAAAAATGGAAGCATACAAGACTCTGGTTCTAAAGGAGGCTGAAGAGTTCCAGCAAATAAACTTTGAACAGATTCCCAGAGGAGATAACTCTGTAGCAGATCATCTGGCTAACCAAGCCTCCGCAGCAGGAGAAACTATGACTCGCACTGTACCGATAGATTTTGTCGTCCGATCTAGCTTGGAACCCCCCGAAGAAGTAATGGTTATCCCGTGGGAATCAAGTTGGATGGATCCGGTAGTAGATTATCTGAGATTTGGCACATTGCCTGAGTCAAAATCAGAAGCCCGGAAGATTAGAATGAAAGCAGCCAGATATGCCCTGTACAACGGCCAACTATATCGGAAGTCTTTTTCCGGACCATATTTGAGATGTCTCACCCCATCAGAGGCATCGGCAGTCATGGAGGAGATTCATGCTGGAGCTTGTGGCAATCACTCTGGAGGAAGGTCCCTAGCTCATAAAGTCCTCACCCAGGGGTACTTCTGGCCCTACCTGGCAAGAGATGCTGAAATTTATGTCAGACATTGCAAAAAATGCCAGTTTCATGGAGATGCCATTCATCCACCGCCCGAGTTCTTAAACCCAACTATTGTCCCTCACCCTTTTGCCCGATGGGGGATGGACATAGTGGGACCCCTTCATCAGGCAATACGATGTACAACGCATGTTCTCCTGGCTACCGATTATTTTACCAAATGGGTGGAAGCGGAAGCATATCCCACCATAACAGGCAGCCATGTTATAAAATTCATCTGGAGCCACATCATCTGTAGGTTCGGCCTACCCCGAACCATAATGATGGATAATGGCACCAACCTGGACAACAGAAGGGTTCAAGCATTCTTAGCAAAGCATGGGATCAATAAGAACACTTCTTCCGTCGGCTACCCGCAAGGAAATGGGCAAGCCGAAAGGACGAATAGAACAATTTTTGACACATTGAGGAAAAAACTTGAAGACGCAAAAGGAGCATGGCTAGAGAAATTGCCTGAGGTATTGTGGTCCTATCGGACCACTCCAAGACAGCCAACCGGGGAAACCCCTTTCGCCATGGCTTATGGGGCTGAAACAGTTATCCCGACCGAGCTAAGGGTACCTACTCTAAGGAGTCAAGCATGGGAAGAAGGACCGAACAATCAGCATTTAGCCCATGATCTGGATCTCCTAGAGGAAAAAAGGGAAGCTGCTGGGATAAGACTAGCTGCCTATCAGCAGCAAGTAAGAGCACGATTCAATCAGAAAGTCAAAAGGAAAGAATTCCAAGTAGGCGACATGGTGCTCAGAAGGAAGATTGGGATTATAGGCAAATTACGGGATACATGGGAAGGACCTTACACAGTGGTTGAGGTTATCGGTCGCGGGGCCTATCGGGTTCGGAAGAACGAAACAGGCCGCCTCGAATCCAACTCCCAAAATGCTTATCGGTTAAAGAGGTATTATCCTTAGATAGTTATTTTTCTTATTGATAAATAAGACTGTGTCTTACTTTGACACCATTGTTACGAAGCATCTGTGCCCGATATAGGCACCTCTGCTTCATGATTTTCGAATTCATCTCAATAAAGATAGAGTTTACTTTTATACAAGGTTTCATGATAAAATCGAGCCTCAGGGGCCGAATGCCCGAAAGCTTTATGTTCATTGAAATTTTCCTAAGTGTTTGAGTTCAAACCTGATTTGAACTAACCAGAGGATAAAATCAAGCCTTAGGGGCCAAATGCCCGAAGGCTTTATGTTCACTGAAAATTTCCTAAGTGTTTGAGTTCAAACCTGATTTGAACTAACCAGAGGATAAAATTAAGCCTCAGGGGCCAAATGCCCAAAGGCTTCACAATTTACTAAAATTTTCCTAAGTGTTTGAGTTCAAAACTGATTTGAACTAACCAGAGGATAAAATCAAGCCTTAGGGGCCAAATGCCCGAAGGCTTTATGTTCATTGAAATTTTCCTAAGTGTTTGAGTTCAAACCTGATTTGAACTAACCAGAGGATAAAATTAAGCCTCAGGGGCCAAATGCCCAAAGGCTTCACAATTTGCTATAAATTTCCTAAGTGTTTGTGTCCGAACCTGATTCGAACAAACCAGAGGACGAAATCAAGCCTCAGGGGCCAAATGCCCGAAGGCTTCACAATTTGCTATAAATTTCCTAAGTGTTTGTGTCCGAACCTGATTCGAACAAACCAGAGGACGAAATCAAGCCTCAGGGGCCAAATGCCCGAAAGGCTTCACGATTTGCTAAAATTTCCCATGTATTTGAATTCAGATCTGATTTGAACTAATCAGCGGATAGAATCGAGTCTCAGGGGCTCATTGCCCGAAGGCTTTGTGACTCCCTGAAATTTCCTACATGTGTGAAGTTAAAATAAATAATAAATAGCCTCAGGGGCCATATGTCCGAAGGCTCGATTTGAGACAAGTACGAAACGATAAAAACCCACACAAAGGACGAATAATTACTGGAAAAAAGGGATAAAAGTTCTTGTTCATTAAAAATAAAGGAAGTTACAAGAAATTAGCCCATTGGGGGAAACAAGAACATATAAAGTCCTAGCTACTGTTCGGGAGGATGGTATTCTTTCCCCTTCAGGATGGCAGCAAAACGCTCCTCGTTCTCAGAGGCAGGAGGGTTTTCATAAGGAAAGGGTATTCCCATATGGGCATCGAATGCCTCTGCGGTCTTGAATTCCCTAGATTCCAGAGGGATATGCTCCATTTCATGCCTACATCTCCAGGCCCTGACCGCTCGGAGGTCACAGATGACACTGTATCTTTTGAACATGTCAAGCCCTCCCAGACGGCACACCTCAACCTTTTCCCGCTCCAGGGAAAGAAGCCTTTCTGATTCTGCCAAGAGTTTATCAGATTCAGCTTTTTCAGCTGCCATCTGCCTAGCAACCTCTTTCGCTTTTTCCAGCTCGGCAGCCAGAACCAGCTTTTCGGCAATCAGGGTTTGTTTTTCCGCCTCACCGGTTTCCAGAAGAGTCTTCTGCTCAGAAACGGTCTGGCGAAGACCATCCGCCTCCCTGACCAAAGAAACCCGGTGGATCTCGTTCTGTTTTATTTGAGCCTTCATACCGGCCATTTCTCTGACATCACTCTCAAGGAGGCTGTTGTAGGCCTGAACGCCGTAGAGAAGCTACGCAACAAAGATTGGATTATTATACAAATAACGGTCAACAAACGAAATAGAAAACACAAACTGATGATTGAAGTCTTTTACCTCCATAACCATTATCGAAGTCTTCTTAGCCAGATCAGTCCTGGTGATTTTTGATTGAGCCGCCCTATCAGCTGGTGTCCAGATACCTTTGGCCATAGCCCGAAGAGCTTCCGGATGGTTAAAGGTGATTTGATCAGCACAAACCGGAGTTCCATCTGGCAGCAGAAACTTAGGCTCCCAAGGGATCAGAGCTTGGGATGATTCAGGGGCAGCAGGAGCCTTGCTTGAAGAAACATTCTCGGCTTGTGCCCTTGTCCTTTTAGTACCCACTCCACCAGTTGTACTGGATCGGGTCCTCACAGTCGGAGCATTGACAGGAGGCGGAGGAGGAACCGATGGGTTCTGCGCTAGTGGTGCTGGCGGACTCCGAACAGGAGGAGGCACCGAAGTCGAAGGCGGTGCTGTTGACAACGGCACAGCATCAACAGGCGTAATCCCTTCGGGAACTTGAGGGATTCTGGCGGACATAGGTTTGTCAGGCAGGTCCATCCTGTCAACACCAGCGCCCAAGTTAGAGATCGATTCAAGATTGTCCATGGTCAGCAGGTCAGTAGCCGATCGGGTCTTGCCCCAGACATGGGTTTTCAAAAGACCTATCCGCTGTTTTATAAAGGTAAGGGGAAGATCCTTGTCCTCGTAACCTAGAAATTTGAAGGCATAGTTCCCCCGGTGAAGGTCACAAAGGTCACAGAGGCAAGAAGCCTTATGAAGGGGGCGGTAGACAGGCAGGCGAATGGGACCGAACTTATTGGGGATCGGGAAAATACGAGAAAAAGGGTATGACCAATTGCCACTCACTACTACCATTTGTTCCTTCCATCCCTTGTCCGATTTTTCAGTATCAGTACAGATGTTGCGGCCGTGAAAGGGGAAAAGGTTGTATCTACCTCTACTCGCTCTGGCATTTTGGAAAAAATAGCAAAGGAGGAGGTCGGCCAGCCCTAAGTTCAGATCCATATCCCTATTGTACAACAGTAGCATGGATATGATCCTAATGCTGTTCGGGTTCAGTTGAAGAGGGTGCAACCCAAGCATGAAAAATACATAGTGAAAAAAGGGATGAAGAGGAAACATTAGAACCCTAAGATGAGAGGCCGACAGCAGAATGCTACCGGGGGCTAGGCCCTGGCTCTGGGTAAAGTCTAGGTAACCAGGATAGGGGGACACATCAACGTCCTGGGGAACATGGGTCTCAGCCCGAAGGTGTTTGACGTCCACTTCAGGTCGGGTCCTCTTAAGTGGGGCCACTACGAAAGGTTCAGAAGGTTTGGATTTCGCAGGACCGGTCGCTGAGGAACCCGGAAGGTTAGTACTTTCGAGAGTGGTCTTTCCGGTTCCTTTAGAAACAGGCTGGGGAATGTCACTGCTTGTAGAATCGGTACCTGAGGCAGAAGGTAAAACTACTTCCTCTACCGACCGGGTATCATCACTATTGGACATAACGTTAAGAAATGTAGAAGAGACAGAAGGGGGTAAAGGTGATAAATTAAAGAAAGAAGAAAGACCGATCGACTTACTTAATTGACGAAGGAAGAGTTACGAAAGCTCTGAGTAACAGCAAGTTTCTATGGTACCTGAGATGAGCGACGGAATGAACGGCGGCAATGACAAAGAAACGAATCCCAGTAATGAAGAACTAAAGAAGGCAGAGACAAGAATATAGAGTTACAAAGTATGGAAATGTGATGAGAAGTGAAGAATAGGGGGGTTTTTATAGAAGGAGAGAAGGAAGCCAAAAAGGCTGCACGAAGTCCGAAAGGCACGCCAAAGCCGTCATGGTGCGAGATTTAAGGGAGAAATGGCCTCACGTTTTGGGCACACCATTAAAGAGGCAATGATGACATGCCAACTCATTACCTTCATTTCCCATAAAAGCTATAATTATATATATACATAGGTATTTACATTTATTAGGTCATGGGCTTTAAAAAGAATGTCAAGCCCATATCCTCAGGGGCCTGTGTAATGGTTGAAATATTTGGCCCAATTATAGGTGGGCCACTGGACTGATGGGCCGACGACGAATGAGCCGAGGACTGATGGGCCGACGGCGGATGGGCCAAAGACCGATGGGCCTGAAGACAAACAGGCTGAAAACAAGTGGGCCGAAAATAACAATGGGCCCATGGAAAATTCTAGAAGCTAAAGTGTGGTCCACAAGACAAGAAGTAACCCAATTATAGTATATAGAGTCCAAAAAAGGTTAGGGTTTATCAAATCCCTTGATTTAAGGGATTGATAAACCTGGGTACATGGGCTTGACCCATTGGTCACAATTTGTATAAATAGAGGACTTTGATTAATGAAAAGGGACTTCCAACAAAATTTCTATTGTGTAATTTTTCTGCACTTACACATGCATTATCCAGTGATCTCCTATTGAAACTCAAACTCTTTATAGTAGAAACCATTCATTCCAAGTGTTCATCACTGCATCCACTAAACTTTCACATCTTGCAGATAAGCCTTGGCCCAAGCTGATCAACTAATTGAATTTTTATTCTTGCTTCAGCCCCATGTATAAGCCTGAAGTTTATCCTTTTTTGGCCCGTTGATTTAAGCCCATTTTACTTTCTCTTTATGCCACGTCACTTGTCAAATTGGGGTGTCAACAGTCACTAGCCTTAGTATATAAAATATTTGTCCACCTTAATAAATGACATATTCATCTACACAATTTATAATTACTAATTCAAAATTTATTATTATAATATAATTCTGCTAATTCGCTTAAGATAAGATTGTAGCCTCTCACCATAATAAATGTTCTATTAGATATATGAATGTCTTCAAATAAATGACATCATTAATCAGGGATGGCAATAGGGTGGGTCGGGGCGGGTATCACCCGCCCCGTCCCCGAACCCGATTATTTTTTCCCGCCCCATCTTCGTTTAATTTTTTATTTTCCCGCCCCGCCCCGCCCCGTACCCGGCAACTCCCCGCCCCGTCCCCGCCCCGCCCCGATTACGTATTATTTTTATTAAAAATATATTTTTTAATAATAAAAAATAATATTATTTTATTTCTAATTAATATTATTATTCTAGAATTTTTTTTTAGAATAAATCTATATGAAATCAAAATCAAAGATTTCAAAAGCATAATAAACAACCCGTCTATATATGTTTATTCATATATATAGATAAATATATATATATAATCGGGGCGGTTCGGGGCGGGGCAGGGGTGCCCCATACCGGTTAGCTAAACAGAACGGGACGAAGTGGATAAACGGGGCGGGGCAGGTTTTTTTGCCATCCCTCATTAAGGCGTGCCTTATTAGAATTTTTTTGCTGCCTTATCATTCTCTAAACAATATAAAAATAAAACATAAAGCGAATAGACTATATGATCTTGTTGACAACATTAATATGACATTACCATAAATTGAATCGTCTTGTTCATTTATAATTTGACATGTCGATGTAAATACAAAGAGAATTGTGATCTAAAGTAGTAAATTAAAAATATGTATATAAATTAGTAGTGTAGTTCGCCTATTAATATTTTTTTTTGGGTAAATAGCTTAAGACCCCCCTCAATTTTACTCTCTTTCTCTACTATACCCCCTCAATTAATTATACCCCCCTCAACTTTTATTTTCTTGCACCATGGGCTTGTCCTCAATTTTTTTTACCCTTTTACCCTCCAAACGTTTTGTATTTCCACCTTACCTTTAATCATATCCTTACTATTATATTTCTTAATTCTTTAAATTACAAAAATATTATTTCTTTTAGTTAGAATATTAATTATGTCATTTACCTTTAATGTATTAGACTAAATATACTCTCAAAAATATTAATTTTTTTTATAAGTTCTAATTATTTTATTTGTAAATCAATTAACTTGGTATTAAATTTTAGTTTGATTTAAATCATAAAACTCAATACTAATTAATATATTCATAAATAAATCACAATTTATGAAAAACAAAATATATATATATATATATATATATATATATATTGGAAAATGATATATATTTTGGAATATATATATAATTCGTTAAAAATATATATTTTCCGAATTCTTTTAAAAAATATGAATTTTTTCCAAAAAATAATTTGTTTGGGAAAAATATATATTATGTTCCAAAATATGATTTTTTCCGAAAAATAATTTTTATTGAGAAAAATATATATTAATTTCAAAAATATGATTTTTTTCCAAAAAATAATTTTTTTGAGAAAAATATATATTATGTTCTAAAATATGATTTTGAGTCATAATACCTAAACTACCATCAATAGTATAAGAGGGTTTAGTGAAATCAAACCTTCAAAAAAATTATTTTTCGAAAATTATGTATATTTTGGAATATATATATATATATATATTGGAAAATGATATATATTTCGGAATATATATATATATATATATATGATTCGTAAAAAGTATATATTTTTCGAATTGTTTTAAAAAATATGATTTTTTTATGAAAAATATACATTATTTTCTAAAATATAAAAAATATATATTTCGGAAAACAATTTTATTATTTTCAGAAAAAAAATCATATTTTGGAAAATAATATATATTTTTCTCAAAAAATTATTTTTCGGAAAAAATCATATTTTGGAACATAATATATATTTTTCCCAAAATTTTTTTTTTTGGAAAAAATTCATATTTTTTTAAAAACAATTCGAAAAATATATATTTTTGACAAATTATATATATATATTCCAAAATATATATCATTTTCCAATAAAACTTAATTTCATTAAATCATAAAACTCATTATCCTAATTAATTTTTTTTTTGTCAAATGAAACTTTCTTTTCATAAAAATATATTCATAAATTGTGATTTATTTATGAATATATTAATTAGGATTGAGTTTTATGATTTAAATCAAACTAAAATTTAATAAAAAGTTAATTGATTTACAAATAAAATAATTAAAACTTACAAAAACAAAATTAACATTTGAGAGTATATTTAGTCTAATACATTAAAGGTAAATGGTATAATTAATATTTTAACTAAAAGAAATAATATTTTTGTAATTTAAAGAATTAAGAAATATAATAGTAAGGATAGAATTATAGGTAAGGTGGAAATATAAAAGGTTTGGAGGGTAAAAGGGTAAAAACAATTGAGAGCAAGCCCATGGTGCAACATTTTATAAAATTTTAGGGGGTTCTAAGCTCATTTCATAGTTGAGAGTGTATAGTAGGAAAAAAGAGTAAAATTGAAAGGGGGTTTAAGTTATTTACCCTTTTTTTTTTTGTAATTGGTACGATATTTTTAAATAATTTGATGAAGTAATTCGTGATCAAACAATACATACTTCATTGGAGTGCGACCGGTTGGAGGGATCCTATCATGTCCAACTCCCATTGCTTAACAAATGTGCTCCGATGAATAGATAAAGTTGTTCTATAGATGGATGGATCTTCGGGCATGCCTCAACCACTAATTGCAATTTTGTGAATATTTTTTCGCTCAAATATTATTCAAAATATTTTTTAATTAAAAATAAAAATAAAAGGAGTATTTGAAAAGTTTATTCAAACACAACCTAATATACTCTAGAAGGAATATCGACTTCTTCTTTTAAGGTGGAAGGTCAATGGTTGAGCCAATAATGAAAAACTGAAACTATCATTGGATCAATGGCCTTACAATCCATCATTTCTTTAATAAATTAGTATTGTACGCTGTACGTACAGTCATAGTGCCTTCAAAAAACTATGAGAACTGATGTAATATTCGTATAGAATGAAATTGAAATGTTCTTTTAGTTATTTATTTTTTTACTTGATATGAATGTAATATATAAAAATGGAAATGATTATTTCTATTTCTAGTCATAATTGGGAATGTTCATTCCAGAAAATATCATTTTACTTGTGACTAATTGTATTTGTAATATATATTTTCACTTATTATTAATATAAAATAATCTAACATACACCGAAAAAAAGAAAAGAAAAGAAAAACACGCTCAAACACCAACAGATAAAAGATAAAACAAAAACTCATGGCTGAATCGGCCATTTACTTTTTCATTTTCGGGTAATTATAGATGCTAGTTAAATTAGTCTCGACTAGGAGTGACAAAATTCGACTCGAACACGACACGAAATCATCAGTTGATTTGAGTCAACCTTGCTCATTTTCGTGTCATAATCGTGCCCTCAAAACTCGTTGAATTAAATTCTTCGTGTTCGTGTTTCAGAG
This sequence comes from Cornus suecica, assembly GCA_963922005.1. Taxonomy (NCBI): domain Eukaryota; kingdom Viridiplantae; phylum Streptophyta; class Magnoliopsida; order Cornales; family Cornaceae; genus Cornus; species Cornus suecica. Next base: position 55,800,837 of record OY998246.1, read on the forward strand.
GTAAACCTGTCTAACCCAATTAGATCAGTTTAATTAATCATTTCAACTCACTTTACTCGTTTAATTAAACATGTGTCATGCTTGTGTCTTAGAGTTATGACGGTTGATGAATTGATAATATTTGTAGTTGCTTTACCAAACTCCGATCAACAAAATTTATAATACATACAAATACTTTACTTAAAATAGTATAACAATAAGTAGGGTCGAACCACTCTCAACTTAGAAATCGGTTTGAGACTAGAATCCAAAACTATAATTTTTGAGATAAAAAGAAATCACTTAAAACAATTCTTGAATTTTTGAATAATAAACTAAAATAACTAGATAAAATTATCAAATGGTGGAAGAAATCTCAAGGGAAGAGAATCCACCACCCGGATCTATATAAATAATATTATATATTTCTATTGCAAAATTCTCCTCCAACCTATTAAATATAAACATAGATATTGGTAGGCATTCCCCGTATTTTCATTAATTGGTAATCACGGAAAATCCTCCCTCTAATGTTTTGGTTTAAAAATAAATAAATATAAATAGTGGTAGGTATTCCCCGTATCTCCATTGATTGATAATCACGGAGAATCCTTCCTATATTTTCAACCTCTATTGTAGGTTTTGTCACTTGAAATAATTAATTTGGGAAGAGAATTAAACAATAAGAAATAAAATAAAATTATGTATATCTTACCCAATGTGGCTTCATCACTCCCTTGAGAAGATGTTTAAGCTAGCATAATGATATAAACATAAAACATGATGATAGAAGAAATTTTCATTAACTAAGAAAAAGATTACAACAAAATAAAAAATTTGATACAAGACTAAATTCTCTCTAAAATTTCTCACTCTCTACCATCTAACTCCTTACAAGATCTAACTACTCTCCTATTTATAGAGAAATTTGGAATATAATGACATCTTGTAAAGTGCAATTGGATCTACTTTTATTTTCTTTTTCTTTGAATATTGATGTTTTCCAAGTCATTTTCTTCATTTCTTCATGTGCATTATATTCTTCCTCTTTTCTTCATGTGCATTATATTCTTCATATTTTCTTCATGTGCATTATATTCTTCATCTTCCATCCATGTGCATTCCTTTCTTCACTTTAATATATTTTCTTCATCTTTTCCAATTCAAACCTATAAGAAATAAAAAGGTATATATAAAAACATTTATGCAATAAAATGGTGAATTAAATATTTATTTTTGACATTTAAAATAGTGATTTGTGAACTTATCAAATTACCCCCAAACAAGCTCTTGCTAGTCCTCTAGCAAATATGGGCAAAAAAGATTAGTTCACAAAATTATACTTTTATTAAATTTAACTAAAGATGTGCCACTTTCGCAAGCTACTTTCGATTGCATTTACCATATGCAATAAGGCCTTAAACCCCTAGGTTACCCTAGTGGACGAGCAATAGCCTCGTGAGGGTTGGATATATTACCCACCACTTCTTCATTCTTCATTTTCATGCATTCACATATTCATTAATCAAACCATGATACAACATATAAGATAATATGAATACAAATACTACCACTCACTACCGAACAATAACTATCTCAAGCTAATGATATGAATGATCCCCACTGAAGTAAATAATTTCGTTACTTTCTACTCCCAATCTAGACAACCTTCCGTGTTTTTGTGAACATTCTACTATGGTATGTCAATCTCTCTTCTTCTACTTCATTGATCAAACTTTGCCATATTTTTCGTAAAAACTCATTATTTCCATCATTTCACTTCCATCCTTTTTTGTATTTATAAGTCCGAACTTTCCAACGAGGATTTTTAGTCCCGACCAACTGGGCCCGAGCTTCTTCCATGGGATTTATGCTCATTAGTTTTCTCCCCTTTTTACGCGAACAATGATATTGGTGATACCAATGTCCGGTTACTCAGATCGAAGAACTACTTTTTGCATTTCTTTGAAAATAATTTTTTTAAAATTTTCTCCATTCTATCTCTCATTCTCCCATTTTATAGCGGCAAAGCTAATTTTTCAACTCCATAGTCAAAGATCAATTGTTTTTGCCATAGTGAATGTGTGCATGTGCTTATAGGTCAAAGTTGTCATTTTCGGTTTCAATTTCACTAATTTATTTACCTATGTAAAACCACATCATTTCACTAACTCAATCTAATCATTACTCTCATGAGCGGGAATATCGCATCGCATACTACTGATATATCATAAACACAAACTTAATCAACTTATAATGCAAAACACTCATGCATAAAAACAAAAACTTTTCCAAACGAAATCAATTTTTCAATTTTTTTTTTTTTAATAAAGAAATTCTATTTTGATTAAATAGATATCCATCCTCAAACAAAAATAACACTGTCCCTAGTGTTTAAAAATACATCTAAGAGACAAATTGGAACAAATTACCGCAATTGAGGTGGTGTTTTTGGAGTATAGTCCATGCAAAGATTCTTGGCAAAAGAAAAGTCAAGTGATTGAAAATATTATGATAGACTTTACCCCCAAACAAAATCTAAACATATCCAAATAGAGTTCAAAAATAAAATTGATAGAAAAATTTACACAACTGACTGGGCTGCCTCCCAGTAGCGCTAAGTTTAACGTCTTCAGCCAGACTCAACAGATGTGCTACCCCTAAATAGATCAGTCCGAATAAATCGGATCAATGAGGAGAATTTCCTCATTTTCAGAAGTTTCAAGTTCTAGGAAAGGCTTTAGACGATGAGCATTAACTTTAAATAACTGTCCATTCTTAGGGTCTTGTAACTCAATGACACCATGACTAGAAATGTGATGGACATAGTACGGGCCTGACCAACGTGACCTTAACTTCCCAGGAAATAATTGAAGACGGGAGTTATACAAAAGTACCTTTTGTCCTATGAAAAACTCCTTTTTGAGAATGTGTTTGTCATGTTCCAACTTAGTCTTGGCTTTATAAATTCTTGAACTCTCATAGGCATAATTTCTGATTTCTTCTAACTCATCAAGTTGAAGGGTCCTACGTTGACCGGCTTTATCATAGTCAAAGTTCATGGCCTTGATGGCCCAATAAGCACGGTGTTCGAGTTCAATAGGCAAGTGACAGGCTTTGCCATAGACCAATCGATATCGGGACATTCCTATAGGGGTATTGTAAGCAGTACTGTATGCCCATAAAGCATCCTGGAGACGAAGACTCCAGTCCTTTCTTGTGGGGTTAACTGTTTTCTCTAAGATCTGTTTAATCTCCCTATTAGATACCTTAGCTTGACCATTGGTTTGAGGGTGATATGATAGGGCCACTTTGTGATTGATTCCATATTTGGACACTAGGTTTTCAAAGACTTTGTTGCAAAAATGTGAACCATTGTCACTGATTATGGCTCGAGGTGTTCCAAACCGAGGCAAAACCTGATCTTTGAAAAAACGCACCACAACTCTATGGTCAGCTGTTTTGGAGGCTAAAGCTTCTACCAATTTTGACACATAATCAACTGCTAAAAGGATGTAGAGATTGCCAAACGAGGATGGAAATGGTCCCATGAAATCAATACCCCATACGTCAAAGATTTCAACGACGAACCACTCTCAACTTAGAAATCGGTTTGAGACTAGGATCCAAAACTATAATTTTCGAGATAAAAAGAAATCACTTAAAACAATTATTGAATTTTTGAATAATAAACTAAAATAACTAGATAAATTTATCAAATGGTGGAAGAAATCTCAAGGGAAGAGAATCCACCACCCGGATCTATATAAATAATATTATATATTTTTATTACAAAATTCTCCTCCAACCTATTAAACATAAATATAGATATTGGTAGGCAATCCCCGTATTTCCATTAATTAGTAATCACGGAAAATCCTCCCTCTAATGTTTTGATTTAAAAATAAATAAATATAAATAGTGGTAGACATTCCCCGTATTTCCATTGATTGATAATCACGGAGAATCCTTCTTCTATTTTCAACCTCTATTGTAGGTTTTGTCACTTGAAATAATTAATTCGGGAAGAGAATTAAACAATAAGAAATAAAATAAAATTATGTATATCTTACCCAAGGTGGCTTCATCACTCCCTTGAGAAGATGTTTAAGCTAGCATAATGATATAGACATAAAACATGATGATAGAAGAAATTTTCATTAACTAAGAAAAAGATTACAACAAAATAAAAAACTTGATACAAGACTAAATTCTCTCTAAAATTTCTCACTCTCTGCCATCTAACTCCTTACAAGATCTAACTACTCTCCTATTTATAGAGAAATTTGGAATATAATGACATCTTGTAAAGTGAAATTGGATCTACTTTTATTTTCTTTTTCTTTGAATATTGATGTTTTCCAAGTCATTTTCTTCATTTCTTCATGTGCATTATATTCTTCATATTTTCTTCATGTGCATTATATTCTTCATCTTCCATCCATGTGCATTACTTTCTTTACTTTAATATATTTTCTTCATCTTTTTCAATTCAAACCTATAAGAAATAAAAAGATATATATAAGAACATTTATGCAATAAAATGGTGAATTAAAGATTTATTTTTGACATTTAAAATAGTGATTTGTGAACTTATCAAATTAAACTTGTTTAATTCGATTAGACCCGTTTAACTAATCGTGTCAGGTTACCCGATTGATTCATGATCATTTTTAATCCATTTAATATAAAATTTTTAATTAATTAAATATCCCATATCGAATTCATTTTGAAATTGTTATTATAATTTAAAATTTATTTTTATAGTAACATGATTGCATAATTCATTTAAGTTAAGCATTTTAAATGTGTCATTAAACGTATCGTATCATAACATGACTTATTTATTAAATGAATAATCATATACCAACACAACACGTTGATGACCCGCGAACAAGAAGGGACATTCCTAGTCCCCATTAAACATATCTTTCCCATATCATGCGAAAGTCTGACCTAGTTTCTCTAAGAAATCAACAGTGAAATTAGGCCTGAGGGTGTTCTAATCCAACAAATGAGGCCATGAACAAAGAGTGAGACTTCCCTCCAAATAAAATTACTCAATTAAGAATAGGGTTGATGCAACTTATATGACATTTTTATCATTTTCTCAATTGATTTTTACCTATTTACTTTTTGTAAGTGACATAGAACCTAACACTTTATTGTAAAAAGCCATCAAAATATAGCTAAAGTTTATTACAAAAAAAAATGAAGGGCAGAGGGAGAAAGAGATGGACCTGTGATATATATGTGCAGTGAGATGCTTGGAAATTGAAATGGGCCCCATTATTGAGGAAAATTCACAATATAAAACAAGAAGGAAATCATGATTGATCTGATACTCGTAATGCTTTTAAAAAATATTCGAATTACTTTGAATCACTAATAGCTAATTTTGAAGATTAATATCGGCGGAATTAGTTACTTTGCTATCGTAATTGATATTATTATGAACTATCGATATTTGTTTTTAATATCAATATTTTCTCAATTTATTTCTCGTTAATACGACAAATACGAACCATGCTCACAATCGCATATTTATCCACATACATTTTGCTGTGTCATGTAAAAGTTGAAAGTGATTGACCATCATATAGGTAGTCATGTAAATTCGAATTGCATATATATACATTTTACTGTATCATGTAAATGTTGAAAGTGATTGACCATCATATTTGTTAGAGCCATATTTATATATATATATATAAGGTGATTCCAAGAAGTTGCCACCCTCATCTAATCTCAAATTAAAGAACGAATACAATTTTGTGAATCTAAAAGAAGAAATGATGCATGAAGTGTCCAAAAGCAAACATTATTAGTAGTTTTGAAACTTTTGTTTGCTTATATCACAAGGAATATTTTCAAAGTGTTGTATGATTACTCCTGATATTTATATTTTCTTTAACAGAAAGTGAAAGAGTTATTAATTGACAGAAAGTAAAAACTCCCAATGTTGAATAGAATATAGGGCCCTTTGGATCAGGCTGTGTTGTGCTTATTGCGTTAATTCTTTTTTTAAAACAGAAATAATATTTTTGTTGTAGGGAAGTATATTTGGTATTACAAATTTACCATAGAATTTAAAACTGTAAATCAAATATTTTATATCTTTTTACTTTGCAGCAAATGTAAAACATCAAAAAATCAAAAAGTTACTTGTGAATTTGAGACTGCTTCGAAAAATGTCTCAATTGTTCAAAACATGTTGTAAAATAGTACTACCATAACATTTTAAAACAGATTCAACATAAGCATAAGACGAATTAAATAGGGCCCAAGTTTCACACTATTATTTTTATGTAAACTTATCAAAGATTTGCACTATTAATATAAATTCAGGGAAAAAAGATAAAAAATTTACAAATATTCTAGTGCGTGATGTGAACGTAATCAAAATCTTTAGAAAAAATTCAATCTTTTTCTTCTTTCACGGTAAAATGGTAATTGATGACCACAATCCATCGGGTAGCAAATGAGCTCTACCAATGTAGATCTAACGTAACATTAGATGGATTGTGGTACATCAAATTTTATTAAGGGCCCGTTTGAGAAGTGGTCTGGTCTGGTTTTGTCTGGCTATATTGGTCTTTATTGATTTTGACTGGTTTTGTTTGGTTTTTGGTGGTTTTGTAAAGAGTAGTGGCCAACGGGGTCCACCATAAATTATATATATATATAAAGGGACACACCATGAATTATATATATATATATAGAAGGGTAATTTGCACTAACACCCCCTGAGATTTGGTTTTGCTTGTCATGACACCCCAAATGACTAAAATAACTTTCATAAAATTCGAAAATATTAAGAATAATGTGAAATGACCTTTATGCCCCAACCCCAAATATATAAAATTTTGAAAAACATATATATAAATTCGAAAAAATATATAAAATTCAAAAAAATGTATAAAATTCGAAAACAACTATTTAAATTTTGAAAAAAATATATAAAATTAGAATAAAATATATAAATTTCGAAAAATATATATAAATTTCAAAAATATATATATAAAATCAAAAATATATATAAAATTCGAAAATATATATATAAATTTAAAAATATTTAAATTTGAATATATATATTTCAAAAAATATATATAAAATTCAAAATATATATATTTTCAAAAACAAAATTCAAAACATTATATAATTTCGAAAAACATATATAAATTTAAAAATATATAAAATTTGAAATATATATATAATTCGAAAATATATATATAAAATTTGAAAAATATATAAATTCGAATATATATATATATTTCAAAAAAAATTCAAAAAATATATATTTTCAAAAACAAAATTCAAAAAATTATATAATTTCGAAAAACATATATAAATTTCAAAAAATATATAAAATTTGAATATATATATAATTCGAAAAAATATATATATATAATTTGAAATATATATAAATTCGAAAATATACATATTTTTTGAAATGATTATATGTTTTTCGAAATTATATAATTTTTTGAATTTTGTTTCTGAAAATATATATATTTTGAATTTTTTTTTTTGAAATTTATATATTTCGAATTTATATGTTTTTGAAAATATATATAGATGCAAACCTCAGGGGGTGTTAGTGCAAATTATCCTATATATCAATAGAGAGTAAAAAATAGTGACAAGCGGGGTTCACTTTTCATTATATATATATATATATATATAGAAAGAGAGAGAAAAAAAAGATGATATGTAGTGAAATATGGGGCCTATCTAGGAAAAATAGTTGGTTTTAAATTATAAAATCAAAGTCTATTCGGTCTTTAAAAGAAAGCAAAAATAAGACAAAATCAACCTAAAAATCAAACAAGCCCTAAATTTTGGTTAAGTGAAAGAAGAAATGGACTGAGGTGGGATTTCAAAAACTTGTGATTGAAACATATATTCTTGGAGCAGTCAAAAACTTCGTGCAGAAAAAGTTTTTAAGTTGTTTGCGAAGTCGAAAAAATTACATATTTTATAGGCTCATTAAAGTTTAAATTAGTGAGAGACGTCGAAATCTATTGGTTGATTGATAGATTGACTTGTCTTTTCTTAACTATTTTCGTCTAGGATATACTTACGGGGAATCCATTTTCTACAAGACACTTGTCAATACACAATTTGGTAATAAGATGCACAACATCGTAATAAGATGGAGAACAAGTTATGCAAGAATAAATTGCTCAAACTTTTAATTTAGTTTCGATAATAGATGATGTTTATTGTCTAAATAATGTGGAACTCCACTTTTTTTTAATGATTAGATCAATTTTTTTATTGTAAGGAAATAAGTTTAAGTTTAACTGATTAGATTTTTGTGAGAATTTAATAAGAAATTAAAGAATAATAATTTAATAAAATAATTTAATAAAATCTTTCGTAATTTAACCCCAATGTTTAAATTCTGGCTTAGTCTTGATCAGGTGGTAACCGACCTCAAACGTATTCAGTGGTCAATAATTATAGGTTTTGTAGAAATAGAGATTCACGAATCGACTCTTCCCGTGAGGTTACGCACCCTGAGATATTTTTATTTTTATTTATAGTACGTATTGAAATGAATTCTATAAGGCACCACTATTCTTTAAAAACAATTGGAGCCTCCATATTTGAACTTAGCGTGAGTAATCTAAAAACAAATATTTTCTTTGTCTCATATTAGTTGTCTATAGATTTTTCAATATATTTTTTAGTTATTTTGTAGTTTCAATTTTGCTCTTTAATAATATATTAGTATAGTTGTAGTTTTTAATGAGATTCATTATTTTTTGAAGCTAATGAAAAAGAATAATTTGAAAAAATATATGATTATATCGTATTGCGATTCGAAACTGGAATACGTCTCTCCATGCATAAATGACTATCAATTCATACTCAATAAATATAGTGGAACACACCTCTATAAGATAATAGGGTACAACTTCTCTTAAGATTACGTGGGAATATAATGGAATGCAAATGAAAATGTGATGAAAATGAGTATGGAAGGGAATAATAATTTTCATTCTATTATTTGGATGTAATTATAAAAAACACAAGGAATTGAATGATCTTCAATTTCTTTTTCCAAAAATACCCCTTTTTAATGATAAATATATAATTTTAACAGAATAATATTTTTTTAATTTTTTTTACAAGAACAAATGGTGAAAGGTAAGGGGAATAGTGGTGACAAGCGACGGTGGTGGTGGAGAGATGGCGTTGGCAGTGGTGGTAGTTTGTTTACTTGAAATCTAATATGATTGTTTTAGTAATTTTATGTTCTAAAAATATTATTAAAAGAATAAAATGACTATTCCATAGATTTAGTAATGGAATGAAATTTCATTTCAAGGAATGAATATTCCTTCCTTAATAATGGGTCATTCTCATTCAATAGTTAATACCAAACATATCCATTCCATTTCGAGTGATAATACTTATTATTGTTAAATTGTTATTTTGCTTACACTTGGGTCCATCTATAGTGCAAAAATTAGATTAAGCTCTTGTGAAATGGGAGATACGGGCTCTTTCTACTTCAAAGGAAAATATAGGAATTTGGATTTAACTAACAGACATATTTTTAGTTTCATTTTTGAAAGATAAAAACTCTGAAATAAAATTACATTTAATTCCTACATTGTATAAACATTTCAAACCGTACTTGTCCAATATTATTGTAGATGCCAAAAAATATATAACACAATAATAGAGTTTTATTGACCATTTTTCTTTGTATATATACATTTTCTTTTTGAGCTTTGAATTCATTAGAGTAACATTATCTTGCTTATATCATTATTATTTTTTTTCTTACGTTACTAACTTGATTCCCAAATTGTTCTGGAATGTTTTGGCTATTGAGCTTGAAATGTGCCATTATCTTCGGGTTTTGGTTATCCTTGCTGGGCCATCAGGCTTGCGGGCCAAAGGCTTGTTGGGCTTTGGGAAATTCACACTTACAACTACTTAAGTTTCAGGATGCATCAAGAAGTGATGTAAGGTTGGGTTTGATTCGCATGAATGGAATGTAATAAAAGTATGAAATGTTCATTCCAACTATTCTCTTGTTTTGGTATATATTTGATGGTGATTATCTTGGAATTAAAATTCATTCTAAAGAATGAAAATCCATTCCATAACTTAACTAAGGCCATGTTTGGTAGGCGGTCTTTCTGGTTTGGTCTAGTCTGGTCTGGTTCGGTCTGGTCTGGTCCAGTCTGGTCTGATCTAATCTGATCTGGAAAAGTCTGTTTGGTAAGCGGTCTGGTCTTACTATTTATTTATTATTTATTATAATATTTATTTATGTATTATTTATTTATTATTTCTTCACTTTATAATATATTTTATTATTTATATTATTAAATTATTATTTATTAATTTATAAATATATTCTATTTATTTATTATTATTTCATTATTTAATTTATTTAATTTATAAATTATTTATTCATTTTTAATTATTTTAAAATATATTTTATTAATTTAATATTAATTTATTATTATTATACTCATTTTTTATTATTATTATGAAGTATTTATTCATTATTATATTTACTTATTATTTATTATTATATTTATTTATTATTATATCTATTTATTATTATTTATTTCATTTTGTTTATTATTTATTATTTTTATTATATTTTAAAATATGTTTTATGTAATTTATTATTTATTTTATTAATTTATTATTATTATATTTATTTATTATTATTGTATTCATTTTTTATTATTATTATGTTTTATTTAATTTATTATTTATATTATTAATTATTCATTTTTAATTATTTATAAATATATTTTATTATTTATTCATTTATTTATTATTATTATATTCATTTTTTTTATTATTATTAGGTATTATTTATTTCATTTTGTTTATTATTTATTATTTATATTTTATTTTTAAAATATGTTTTATTTAATTTATTATTATTGTTATTAATTTTTTTTTATTATTTATTAATTTTTAATTATTTATAAATTTATTTTATTAATAAGACCAGACCGGGCCACCAGGAACCACCTTTTTTTTTTTGTCTGAAATGAGGCCATTTTGGTTTGGTTTGATTTGGTCTTACTTGGTCTAACAAAAAATTTGGGACCAATGCTACCAAACACGGTCTGGTCCCATAAAACGCAAGACCAGACCAGACCACCTGGGACTAGACCACCTACCAAACAGGGCCTAAGGAAATAGACATTCCATTCTCAAACAAAACTAAAAAAAAATCATTTCATTCTAGATTTGAAGATGTTGTAACCAAATAATAGAATAAAAATGAACATTTCATTTCATTCTCGTTCTCATTTCATTCTTTTATACCAAACATTGCACAAATTCTTATATAACAATAATGATTAATCTCTGTCAATGGTGGGTCAAACTGAGTGTGTTTCTGCTTCCCATTCTTGTGTGAGAGTATGAGAGATAAAAAAAAATTAGGCAAAGCACTTGGAACAGGTACAAATGTTTTTGAGTCATGAAGACTTGAGTGCACTTCTTCTAGTAGCAGAACTAGTCCTTTATCAATATTGCAGGTGTCTGTCAACATTATTGAACTAATTGTCAACTTTTGTAGGCTTTCATCAATATATATATATATGTATATATGTATATATATGGACATATATATGTACGGCCAATAATAACTTGAATGTGGGACGGTGAACAACTTTCTCTTTTCCCCTTATCTTTGATTCTTTATTAAGATGCAACTTAATCTTCATGGAAAAGTACAAATGTATCCAACCTTCTTCCTTTTGGAGTATATATTACTTCCACCGTGTACAAATGATTGTGAGTTGTGACAAAAATTTACTCACACCGTGTGTGTGAGTGAGTGAGAGATAACAAAAATTAGTTTAACCATCCTATGTTTAAGGATATTCATATGGGACAATGTTATTTAAGGCTAGAAATTAAAAGTACTAAAATAAGTGATGAGCAGTCTTTTTTTCCCTGTAGGTTGTAGGTGTTTGGAGTTCTTTCTTCAGAACTTGTCATTGATTCATTAGAGAAATTCGCACCCGAAAATTCGTACAATGTATATGAACAAATGCGGATCTATTTGGGCCGTTTCAGAGTCTCTCAAACCCTAATCTAAGTTCATGTGTTGATGACAAAAGTCTATATGTAAATCAGATAAGGAGCGAAGAAATAGATATTGGAACCTGCGAACTAGAGTTTATCGGGTGGGTTTGGTGTTGATGAAGCACCAGAGAGAGAGAGAGACTGGACAAGCACAAGTTCGGGTTCGGGTTTAGGGATGTGCGATTAGTGGTCTCACTGAGCCTTTAAATACTTCTACAGGGATTCCGAGGTGAGATTGAAGAGCTGAACTATACAATGGTGGTAAAAATGCGAAGAAAGATGGAGAAGAGAGAAAGCAACGCACGAAGTTACGATGGCTTTTGACATCATGGCAGGTCTAAGCGTCAAACTCGTGTCTAAGCCTCAAACTCGTTTGTTCAAGTTTAGGGTCCCATGGTCATTTTCCAATATGAGATGACGAGAAGATATTAGGTACCCGGGATATTTTTCGTGCAACAAGACCTTTACTCCTTAAGACTTCATTTTTTAGGTCAAGTGGTTGAGATTACTATCAAATTCACTCTACATATTCTGCTAGTTTTTCGAACCTGAGGAAATTTTCAAGATTTACAAGCAACAAAATTTACACCAAAATTCTATTTGCTCAAATGTTAAAGAAAGTCTTGAGTCAGTGTCTAACATTGCTGTACCAAACTTTAACATTGTTCAAGCAAACTGTGTATATATTACATAAGCACAAATCAACTATATTTCACAAAGCAAACTCACTTTCAAGATATGCATACATTCTGAACTCGCTCAAATGCTATAAATGGAAAACTCCATCCTGTATCCAATACTAGCTCATTTCATATCTCTAAACTACAGCAAACTCCAACAAGTAGAAGTTCTAAGGCAGAAGGAGCAAGATGATGAACCTTTAATGCTCCATATTTCTCCGCGGAATCATTTCCAATCTCTTTTTTAACAAGACACGAGGTCTACATTTTACATTCCCCACTCAGAATAAAAGAAAATTTTCCCGGGATTTGAATCAAACCTTGTTATTGATCAGGCCTGGACTGTCGAATATTTTGACTGATACCTTCTCGGCTTAAAGAGCTTTGGATGCCTTTGGCTGCCCCAACGGCAGAATCTGCCCTCTTGATAATTCTCTCCAGCTCTCCAACTTTCTCCGACAGCAAGCCAACTTTGGAGTTTGTAGACTGGACCAACTTGTTTGCAGTTTCGAGTGCAGTACAAAGCTGGAAATTCAAGAAACAGGGCAGTTGAAGTGGAAACTATTAAAATAATTGACATATGTGTCCTTAAACAAAGTTTAATAAGTTTCAGGACAGATATAACTATCTCTAGTTTCAGCTTGAATGTGTCTAATGATCGTGAGAGGAAAGCATCTACAGATATTTGCTTTCCCATCATTCCTACACTCTATAAAAGCAAAAAATGGACACATTTAGAAATGACCACCAGAACCAACATATTGTTTCAGAGTATGTCGTACCAATGAACTATTAACAGGCTGAATGTACCCGATAACACTGATTTTGTACAAACAGATCACCCTTACCTTTAGCATTAGAGCTGTCCATGAGTGGTCCGTACCAGCAAGCGCCTCAGTCAGCTGGTCATATTTTTCCTAAAGCAAGATGCAATTTGTAACATGTTCAGAGTGATGTAGAGTTAAAAATAAGTACTATTATCACAAAGTTGAAACAACAATTCTTGAATACACAGCATTCCATAAATTAGGCATGCAGAGAGATTATGAAGAACTGAAAACGAAAGAGAAGAATTTTCATTCTAGTAGAACTTCAAAACCCTTCAATTTCTACGTAGAAAGTATCAATACTACCACTATTAGAAAGACCAGCTCTCAATACTAACACTATGAAAGAATTCATTATTAAAAGCAATGTTTAACCAACTGAAATTTGAGTCATCACAATCTCACACAGCAATTCAAAACAAGAGGCATTGATTAAATATCCGCAAATACCAACTAATAATTGACAAGTACTGAAGTGATTTTATTATCATATATACCTTAAGCTAAAATCAAGTATTATAACTTGGGCTTAGCGCGAATGATATTTAAAAATACTGACCAAAGGAATCAAGCATGATATTTCTATACATATCCATTAATTGAAGCCCCATTAAGATTCATTGTTGGAGTTTGACAATTTGACGAGGGGAAAAAAGTATACAAACAGATTAAGCATCAGCATGCCTTTTCACATATTCTGCAACTCCCTTTTATCGTAAAATTAAGGAAATTGTTGTAGTTGCCTAAAGAAAGATTAACCAAGCCTTTTCCGAGTTACTTGTGATCGACTACATACTACATTAACAAGTGCTGAAGTGATTTCATACTCACATATACTTAAGCTAAAACCAAGTTTTATAACTTGCGCTTCGGTTTCATTTCAGTTGTAGGTGTAACCATCATGCTATTAAAGATATGTCAGAAAGGATATTAGCACATACTGACCAAAGTTATCAAGCATGATCTTTATGGTATCCTTACAATTGAAGCCCCATTAAAAGTCGTCGTTTGAGTTTAGTGATCTGTTGAGGAAAATTTTATACAAAGAGATTAATTTTAAGCATGCTTCTCTTCATATCTTGCAACTCCCTTTTATCTTGAAATTAAAACAAATAGTTGCAGTTGCTCAAACAACAACCACCAAGCCGTTTTCCCATTACTTGAGATCGGCTACATTAACCTATATTTTCCTTTCACACTATTTAAGGTCATAGCATCAGTCAATCACATGCCATCATACCTTTCTTTACCAACTCTACCCGCCTTAATTTTGGTCTTCCTCACCTAAACCTCAATGGGGATAATTGTATCGTATCAATCACATTTCATCGCAGTTGATTAGACTAACTTATTAAAGAGCTGTAGTTGTTAATGAATGTGGGGCATTTGTGAGTGATTCCTCCTAAATTTTTTTCCCATGAATTTGTTTATATTTCAGTATTTATTCGCTCTACATTGTATAAATGAACTCTGTACTAATTCAATGTCAATGAACATTCACCACAAGTTTATTTGGAGATTCAGGGTTTACTTTCTCCTGTTCTCAAAATAATTTCCACAGAATTAGAAAAGCCCATCCTGTGAAATTAGGGGTCCTAGACCTTGGTTTCCATAAAACACCTTATAGAGAATTATCAAATGAAAAAACTTCTTTATACTGTTTTATGCTTTCCAGATCTCCAAGAACAGAAAAAACAGAAAACAAAAACCAATCAAACCCTAGTTTCCCCAATATCAAATTTTGCATCGACCAGTATAGAAGAAACTGCTAAACTCTTGGATTTCAACATATCTCTGTATAGTTCTGGCAAATGTCCATTGCCTTTTAGAGGAACATACTTACAGAGAGAAGACAAAAAAAAAAAAAAAAACAGATATACATGTATAAATGAAAAAATACCCAATATTTATATAGAAACACATACATGTAAATGTCCTTAAACTTCATACATCCCTGATTTCATCCATATGTTTATATATCTATATATATATATAGTATATACACATATACACACATTTACTGAGTACATGAAATTACAAAAACTCCATGCACATTTCAATGGGGAAAAGATGATCAAGAAAAGAATTGAAGGAAATATTGATGCAGAGACTGATTAATATGAGAATATAGTAAAATAGAAAACCTGGAAAAGATTGGTGAGATCAGAGGGTTGAAGATTGACAGGTGATGAAGAAGGTGGTTGTGATAAAGAGGTTTGGAGGGTGGTGGGTTGGTCTCCACCATCTCTTTCTCCCACATCGCTTAGCAGATCGCCTATGCACAGCAGCGGACCTCCTACTCCTCTCATCTCTATTGCTTCGTCTCCTCTTTCGCCCTTTCTCTAATACATACATACATGATGATACATATACATACATATAAATGAAGGATAAATATCACCTGGACCCTGAGGTTTGCTCATATCCCACCTAGACCCCCTTACTTTTTCATATTCTCACATAAACCTCCTGAAGTTTGTCCCTTTGTATCTATTAGACCCCTCCGTTAGTTGATTGTCAGTTGACCTACGGATTTTGCTGATGTAAGCCTGAAAAATATGTTATATGAACCATTTTGCCCTTAAAACATGTGTGATGTCAAATATCTCCCTCGTTAACTAATGTTAAAGTACCAAATTACCCTTCATTTATGTTTACAAAATTTGTACAATACCTCTCTCTTATGTATATATACATGTGTATATAAGTATTGAATAAAACCCATTTTATCCTCGTTCTTTCCAACATGACAGCCCTAACCCTAGATTCCCAAATCACTTATAATTTTTAAAGCTTCCTAATTTAATATAAACATTCCATTTCTATTCTAGATCTCACATATTATAGGAGTATGTAATCTAAAGCCATCAATGTTACACCAGAAGCCCAAATGTTCACAAACACCGTTGTCTTCTTCCTTTGTTCTCACACTTGAATCAAATATTTCTTTTATTTCAAACTCATTGATGTTGTACTTAAATTGATTATTCACACTAGTGTCCCTATTCACCAAAAACACCTTGACAAGCACAATGATAGCCTCACACCAATCGATCATTATATACCATCAAATTAGTGCACCAGTTCTTCTGCTCTCACACCTGAATTTAGACCCGACCACCTCTTCGCATGGTGGCCCCACCGCTGCCTCCACCATGATCGCCACCACCGTCAAAGTCGTTGTCACCCCTCCTCAGCAGTGGCGTGGGATTTGTCGCAGTAGGATGCAATGTAATTTTGGTCGCTCAAAAATTTATAGTAGAATGCGAGCATGCCAGATTTTCAGAAGAATCAAGAGTTTTAAAAGGATAACAAGTACTATTTTTCTTGACAAATATGGTCATACGATTGTGTAGAACAAATACTAAACTCCTAGTAAGGTTTTTTGTATGCCTTAGTAAAGAGGACTTTTGAATGTCAAAATTGCAAAAAGGGAAAATAAATTGAAGGTGTAAGACGGAATAAAGTAAATTGCTCGAATTTAGGTTCCAGAGATAAATGAGTGGAAGAAAGAAAAGTGTTGGAATTGAACTGAAGAAACATAAATGATATATTTGAAAGTGCACAAAGTAAATTGCATGCATTTAAAGTGTATGAAAGTAAATGAATTGAAAAGACATGACTTGTAATGCAATTACTGGAATTGAAATACAAGAAATGTAAAAGGATATGTAAATGGCAATTGAAGGAAATTGCATTGTTGAGAGTTTGTGTTGTGCCTTTGGGAGGGGGCTTTCTAAATTAACCTAAGTATTCTATTTACAGCATCATTGGATCTCAACTTCCTTCCTAAAATTATGTCATATGTCTTCAATCCATGCCTTTGGCTTTTTCCACGTGACTCCTGCAACCGCCATTTTCCAGGTCTTCAGTGTTGACACCCCATTTTGGCAGGTGAAGTAGCAAGGAGGTGTGATATAATTGAGCTAGAGAATGGGGTTGGCATGGGCAAGTTTCAGGCCTAATCTTGAGGCCGAAATTAAAGAGAGAGAAAGATAAGGACTTTAGTTGATTAATTGGGCCTGAAATAAATGCCCAATTGTTGTCTTAATTAAGAAGGACGAAAGAAAGAGAAATGGGTTGGGCAAGAAAGTGGTGTAATCTGAACATATGCCTATGAATGAGAATATTCATAAAACAAATATTATTTATCTTTTAAGTATAAAGATAAGGGAGAGAAGTTTTGTTCAAAGCATATCCAAAGACAAAGGAAGGAGATAAGCATAAATCAGAAGGATGATTACATTAGTATATGATAAGTTAGTTTGATATTCAGTTTTATATTTTGCTGTAGTATTTAAAATTTAAATTTGGATAGAGTTGTTATTCTTATACAAACTCTTAGGGAGTTTGTTATATTGTAAACATTATAAATAATGACATTTGTGCAACTATGCAAGAGGTCTCACACCAATCAATCAAACACTACAATTACTTCAATTGTCATTTTATTTCCAAACTCTCGTTATTATTTTTCTTGTCAAGCCTTTAATTTCCAAGCCTTGTTATTTACATTTCAATTAATTAATTCATTTTCCAATCATTGCTTTCTTGCAAAAATTGTTATTTTAAGCCATTTCAATTCCAAAATTCTTTTCAATTCTTTTCAATTCAAGCATCATTTATTTTCTTCAAGTCTTTATTTTAAATTCGGCATTGCAATTTCAATTATTTAAGTTATTTCGATTCAAACAAAAGCTTTTCTTTAAATTCAAGTTATTCATTCAAGCCATTATTTTGTTCATTTTACATTCATCACTTTTCATCCAAACATACCGATTGTTTGCGTGAGATTTGTGGTTTCCAATGTTACATTCCCAACCGATTTAAGTCCTCTTAATTGAGACACAAGAAAGTACCCATAGTAGTTGTTTCATGTTTTCCCTCCTACACATCGCCTGAGAAGTCAAACTCAAGAAGACTATCTTTGCTTTCCGATCAACCTTTAGAACCGAGGTCAAGGTTCCTAGCACGCCCGTGCAAATCGACATAATCGGCTGACCTAGCCGATTTAAGAGGAATCAGTCAATAACCGCCAAGCTCACGTTCTTCCACATAGCTTTAGCAATCGCCATCTTCCAAGCCATCAAGAATCGCTTTCTTCCACGTAGCTGACTTCCATTCTACCAATTCACTATCTAAGCGCCATGTGGCCGAATAATAGGCAATCACATGGTGTGAAAAAGTTGGGCGTCAACAGTAATATAGGTATGTATGTACATTTGGGTCAAATTAGTCATTCAACATCAATAAAAAAATGATATTTTTGTAAGGTAAAGTGTTATTGTCCTTTTACAACAAACTCCCCTGAACTCAAATTAACCCCTTTCAACTATCAAATTGTTGCAACTAATCTCAATTTTATTCAAAATGACCACTTTACCCTTGTTAAATTTATCATTCTTGTATTATATTAACAATCTTTCTCTCATTTATAGTATTATTTAACAATTCAACTTAATTGTATTTGAGTAAATATCTCCTCTAATGAAATTCAACTAGAATTATAAAATGTAACTATATTTCTAGAAATAATTAACATGTTACTAAAATTGACTTTTAATTAAGTAATAAAACTTATAAACCTAAGCTTAAACTTTTTTATGCTAAAATAATAAAACTTATCTACCTTTGCAAACATACACCCTCTCTCTATATATATTCATATTTGTATATACAGAATGAAGGTCTCCTAGCCATCTTTGAAATGGCAGACATTAAAAGTGATGTGAGATTTCACATTTTTTGTATATGGAATCACTTCCAATTTTGCTACACTTTAAACTTTAAATCTCAATGTTTTTTTGTTTGTGTTATTTATTTATTGGACCGTTACTTTATTTTTGTTTCCTGTGTATATCAGAACCGAGATGTTTCTATGGCAGATGTTTCTATAGCAAAAAATTGGGTTTGGTGGGGTTTTATGTGTTTTTTTTTCTTTTTCAAACGAATTATGAAATTGCCTTTAAATTTCTAAATATAAGTTATTCATGCCTTTGGAATATCTGATTATCAAATATTGATTAAAAAATTATAAGTAAATCATTGATGTGATTGCAGAATTACAAATTAAGTTTATTTGGTAAACATATCATATTTTATGACATTGTTTTTTCATATATTTTATTGTTCAATGATTTATGGCTATGGTAATATTGTCGTGATAAGGATTTGGAATGTGCAAATAGGATGTCTTCATTCATTTGTATTTTCCATGAAGTTTGAATTAATCACTTTTGATTTTTGATTTTTTTTAAGGTACAGGGATCGAACATATTATTGAGGATAAATATATCTTTTTATATGAGAAATAAAAAAGGTAACAAAAACTCATCCAAATATTTAATTCTAATTGGTTTAAATTTAAACATTTTTTTTGAAACTTTTTAGCAATTTAATATCATTGAATTATTAGGTAATCATTTTTTTCTGTATCATTTTTCCCTTATTATTTATTGCTTCCACTTTTTATATTTTCATTCGTTTTCTATATTTTTCTTTCACGTGCAAAGCACGTGCTTTATCCTAGTATATATATGTATATGTATGCAATCATGCATACACTACTTAAAGGAATTGTTAATTTTTCTCTTATTTTTGTACATACATTTTTACTATTGTAGTGTCAAGAACTTATTATTACCTTTTGAAATAGGGACACACGAAGTTGTATTCTTTGGAAAAGAATCCTCTCTATTGCACCTCTCACCGAAGAGGCCGTAGATCGGATCTAAGGGCCATGATGTAGCCACGTCCACAAGCTGTAGGTTATGGGTCCTAGGTGTTAGGGAGAATTGCCACGTCAGCACAAGTTATTTTTTTTATAGCACCTCTCTTCACATTTATATCCTTATATATAATATGTATATATATGTATTATACATATAAGTATATGGAGGTGTACCAACACTGTTCATATATACTTACGAATTTACCCTTCTAATTTTAATTTATTTTACTATTTTTTTCCTAAAATATTTCTCCCTCATTTATGACGAAGAAGGAAGCTTCCTTTATTTTCAAACTTTTCCCCAACCCTAGATCAAAGTTTTAGACGAAAGCCTAAAACCCTAAATTCAAACTCAAACCCTAGCTCTCTCCACACGTGTTTTCATGAATGGAGGCAAACCTGATAGGCGCTCAAAAGTGTCCATTTTAAGCCCCTATCTTGCATTAGTTATGTCCTTTCAGTCCATTATTTGGTATTTTTATGTCGTTTGTGTGTTCAAGCATATTTCAGGAGCTTAATGAAGAAATATAGCTAACTTTGGTGAATTAATCAAGTTTATGTTCGTTTCTATCCAAGAGGAAAGTCAAATAGGTGTTTTCAAGACAAAAAATGGCTTCCGGAGGGCAAAAACGGTATTTCCCGAAGCCGTCACGTAAAGCAAAGTCTCGTGGAATCAAGACGGTCATTTTGGTGTAGTTGCGGAGAAAAGTGTTTTTCATGAAGAATTTACGCTTAAGCCTACGCTTTCAGAAGCAAAAAGTGGCCAGAAAACACATTTTTACGCTTGAACCTATGTTTCAAGCGTAATGAACAGTGTTTTCAGCACAAAATTTTAGTCCATTTCGGGAGCTCATATGTCGGTCAAAAAAGGTCCTAATGGGGTGATTCTTAAGTCTATCATCAAGAGTTTGAAGTCAGCTTTCCAACGATATATTACATGCCTCCATCCAATATATGTAGCTCCAGATATAATCAAAATAGTGAGAGGTGTGCTGTAGAAAAAGCTAGAAATTTCAGATTCGGGCCAAAATCCTATTTTGACCCGGATGACTTTAAGTTCGACCACAACACCTCTATACATGTAATATACACACATTATACATCAAATATTAGCGTTTTGCTTGGTTGGGTGTGAAATTATGAAAAAGGGTAATCTTATTCTCCAAGTTAGGGTTTCCCTCACCTTTGCCTATATATACCAAGGTCTGCTACAGATCTAAGAGACTTCTCTCTACATAATTTTGGGGACTTTTCTCCACATGGGACTTCTTTTTACCCAATTTTCAGATTCATATCATTCAAAGGGATGAGTCATTCAAGAACTAGAGATCCAGAGAAGACAACCATGGATGGCGATTCTACATCAACGATGCAGTCACCTTCTACCATGAGCAACTAATTCGGCATCTAGGGTTTTCTAGCAAAACCCTAGCCAAGTAATGTACTTCTTTTATTTATTTCAATTGTAAAGAGGGGAAACTGTGACCATACTGTAATGATTGTAGTAGATGAGAGACCGTTTTTATTCTTGATACAAGTTTATATATTTGTTCTGATTCTTGTCTTAGACTGAATGGATATATTTATGTTACACAATCATGGTTATTCACTATGGGCTGGAACTCGGATGCTTAATGCCTTGGTGATTTAATATAGACATGCTTTAGTTTATTTTCATGCATTAAGAGTAGATTAGAGTAATATAATTGACATGTACTAGTTAGGTCAGTCATGAGATGGGTTGTCGCAATCTGGTTGATGGTAATTCTTTTTTGGGTTGTATTTAGTTATTTGCAGTTCAACTTGATTCACAGTTATGGATCGCCCTCTTGCAAGTGAGCGAATTGAGAATTATATTATGTGGTTAGTGGTGGAGTATGGAAATCCTAGATTTTAATTATATTGTTCTTGTCTTAATCTTTCTTTACTTACTTTCTTAGTTAATTAGTTAATCAATCTCAAAACCAAGAAATCATATTTTATAGCAATTTAAGAGTATTATTTTACGAGAATTCATAATACGACTTAGTCTCTGTAGGATAGATAACCTTTCACAAGCTGAACTATACGATAGTACAATTTGTGCACTTGAGATAGGTAAAACCTAAGCCGTCATAAGGGGCCGTTTTTAACACATTTTTAGCACACCCCAACGAACATCAAAACCGTAGCTCCCAATCTGATTTACAAAGGAAGGTGTGTGGTTTGGCTTATGTTTTGGCGAATGAAACGAAACCTTAGCTAGGTTGATCTTCGTTTTGTTTATGATCTAATTTCTTCCTTCTCGCTGCAACCATTGGTGGCATCAACTATCCCCACCATTCTTCATCTCACCGGAGCCCATCAATAGGTCAATATATGTTGGTGGCTTTACTTTCTTAATGAAATTGCTAGCATGGTTATTGATATTGATATTTATGTAACTTTTTAGTGAAAAGGGAAAATTTTGTTTGGTGTAATTACTAATTTTCTTCTTCTTGTTTATCATACTTAAAGATCTGTTTTCATGAAAAATATTTATTGAATAAAGGTACCTACTTTGATAATCACAAAATCTATATTTATAGATTTGCAATATGAAATATAGATTGAATAAATTTTTCGAATGATACTGGAATTTGGGTGTATTTGGGGCATATCTTGTGTAAGTTTTATGTTATTGGAAAAATCTCTAATACGGGGATTATGTTTATACTTGTTATAGCATAAATATTATGTGTATATAAATACTTTGTGTATATAAAGGATTTGAACATTAATACATATTCTTAAACTATAACTCAAAA
Source organism: Cornus suecica (assembly GCA_963922005.1). NCBI lineage: Eukaryota > Viridiplantae > Streptophyta > Magnoliopsida > Cornales > Cornaceae > Cornus > Cornus suecica. Next base: position 55,823,923 of record OY998246.1, read on the forward strand.
CCTCTAAACTATGACCAAAATTGCACATACCCCCTTGAAGTGCAATTAGTGAAACTAACCCCTTGAACTATCACAATTGGTTGAAAAATGACCCATTATCTCTAAATCTTTTCAGAAATGACCAAAAAGAATATTTTTTATATTCTGAAATTGTAACTGAAAAAGAATATTTTTTATATTCTGAAATTATAACTGAAATAACCATCAGTTGTAACAAATGTGTGATGTAGATTTTAAAAAGTTTTACATAATGCAATTTTTTCAAAGTAAAGACATATTTTAGAAATCACGGTTGGATTGACATTACTAATGGACTAAAGAATTTTGTTAATTCAGTTGAAGGATATATTACATATTATGAATGTTTAACTAAAATCACCATCAACTGTAACATAAGTGTTATGCCTATTTCAAAGAATTACATAATACGTAATTTACAAAATAAAGAGCATCTCCTTAACACCTTGATGTACAAGGAATAATTTAGATAGTATTTTAGATTTGTCATTGTGTTCAATTTAATATCGCAAAATTCAGCATATATAGTTGATCCTTGATACCCGTTGAATAATTCATGATGTTTAGTTCTCTCATTCTTTCATACATATGATCATAGTTACACTATGACATATCATTTCTTTATGACATATGACAAAAATTTCCATGTTAATTTAGATAGCTAGGTTACGAACACGGTCCAAATCTGCTAATGTTGAAAAAGTTGGGAAAAGGTGCGTTGATGGAAAAAAGGGTGTTGATCCATCATCTTCCAAATCTGCTGGTGGGAAGGGAAGTATGAAGGGCCCAACAGATTTATTCATCTATTGCAGGTAAAGTCCCTACTATTTACATAATTATCATATGTTTGTTTATATGGTTTGGGCAGGATATAAATTGCATGTGTGTTATATACTTTTTAATCTATAGGGCTCATTGCGTACGTAGATTCTGTTTAGAACATGGCAATCGAAGTGTGAAGAAAGACATATATAATGGGGTCATAGCCAAGGCTACAATAGTTTGGCAGAAAATGACTCCTAAGGAAAAAGCCCCCTACGACTTCCTCTGACGAGCTGCAAAAGAAGTGTATGATGATGAGAAAAAAAAAGGAATTTTGTTAAGGGAAAAGAGGTGAAGTATGTGAATCAAAATTAAATTTATTAACATACAATATTTTTCTATTTTATGTTATAATAGTTTGCAATAGAAATGGTGAAGATATTTCTTACTATATATTAATGTGTCGTAACTTTCTTGCAATTGTTATGGGGTAAGAAGAAAAGAGCGTGGGAGGAAAAATATGGGATGGTGTTAAGCACAAATGTGTCTGGCATAGAGGTTGTGTAGATATGTTTATTGAAGCTATTGGGAAGTTGGGTCTAGAGAAGCGAAAGACCGTCAAGAAGATAGGGTTCGAAGAGCTTCTTAAAATTAAATGTGACTACATCTCCAGGGACTTATGTTGCTTTTTAATTAGTAATTTTGAAATTAAGGAGTGTATATTTAAATTGAAAAGGACTTGTGATTTATATTTAAGTGCATACGATGTGTAATATGTATTTTTGTTACCTGCAGGTAGACAAAAAGTGTCGACCAACTGCCACTTCTCCTCCAATGCCTCGTGGATAGATGAGTGTAATTTTAGAGGTCGAGATGGACCGAAACATGATTGACTGTTGGCGTTGATGGACACAGTTAAAGGTAATCTATTCAAATACGTATTTGTGTTAGCCGTATGTTTAGCTGTGTTTTCTTCAACTGGTCATAATGACACCCATTGGGGTTTGCTGGCTGCGAATGACCATGTTGATAAGATCCTGACTTACAACTGGTGTGAATATGTGCTAAAATACTTGGTTAACATAATGTTACAACCCAAAGATAGTAGTGTCAAACAATCGTACATCTATTGTATGTTTTTTTTTATCAGGTATGTAACATTAATTAACCATTGTTGTGCTTCCCTATGTGTATTGAAACACTTGATGGTTCTTTGCTTACAAAATTCCATTTCATGTTGTAGATGTTTTATTTAAAACGGCTATCTGTGTGTCCTGGTTACCTTATGGGCGATATGCATTAATTAGAAAATTGGACTACCAATGTTGTGCACCGACGGTTGTCATGGGAGCTTCGTATGGGAGGCTTTGATGATGGAAATGTGCAACCTACCCAATTTGTTCGGATATAAACATTGAAAATACTAAATCTAAAGTATTCTAATGTTAATATGATTTTTGTGAGGCAGATCATACGATGAGGAATTGGACCACGATTACCTTCCTATCATGGGATAAATGAGGAATATCATTCTGAGAATGAAAGAGATTTTTTTATGGTAAGCATTCACAGTCCCATACACACATAAATGGAATTAATCTGAGCCTTAATGAAGTAGATATGTATGAGTGAATTTTTATGATTTACATGAAAACTTAAAGAGGGTTGGAAATGATATGTTAAAGGTGGAGACATACATTGGGTGTGTGAAGAATTTTATCTTCAATGTTGAGAAGGGAAATACTAATGAAGCAAAGTGAAAGAAATAAAGTCATGTTGAAAGAAAGGATGTTAAAGATGGTAGTGGACCTAGCGATGGAGATTCATTCAGAGTTGAAGACAATGGTGGTGTAAGGAATGAAAAATGAGGAAAGTGTGTCTTTTAGCGGAGAAAAACACATGGATGAGGATATAATGTTTGATGAAGGAAGTGATGAGGAGGAAAACAATAATGTTGAAGGAGATGATGGGTTGGATGAAAATTCTATTGAAGGAGATGAGGAGGAGTATTTCAAATATGTTGATAAAAATGAGCACAAGGAGAGCAGGGACACAACTATTATGTCAAATTTAAAACTGACTCCTAGCTGCTATAGTTTGTTAGTTAATGGGGAATCTGTTGTCATCCTGTTAATTCCTAACAATATTGATGTCATTACCCATATTACTCCTTTTCATACTAAGTTAAGGATTACAGGGCCTGATAAGGTTATTGTTGTCGATTCATTGTTGGATGATGAGGATGTGGAAAAAGGAAGGGTAAGAGGCGGATTATCCCAAGGAGATACGCATTCTCTCCTTGGTTATATATGGGGAATAGTGAAGTAGAGTTGAGCCCACATCAGTCTGCATTGTTGGAATTTGCAGCCAGAGACCAAGATAACAACATGTAAATGTTATTTACAAAATATGGCTTAAATTCTTTGCTTTCGACATTTTTTTTAGTTAATAAAATTCCCCCAATAGTTATCCTTGATAATATAACAACATATATTTGTATCTTGCAGTGATGTTATGGCGGGAATGTACGGTGAGGAGCTAGATCAGTGTCAAATCCACATATTATTCAGTGATAATTGTGTTTCGAGTCCGATGCGTATTGTTGAAAAATCCTTTAACATTACCTTTAAGTTAAACGATATCCTGAATTCCTTATAAGTTTTCAATATTTAAATTTGTTGATAGGTTGTCAACCTCTTTGGAAATTAGTTGAACCATGAAGATGATAAGGAACACTATTACTTCACCAGTCAGGTTTTTCATCTCATATTGGAAATACATGTAGCAAGGAAGAGAAATTCCAAAATAATATCGGAACTGCTTGGGGAAATTTGCAATGATATAGTAAAAAACATCCATGTCGAATCATGGATCGTTCGAAGAAATCCTCATTGGTTAGTTAACGTTGTTTTACACATTGAAAATCCATTGATACTCGTAATGTTGTTTGAATACTTCTTGTTTGAACGTAAGCTTTCTGACTTGTCTGCTATGTTAGGTATTCTTCCCGGCATGTACTGGAAAACATTAGTTGTTGTTGGTTGTCAACCGTCCGAAGAAAATGATAGACTACATGTGCTCACTTGGAAGTCCCCCGGTATTCAGGAAATATGCGTATTTAGTGGTATGCTCGCTTATTATTATTTATACATAACATCATTTATTCATTATTTCATAGTTATAATCGTGTATCCTTTTGTTGTTGCGCAGAAGAAATTCGTGGAAATTTGGAGTGGGAAAATATTGAAAAATATAAGGTTGTCTGTCCCAAAAATATACATGTCCAACCCGATGAGTAAGATCTCTAAAGACATAAATTAACTGTAATTTTACTTGTATATTCCAATTTAAAAGGAGTAACTTTAATTTTGTTATCCCAACATGAGTTGTGGAGTATTTTTAATTAGGTTCATGCAGTGCTGGATTGGTAGTGAACTATTGGCCGATTACGATTATGTAAGTACACTCTATCCACGTTCATTTTAATGTATTTGTATTAAAAATCCTGATTGTAACATAATTTCATGCTTACAACAACATGCCACTTCTGTTATGCGTTCCGGACTGTTGTTGGATATTCTTGATAACCTAAACAATAAATTGAGGGATGCAATGGTAGAAGCCACTTTAAAAGCTGTAAAAGAGAGGATGAATGTCGGTTGATTTCAATTGGGATGTAGTACAATATTTAAAACTATGATTTGGTAGTTGTAATCCAATGATCCTTCGAATGATCTTTATTGTGTATGAAAATGAAATATATTATATTGTATCTATGTTCTTGCAAATTTGTGTATGAGTAGGAAATATATTATGTTATCTCTATGTTCCTACAAATTTTGGGTGTGTGTACCATGGGTGGTATTGAGTCACATTACATTTAAATTGCTTTATATGTGATTGAGATATTTATGTTGAAGCATGTTGTATCTTTGAATGATGATGATATGAACATGTTGGGGGAATTTCTTGTTGGGTTCGATGGGGTCCCGGATTGGCGTGAGAGCCATGTGGGACAAGAGACCGACATAGGATTAGTAGCGTCTTGGGTGGGTTATACCACTCAGACTACAAAGATTGAGGTGATGACGCTTCCTCTACTGGACTAGTGAGCTCACCCCACAACTTTAAATATTTTTCAGGTGATGATCCCGCTACGGGAGGCTCGTAGTCTCTTAGCGGATTTATGGTGTTTGTTCCGTTCTTTTTTCACTTGTGGAGGTGGACTACATTATTTTATAGAGCATAGATGACACATATATACATATGTTTTCTTTTTGTGAATATGTAACTCAAATGATTAAACTCTATTTTTTTGTCGGTTAGCATGTTAGTCTGATAGTTTATGTTTGATGTAAGTCCCTTGGAGCGTTATGCACAGGGACTTTATTCTTTTGGTGCACTTCGATACTGGAAATGTAAAACTACTTATCTTTTGTTAAACTATGTCATGTACCGTCTTAGGGAACTTTGAATGATGAATCCTATGAATTTCCTTCATTTGGTGTTTATAAATTTGCCTATCGAGATAGATGTCGTTATTAGGTGTTTTCCCATAAACGGTATTATTCTCGGTTTATAAATAAACCCTTTCCATTTTGAAAGAAAAACTCATTTTCGCTCACCCCCGTGACCCCGACTAAAATTTGAAGTTTTAAAAATGATTTTGAAATAGTTTTGTAAAAGATTTAAACCTTTAGAAGTCGGTGGTATACAAAACGGAGACCAGGGGCAAGACGATCATTTTTATGAAACTTGTTCTTCTAAAGCTTATTTTTATGTTATTGAACTAGCTTTGAGGGTTATAAAGTAGTTTTGGAAAGGTCCATCAAAATAGAACCTGGAGTTTTGCACCCAGCAGGTGGCGTTGATGGGGGCGCTTAAGCACCGTGTCAAGCGCCAAGCTATGCTGATAGGTCCGCTTAAGTGCCAAAATCAGTGTTCCAACCCCCTTTTTAGTTGTTGTAAGCGCAACACTATTCACCAAAATTATGAAAAACTTATTTTTGGGTTTTGACCCCGAAATTGTTCCCACATATTGCTATGACCTTCCTAATGCTTAATAATGTGACTTTTAACATGAAATGACTATTTTACCCTTGTACGGGCGTTTGATGAGTAAAAGTTCTATTCTTGTTTTGTTTCACTTTCGCATCACTCCCTTAATTCTTAGGCTCGTGTTTCGGAGTCTTAGGAAACCCGGGGCGTGACAAGTCCTGCCATGACAATTTACCAAAAAGTAAATTTTCATAGTTTTTTTTTTGAAAAGTAAGGAGAATATTATAAGAACTCAAAGGTAAAAAGCCTTACAGGTGCAAAGGGGTATACCCTAGATTTATATGAAATCTAAATAACCACCAAACAAAGAACAAAACACATCATACCAATCTAGGATACATGGAGTAAATAAATATAAACTAGTGAAGCTTAAGACAATATGTAAACTAGTGTTGAATGCCACATGAAACCTCAATGCCACTAGAACACTACAACAACTACAACGAAAGATGAAATACAGAAACAATGCAAAGCACCACAACAAACACTGCACACCCAGCCCCTCCCAACTGATCATAACATGCAGATAACTCATGAAACAACATTTAATAGAATAGTAAGAGGCAAATCCCATTCCTGAACCAAAACTATATTCATCTGAGAACTAGTGAACTTATGTAATGGTAAAAGAGCAAATCGAACTGTAGTGATAATCTTATTGCAAAGCTCCTCCAAAGAAATAAACTCTTATTGGAAAACTCTCCTATTTCTTTCAAGCCATACTTCATAAACAGTGGCAGAAAATGCAAGCTTGTTGATGACTGCTAGAAGAGAATTAGAAGACAAATTTGAGCACATCCATTGCATTAGCAAGTCCTAATGTCCATCAGGCCATTCAAGAAAACCTTTTTGAGCTATACAATGCCGAAACTTGTTAGTGAAACCACATTGAAAAAAGAGGTGATCCCTATATACAATTCTTAGGCCACAAAACTTACAATCTGCTTGAGTGATCATGCCAATTGATAGGAGCCAAATATCGTACATTTATGGCTCCTAATTATCCATTTTTATGTTTATATTTATCATTATATTGGTACTTTTATACGATTTACGTTTTTTAAGATGTTTCACGACGATGTCATGTGAAACAAGTTTAATTCGGTGAAATAACTGAATTTGTGACTCAAGATTGTTCGAGAGCCGAAACCATGAATAAAAGACCTATAAATGACCAAAAACAAGTCAAGGATGCAAAAGAAGTGAAATAGAATGAAGCCAAGAGGAGAAACGGAACAAAGAAGGTGAAACATGAAAGTGCAAGGTGAAGAACTACCGAGTACTCGGTAAGTCCGCCATTGAGCGCTTTAGTGCACTTGATGAAAAATGGCCAGAGACATATACGCCTTGGTGCGCCATAGTGCACCACTATGAAGCCACTGAGTACTCGGTGGAGCCTTCACCGAGTACCCGGTAACACCAGAATATGCCAGTCTGACTCAACAAATTGTATATGCACTGATGGGGCCCATTTCGGCCAGACTCAACATGGAATGATTTATAGTCTATTTTGGACACAATATTAACCATCTTTAATGAGATTTAACACCATTCTTGAGGAGTATAACTACGACAAATCCTGACTTGACCATGAAATAATTAATTTACCAAATAAAGACGCCACTTTTTCTATAAAAAAAGGGTCTCCCTTACAAGTTAGGTGTGTTATGTTTAGAGATTCTACAAGAGATCGATAACGAAGAGTACAACCATGACGGGCGTGTCTACATCAACAATGCAGACATCCGCGACCATGAACAACTAAATCGGTATTTGGGTTTTTAACAAAACCTTAACCAAGTAATGTAGACTATTTCTTATTTTAATTGTATAAGAGGAAACTGAAGGACACGTATGTGATGATTGTGTAGATGAGTGATTACATTTGATTTTATAAAAGATTCTTTGTTTATTTTATGTCTTGTCTTAGCTTGAATGAATGTTTTATCTTACACAATCATGGTTATTCAATATGTGTTAGAACTCGGATGCTTAATCCATGATTTTCTACACAATGGTGGTAATTAACATGCAATCTGGACTTAGACATGCCATGCTAAGAAAAGATAATATAGACATGCTTTTAATTTATGTTAGTAGGAGTAGTTTTAGAGTAGATGTATGCACTAGTTATACTTGTTCGAAGATGGGTTGTAGCTTGGTTAAGATTAATTGTTCCTTTTTTTGGGATTTGGGTTTGTCAATGCTTGCGATCCTATATCTGATTCACATATGATGGACTGCCCTTTATAATTGAATGATTATGAGGATGTATTATGCGGTTAGTGGTGGAGTTAGAAATACCCCAGATATTTATCTCCATTGTTTTCAACCAAAACCAAAATCTATATTTACTTTTATGTTATTTTATTTATTGTCAAAATTAATTATAATAAATAAACAAATAAATCATCTTTCATAATTTAGTTATGATAATTATAGATGAAGTAGTGAAATCATTAGTCTCTGTAGATACGATATACCCTATCTCATATATACTATATTACAATTGATTCGTGTACTTGCGATAGGAAAAACTAGGTCAACTTTAAGGGCTTATTTGAACACATTATTATCATTATCATCATTTATTATCCCAGCCTAGTAAGTTAAATATGTCAAGGTTTGGCCACCAATCACCAATAGAAAGAAGAAATTTAAGAGAAGTATCCTATTAAGGTGAACTAGCCATGCCATAAAAAGATGCTTAAGGACATGATATTTGCACCAAATCACCTTGCCCCAATCAACTATAGGGGCCTTATATCTATAGAAATCCCAAGTAGAATCAATGCTAAACTTACCTCTGGTAGAAAGCCAAAAAACCACATCCCTTTTGCTTTGATCAAGAACAAGTGTTGTGGGAAAATGATTCTTGAAATCTCTCCAAGCTTGAGAGTTCAAGGCTGGAAAGTGCCACCCTGTAGCAGTGATGAACCTACCAACAGTGGCATTGTTGCCAAGACTTGAGCTTTTGATCATGCTTGGCAAGAAAATGGAACACAAAAGGCTTTGAGGATGCCAATTGTCATACTATAATAAAGTGGTTCTTCCATTACCAATTATATGTTTAATAGCAAGCCCAATGATATCTCTCATCTTCAAAAGTTGCTTCCAAGTCCAAAAAACAGTTCCTAGGTATGCCTAACTCCCAGAAGCTTATATTTTTAATCAGAAAATGCTTAACCCAAACAACTCATAAGTTAGAAGAGCCACCATGCAATAAAGACCAAATGTGCTTTGAGATAGCTGCAAAGTTTCACTCCTCCAAATCCGTAATGCCCAACCCCCCTTCGTTAAAAGGAATGCAAACATTAGTTCAAGCCACCTTGCTACCACCCCTTGATAACTCAGAACCCTTCCATAAAAATCTCCTAATGATTGAGGTTAGCCATTTTAGAACTGTTTTAGGAAGAATGAAATGAGATGCCTAAAAAACTTGAGTTGAGAATATGACTAATTTAATAAGCTGAAGTTTGCCAGCAAAGGAGAGGTATTTAGTGGACCAACTAGTGATTCTTTTGGCAAGCTTAGAAATCAGAATGTCACAATCTTGCTTAGCTAGTTTAGAAGATAACAAAGGCACTCCCAAATACCTCACTAGTAAAGTACCTACTTGAAAATTGAACCTTTCTTGAATAAGAGAAAGAGCTCTAGCATTCAAGCTAGCATGAAATAAAGTGTTGTTAGCTATGTTAGGCAGCAACCCAGATAGAGCACCAAACTTTTCTAAAACAACCATCAGACATTTTGCAGAACTAGGATCACCAGCAGAAAATAGCAAGATATCATCAGCAAAAAATAAACCTGTGATATTATGATCTTGACATCTCCAATGGTAATTGAAACCTTAAAGAACTGTAACTTGAGCCAAAATTCCATTCAAAACTTTCATACCAAGAACAAAGAGGTAAGGGGATAGTGGATCACCCTGCCTAATGCCCCTAGAGCTTGGAAAATAACCCTTGAAAGTACCATTAATGTTCACAAAGAACATTGGAGAGGAAAGACAAGCCATGATAAGTTTAATCTAGTGAGCTGGCATGTGGAAAGCTTGCAAAGTGGCCTCCAACAAAGACCATGAAACTGTGTCAAATGCTTTAGTCAAATCCAGCTTCATAGCTACCCTTGGAACCCCATCATTTTTATGATAATCCCTTAGTAGTTCCCGAGCCAAAAGAATGTTAGTAGAGATGTTTCTGCTTGGAATGAAGGCACCTTGGTTGAGGCCTACACACTTGTCTAAACAATGCTTGAGCCTAGTAGTAATGATTTTGGTGATGCATTTATATATTGTATTGCACAATGAAATTGGTCTAAAATCATAAAAAAAAGTTTGATTATCAACATTTGGCACCAAAGTTATGATAGTAGAATTGAGCTCCTTTAGCAACTTCTTGGAATGAAAAAAAGGCTAGAATAACTTTAGTAATCTCCTCACCAACAATTGGCCAAACATGTTTAAAGAACATGACATTATAGCCATCACTATCAGGAGCTTTGCCATCTTTGAGAGAGAACATGGTAGATAGTTTTCATAGTTTTTTATATCAATTTTAAAACCTTTTTTTGTGTCTTTTGAAGTTTGTAGCAAAGATGGTGGGAAAAATTCCAAGTCGTTAATTTATAATGGACTTTCATTAGATATACAACTAAATCCTTTATAAAATCTAAATGCTTTATAAAATTTGTAAGTTGTCAAAACTTTATATTGATCCTTTGAAAATTTATATAATTTTTTGTTTAAATTTATAAATGTTCTTACAATAAAAATACTATTGTTCCTTTTCAGGCTTAAAAAGGAGTTTGTTAATCTTATATGGTAATTTATATTTTTCTGTATCACTACAACAAAACTGTCTTTGAATTACGAACTATTAGCCATGAAATTTGTTTTGATAGTAAATAATGATTTTTTTACTACTAAATTCATTTTTGTAGTAAATAATTTTATTTTAACTACGAAATTTATATTTCGTAGTTAATTATCTTATAATTACTACGTTTTTATATTTTGTAGGAAATAATTTCATTTTAACTACGAAAAACTATTCTAGTAAATTTTTTGTATCTACTACGGAAGATTTTCGTAGCAAATAGTAGTATTTGCTACGAAAATTACTTTCCTAGCAAATAAAAAATTTTACTACGGAATTGTTTCATAACTAATAATAGTATTTTGCTACAAAATTTGACTTTCGTAGCAAATGATAGTATTTGCAACGAAATTTGATTTTCATAGTAAATTTCTTGTATTTGTTATGGACCATTTTTGTAGCAAATAATAATTTTTGCTACGAAATTTGATTTTCGTAGCAAATTTCTTGTATTTTTGAAGGACCATTATCGTAGAAAAAAAATAATTTTTACTACGAATATGATTTTCGTAGAAAATAATAAGTTTATTATTCACAAATATTTTTTGGGTTGGGAATTTGCTCTCTGGAATTTGCTCACAGTGGTTTACAAAACTGACAAATTGTTTATTATGAACTTCGCCCTTTTAGTTAAACTATGTAGTTCTTAGCTTGCAAATTTTGTTTAACTTCTCTTTTAGTTTTCTTTAAGTTTGTAATTATCAATTAGGACTTTTTTTATTACCATCCTCAAACATAATATCAAAGCTTATACACTACATAAACTATATAAAAAAAATTATATAATCCAAGCTTCTTCCCTTTGGGCTCAATGAGCTCATGTTTTTTTTTAGAGCTTCGAGCAATTAAAGTATTTCAACAACAAATCATGGTCTTGGTGGAAGCTCTTGGGGTGTTACGAATTAATTTCCATATTATATTTAGAAATTAATCCCGCCCAAGATCATCCACACCTGTTTTTATTCACACACATAAATCACATAGATAACACATAATATTTAACGTGATTCAACCCCAACTTTGACCTATGTCCATGGAGAGAAGGTAATCATTAGGAAGATATTACATATGCGCACAAGTGCACACAACACCCTCTTCCTCTCTTTTTTCCTCTTCTTTTCTTTTTTCTAAGTCTCAACCCAAAACCTAGGTTTTTATTTATAGAGTTAAACCTCATTCTTTGTTTAACAAGAAAACTCAATTTCTTGTTGGACAAAGATTACAATTCATTGGAGAATAAGACATATCTCTAACAAGAAATTACCTTTTACAATACAACACTAAAATAGGAAACCTAATTATAATAGGAATTTGAGACACTTTCCTAGCAATCTCCACCTTAGTTCAAATTCCATCGCGTCAATTATTTCGTCAAGGCTCCACCTTGCTTCAAACATCATCACTCTTCTACTCATTGTTTTCACCTTTTTTTTTTCATTAATGACTCATCTTCTTTATCTTCTTCAAGTTCGGTCACCACGTTCATCATGCTCCATCGCGACTATGCGCATTTCTTCATCATCTACAATAAATTATTATTTTGTAGTAAATAATCATACATTTATTGTTGTTCAAGGATTCTCACCCTTTATATGAAAAAAAGAAGAATAAATGTATAAGGAAAAAATGTTTAATTTTATTTGTACCTTTTGCTAAATTAAATGTATGACTACGGTGATTATGTGTTCAGATTGTATAAGAGTATGACAGTATTCATTCTTTATTTTTTGGTTGGTTCAATCAGAATCTTCAAATCCAAATGGAAATGTATATACATGTAAAACATAAAATTATAAAAATTATGATTATATAGAAAATAATTTTATATAATAACTAGTTTTATAAAAAGTAAATTTTAAAAATTATATTGGCATTAGCTACGAAATATTTCGTAGTTAATAACGTTATTAGCTACAAAATTAATTCCGTAGCTATTGTTTTAATTATTAGCGACGAAGTATACTTCATAGGATTATATTTATTAGCTACGAAAAAATTCCGTAATAAATACTATAATTAGTGATGAAATATATTCGTAGCAATTATATGAATTAGATACGAAAAAATTTCGTAGCTGTAAGAGTGGAAATGTCCAAGCCCATTTAAGCTCATCAGGCACCATACCCATCGGGCTAATAGCCTAGTAAGATTTTTATAAGTCCAATTTCTAGGCCCATTTGATTTGTGTATTTCTTTGGGAAGTAAAAATAGTGATATCATAGTGATGTAATCAAGAGGGTATTGCCCTAATGGGCTTAAAGCCCAAAAAGAAAATGTATATAAGAAAAGTCAAGAGTTAATAAAAAGGAGTTTTTAGTGTTGTGCATTTTTTGGCATTTACACTTTGGCGCAGTCTGTGGGAAGCTTTGTTCAAGGAGTCCCCAAATTTTAAAATCTACCCTTCGGGATCTATAAAATCGTCTCCTTCTTCCCATCTCGTTAAGTTGAGTTCGTTTGTTAAACCTAAAGATCTTTCACCACCTTCTAAAACCTTCATACACTACTTCTCGGGCAAAGATGCCAGTCACTCGTTCGCAAGCGAACGTTCCAACCACTGCAGACAGTCATGCGGGAGGTCCCCAGTCCATGGAGTAAATCCTTCAACGTTTGGTAGCTGCTGAGGAACGCAACCTGGCCTTGGAAAAACAGAATGCGGAGCTCATAGCGAGGTTGTCTACACTAGCAACTGCCCCTCCGGTAGTTACACCTGACCCTCCGGTGGCGGTGCTCGACCATTCTTTGAACCAGCAAGATAGCGACAGATCGGAAGAACACGCCTAGTCTTCCAGCGTTCAGGAAAAGCTCCCGCAGCCGACGAGTCCATGACCCCCCAAAAACTTCAGGCAATGATAGATGAATTCCAAAGGAAATTCCTTGTGGACTTGAGGGCCCGATCTACCAATGACATGGCCATCCAAGCGTCGACCGAGCTAATACAGTCACCTTTCGTTCCCAAAATAACCCAGAAGCCTTTCCGTAAGAAATTTGTTATGCCTCAGTTCACCCCGTACGATGACACTAAGGATCCCGAAGAACACATTTATTAGATCCACCAGAAGATGACCATGTATGCCGAAAACGAGTCCTTGCTCTGCAAGGTGTTTTCCACTAGTCTTGTTGATGCTGCTCTATTATGGTTCAGGAATCAGCCATCCCGATCCATTGCCAGCTGGCAATAGTTGACCAGGCTCTTCATTCCCCAGTATTATGGGAACAAGAGATAGAAAAAGACCATATCCTGCCTCTTCACCATGATCCAAGAGAAAAGAGAATCACTGAAAATTTTTCTATCCCGATTCAACATCGAATCTTCTTCTGTTGATAACTGTGACTAGCACTCTGCTGTTGAGGCCTTCTGGATGGCCCTCATTCCAGGGACTAAGTTCCACCAATCTCTGGTAAAACGCCCTCCATCGGGTATTGGGGAGTTAAACTCCAGAGCTCAGGGATACTTGAGGATTAAAGAAGAGGAGACCGTCAGACAAAAGAGGGCAGCCTTGGTCAGCATTGAATCCCAATCAAGGGATTGAGCGACTGATCGAAAGCGTTCGACTTCATCAGGATCATCAATTCCACCGGGACCATCAGCCCCGAAACCATTCAAGTGCTCCAAATTCGAAGAGAAGGTGACGCCCCTGAAGATTAGCCTTGCGAAGCTCTACCAGGAGAACAAAACTAAGGGGATTTTCCAACAACCCCCAACCATCAGACATCCACTTGACCAAAGGGACAAGTCAAATCACTGTGCTTTCCATGGTGATTTTGGGCACATTGCAAATCAATACCGTAATCTCACGCAACAGGTGGAGGCATTGCTGCTTCGCAGAAAACTTCGGGATTACGTCCAACGGGACAGACCAAGAGCCGATCAACGTGCACCTAGCGCCCCTCGGAACTCCTCAAACGGACAACCGCTCAGGATCATTAACATGATTCATGGCGGCCCCTCCTCCAAGGAGACGGAAGGATCACGTCGGAGTCACAGGCGGAGGGCCCACAAGATGAGAAGAATCAGTGAAAACAATGAGATCCATCCCAGGGCAGGAGAAACACAAATCATTTTTTTGACATCGGACTTTCGAGGTTTTCAGACCCCGCATGATGACCCTCTGGTTGTGACCCTAATGGTAGCCAACTGCCTTGTGAGGAGAGTCATGATAGATCCTGGGAGCAGCACTAACATTATCACCAAGTGGACATTTGAAAAAGCTCGAGATCAACCCAACAGAGATTGTGGCATCCCAATGTCCCATTGCAGGTTTTCATGGAAGGCAAATCGAGCCGATCGGGGAAGTCCAATTACCAGTATCTGTTGCTCAAAGGACCTTGACTGAGACATTTATTGTGGTGGATGCCAAACCTTCGTACAATCTACTCATGGGAAGGGGGTGGATTTACCAGATGCGAGGTGTGCCCTCAACTCTCCACCAGGTCATGAGATGCATGAGCCCCAACGGTCTAGGTACCGTTGACATCAAAGGTGACCAAGTGGCCGCCAAAGAATGCTACGCGGTCACCCTGAAGGAGATCCGGAAGGGAAAGTCCCAATGGTGCCCCACTCCAAGGAACAGCCTTTAGGCTCCAAATAACAATTAAAGGAGGGGGATCCGGTACCCCAATTGTGGTCGAACCATTGCAGCCGGTCTATGTTATACTCGACAGCCCGAAAAAAGTTACTTTTGCAGGTACAAATCTCACCGACCCTGAATTTAAGGAACTAACACAATTGCTGCAGGACAATTTCGATGTCTTCGCATGGGAGCATATAGACATGCCAGGGATCGATCCTGATATTGCCCATCAATCATTTTGAAAAATCTTTTGATAGCAAGAAGTTATAAATCTCCTTTTTCACTCAAATCATTTTGAAAGATTTAAACTCAAGCTCTTATCTTATTCTCTCCTTAAAAATATCTTTTGAGAATATATATATCTTGAGTTCTTGAAATATCACATAAAAACAGTTGAGCTTATATTGATCTATCTTCCATAAAAAAACCTTAGGATTTTTGAGTGTTTTTGTTTAGTGAGTGATATATTGATTGCATACATAAATTTGTGATCTTGGGCGAGTGAAGCCCATTGTATCAAGGGAGGATTGTTCCCTTGACTCTGTGAAGAGCTAGTTAGCTCTTGTGTAAAGGTTTTTCTTTTCCTTGGTTGCTCATTTTATGGATCACAACCCCGGATTTCTCAGATGTCCGGTTCGAGAGTCTTTGGAAATTCGGGGCGTGACATACTGGCATAGTAAATCGCATACGGTAGCTTATCTTTTCTCTGACCCAGCAGTCGACTGGCCTATCCAAGGCAGTCGACTGACTCATGAGGCAGTCGATTGACTCTTTTGAGGCAGTCGACTGGCCATAGCCGTTGGGGAAAATATTTTAAATCTCAGCATAGAGGCAGTCGACTGGGTGCTTCAGGATTTTAAGGAAAAGTATTTCTAAACAATATTTTTACCCAATAATTTATGGTTACTGTAATAGTGAAAATGTCCAGCCCAATTGAGCCCATCTGTCATCAGGCCCATCAAGTTTATGGGCCAGCAAGATATTTATGAACCCAATAATAAAGCCCATTCAGAGGAGGTATGTAATAAAGGACCCCGATTAAATGTACAGGATGAAGTCCATTTAGGATATGTATATAAAGAAATTCCAAAAATTAATAGAAGGATTCGAAGAAGTGTTGAACATTTTAAGGTGTTTACACATTGGCGCCGTCTGTGGGAACGAGAGAGGTTCCTGATTTTTCAAATGCCCTTCGGTACCTGTAAAATCGCCTCCTTCTTCCCATCTCGAAAAGCTAAGTCTGTTTGACAGGCAAAAGACCCTCCACTTCCAAAAAACCTCCACTCACCGCCTCCCCGGACGAGAATGCCAGTCACCCATTCACAGGCAGGCATTCTGCCCACTGAGGACAATCGTGCAGAGGACTCCCAGACCATGGAGCAAATTCTTCAACGCTTGGCGGCTGCAGAGGAACGTAGCATGGCCTTGGAGAAACAGAATGCAGAGCTCAGGGAGAGGTTGGCTCCACCAGCAGCTGCCTCACCGGCAGTTACACCTAACCCTCCGGTGGCGGCGATCGACCATTCTCTGAACCAACCTGAAGAGCACGCCGAATCTTCTCAGCGCTCGCGAAAGGCTCCAGCAGTCGACGAGTCTATAACCCCCCATAAACTTCAAGCAATGATGGACGAGTTCCAAAGGAAAGTTCTCGAAGATTTGAGGTCTCGATCTACGGACGACATGGCCATCCAGGCGTCCACTGAATTGATACAGTCGCCTTTCGTTCAGGAAATAACCCAAGAGCCTTTCCCAAAGAAGTTCGTTATGCCACAGTTCACCCCTTATGATGGCACGCGGGATCCCGAAGAGCACATATACCAAATTCATCAGAAAATGACCATGTACGCCGAGAACGAGTCCCTGCTATGTAAGGTGTTCTCCACAAGCCTTGCTGAGGCCGCCCTATTATGGTTTAGGAAGCAGCTACCCCGATCCATTGGCAGCTGGCAACAGTTGACCAGGCTCTTCATCGCCCAGTATTATGGAAACAAGAGACAGAAGAAGACCATATCCTGCCTCTTCACCATGATCCAGGAGAAAGGAGAGTCACTGAAAAGCTTTCTATCCCGATTCAACATCGAGTCCTCTTCTGTGGATAATTGTGACCAGCACTCTACGGTCGAGGCATTCAGGATGGCCCTCATTCCTGGAACAAAATTCCATCAATCCTTGGTGAAGCGCCCTCCATCGGGAATTGGGGAACTAAACTCTAGGGCCCAGGGGTACTTGAGAATTGAAGAGGAAGAAACTATCAGGCAGAGAAGATCAGCCTTTGTCGGCCTTGAAATTCAGTCCAAGGATCGATTGACCGATCGGAAGCGATCAACTCCACCGGGATCGTCTGCCCCAGCGGGATTATCAATCCCAAAGCCATCCAAACGACCCAGGTTAGAAGAAAGGATAACACCCCTGAAGGTGAGCCTTGCAAAGCTTTACCAGGAGAACAAGGCCAAAGGGATTTTCCAGCAACCCCCTACCATGCGACAACCACTTGACCAGAGAGACAAGACAAAACACTGCGCTTTCCATGGTGATTTCGGGCACATCACTAACGAATGCCGCAATCTAAGGCAACAGGTGGAGACGTTACTACTTCGCGGAGTACTCCGGGATTACGTACAACGAGACAGGCCAAGAACCGATCAACGCGCCCCCGGCGTCCCTCGAAACCCCTCGGATGCACAACCGGTTAAAATCATCAATATGATTCATGGTGGCCCCCCACCCAAAGAAACCGAAGGATCGCGCCGAAGCTATCTACGGAAAGCCCACAAAATGAGAAAAGTCAACGAAATTAGTGAAGCCCGGTACAAGGCTGAAGAAACTCACATCACTTTCTCGGTGTCGGACCTTCGAGGCATCCAAACCCCGCATGAAGACCCTCTGGTTGTGACCCTAATGGTGGCCAACTGCCTTGTGAAAAGAGTCGTGATCGATCCTGGGAGCAGTGCCAACATAATCACCAAATGGGCTTTCGAAAAGCTCGAAATCAACCCTTCTGAAATTATGACATCCCGGTGCCCCATCGCGGGTTTTGACGGCAGGCAGATCGAGCCGATCGGTGAAGTTCAGTTACCTGTGTCTGCCGCCCATAGGACCCTGAACGAGACGTTCGTTGTGGTGGACGCCAAACCCTCCTACAATCTGCTTATGGGAAGGGGATGGATTCACCGAATGCAAGGTGTGCCTTCAACTCTTCACCAGGTCATGAGATGCTTAAGCCCTGACGGTACAGGCACCATTGATGTCAAGGGTGACCAGGTGGCCGCCAAGGAATGTTATTCGGTCACTCTGAAGGAGATCTGGAAGGCTCAGGCCCCAGGGGTACCTCGATCGAAGGAGCAAAGTTCGTGCTCCAAATAGCAATTAAAGAATGGGGAGCCGGGCACCCCGACTGTGGTTGAACCACTACAACCGATCTGTGTTGTGCCCAACAGCCCGGAAAAAGTTACTTTTGCAGGTACAACCCTCACCGATTCTGAATTTGAAGAACTAACACAATTGCTGCAGGACAACTCCGACGTCTTCGCATGGGAGCATACAAACATGCCGGGGATAGATCCCGACGTTTCACAGCACTCATTGCATGTTGACCCAAACGTCAAACCAATCAGGCAAAAGCAAAGGCGAATGGGTGCACATCGGAACCAAATTATAGCAGATGAGGTATCCAGACTGCTCCAGGCCGGCTTCATCCGGGAAGTCAGGTATCCCGAATGGCTTGCCAACGTCGTGGTTGTCCAAAAGAAAAATGGCAAGTGGAGAGTTTGCGTTGATTTCACCGACTTGAACAAGGCATGCCCGAAGGATAGTTTTCCACTCCCAAAGATCGACCAGATGGTTGACGCTACCTCGGGCTATGACCGTCTAACTTTCCTGGATGCCTATTCAGGTTACAACCAAATAAAAATGAACCCTAAGGATGAGGAAAAGACTTCCTTCATTACTGAAACAGGTACATACTGCTTTAAAGTTATGCCTTTCGGACTGAAAAATGCAGGTGCTACTTTCCAGAGATTGGTCAACAAGATCTTTAAAGGCATGATGGGCACAGTAATCGAAGCCTACATTGATGATACTGTAGTCAAGAGCAGAAAGAAGGAGGACCACATCACTCACCTGCGCCAAGTGTTCGCTACCCTCAGGTCCCATGGCATGAAGCTTAATCCAGCAAAGTGTTCTTTTTGTGTATCATCTGGGCAGTTCCTGGGGCACATCGTGGACCGGACTGGTATCCAAGCCAGCCCGACACAAGTCAAAGCCCTGCTAGAGATGAAGGAGCCCCGAACACATAAAGACGTTCAAGTCTTGACGGGAAGAGTGGTAGCACTTAGCAGATTCATCTCACGACTCACTGATCGCTGCCGACCATTCTTTCAGGCAATAAAGGTAAAGAAGGGAGAGATCTGGGGTCACAAACAATCGGAGGCCCTGGCGGGGCTAAAAGAATATTTGACCATGCCCCCCGTCTTGTCTACACCAACCCCCGATGAAGTCTTATACCTTTATTTGGCAGTATCCTCCGCTTCAACCAGCGCCGCCCTCATCAGAGAGGACGGGAATCTTCAAATGCCAATATTCTACACCAGTAAATCCTTGGCTGAGGCAGAAACTAGATACAGCAGGCAAGAAAAACTGATTCTGTCACTGGTGAACGCCAAGAGAAGGCTAAGGCATTATTTTGAAGCCCACCCGATCGTTGTCCCAACTGCTACACCCCTACGGGTTATTATGTCGAAGCCTGACCTTTCAGGGCGAATCTCTAAGTGGGCCATCGAGTTGGGCATATATGATTTGACATACATACCCAGGGTCTCCATCAAAGGACAGGCTGTAGCGGACTTTTTGCTCGAAAGTGAGACTGAGGAGCCAGACCCGGGCAGTGAACTGGATACATGGAAGATTTTTGTGGATGGATCAGCCAGCTCTTCCGGATCAGGA
The DNA here is from genome assembly GCA_963922005.1 of Cornus suecica. Classification (NCBI taxonomy): domain Eukaryota; kingdom Viridiplantae; phylum Streptophyta; class Magnoliopsida; order Cornales; family Cornaceae; genus Cornus; species Cornus suecica. The sequence continues at coordinate 55,844,150 of OY998246.1, forward strand.
ATTGGCCTAGAATTTTTAACACCTGATGGGACACGCCTTCATATGTCGGTGCAGTTGCAGTTCCCAGCCACAAACAATGAGGCAGAGTACGAGGCCGTCGTATCCGGTTTGAGGGTAGCCAGAAGCCTCAAAATTCAGTCCTTAGCAGTACACAGTGATTATCAACTAATTGTCCGTCAGATCAACGGGGAATACGAAACAAAGGACCCGACAATGAAGTTGTATCGAGCGCTAGTTTTGAAGGAGACAGAAAGTTTTCACAAAGTTACCTTTTCCCAAATCCCCAGGAATGAAAACTCTGAGGCTGACCACCTGGCTAATCAAGCTTCCTCAGCGGGAGAGGATCTAACTCGGGTTGCACTGTTGGATTTTATTCAGAGGCCCAGCATTCAAGAGCCCGAACGAGTAATGCTCATCCCATGGGAGCCCAGTTGGATGGATCCCGTGGTAAATTACTTACGTAATGGAACTCTTCCTGAAAGTAAAGCTGAAGCTCACAAGGTCAGGAGGAATTCGGCTCGGTACTCAATAATAAACGGGCAACTCTATCCTTTTCTGGTCCCTACCTGAGATGTATCACGCCGTCAGAATCTAGAGCAGTGATGCACGAGATTCACAGTGGAGCCTGTGGAAACCACTCCGGCAGCAGGTCCCTCGCCCATAAGGTGCTGTCTCAAGGGTACTTCTGGCCCTACCTTTCTCGGGATACCGAAGAATACGTCCGAAGGTGCAAGCCCTGTCAAATGCACGGGGATGCAATCCATCGCCCAGCTGAGTTCCTGCATCCCACTATAGTACCGCACCCATTCGCCCGGTGGGGAATGGATATAGTGGGACCCTTACCGAAAGCAATCCGGTCGAATGCGTACGTCCTTCTGGCAACCGACTATTTCACCAAATGGGTTGAAGCAGAAGCCTATCCCACCGTCAAAGGGAGTCACGTCGTCAAGTTCGTATGGACCAACATTATATGCAGATTCGGGCTACCAGAACGATCATGATGGACAACGGAACAAACCTGGACAACAAGGAGGTTAGAGCATTCTTTGCCGAACATGGTATCAACCAGAACACGTCTTCCGTCGGCTACCCGCAAGGGAACGGGCAGGCGGAAAGGACAAATCGAACTATATTCAACACTCTAGCCAAAAAACTTGAAGAAGCCAAAGGGGCCTGGTTAGAGAAACTGCCCGAAGTTCTCTGGTCATACAGAACGACCCCCAGACAACCCACGGGAGAGACCCCTTTTGCCATGGCGTACGGTGCCGAAGCTGTTATTCCGACTGAGGTCCGAGTTCCAACTCTCCGGAGTGAGGCCTGGGTCGAGGGACCAAGTAACCAGCATTTGGCTCAGAATCTTGATCTTCTGGATGAAAGAAGGGAGGCTGCCGGGATCAGGCTGGCTGCTTACCAACAGCAAGTCCGGAACCACTTCAATCAAAGAGTCAAAAGAAGAGAGTTCCAGATCGGGGACATGGTCCTTAGGCGCAAAATCGGGCTTGTAGGCAAGCTCAGGGAGCCCTGGGAGGGCCCGTACACCATCACTGAAGTCATCGGTCGCGGAGCATACCGAGTCCGAAGGAATATTGATGGCGGAATGGAACCAAACTCCCAGAACGCCTCTCGCCTCAAGAGGTACTACCCTTGATGGTCCAAGTCCTATTTTTACTTGGATCTTTTTGTAAAAAGGCTACAGCAACTAGTCATTAAAAATCATTATTATGGCCAATTAAGTAAATCATAAAATCTGCTGGTGTGCCCGAAGATCCTGAAGTGATCCTTGTTCCAAAAATAAACCAAGTGTTGCATTGACTTTCGCATGGCCTGAAGAGCCCGAAGTCACAACACAGATCCTGAAGTGATCCTTGTTCCAAAAATAAACCAAGTGTTGCATTGACTTTCGCATGGCCTGAAGAGCCCGAAGTCACAACACAGATCCTGAAGTGATCCTTGTTCCAAAAATAAACCAAGTGTTGCATTGACTTTCGCATGGCCTGAATAGCCCGAAGTCACAACACAGATCCTGAAGTGATCCTTGTTCCAAAAATAAACCAAGTGTTGCATTGACTTTCGCATGGCCTGAATAGCCCGAAGTCACAACACAGATCCTGAAGAGATCCTTGTTCCAAAAATAAACTAAGTGTTGCATTGACTTTCGCATGGCCTGAAGAGCCCGAAGTCACAACACAGATCCTGAAGTGATCATTGTTCCAAAAATAAACCAAGTGTTGCATTGATTTTCGCATGGCCTGAAGAGCCCGAAGTCACAACACAAATCCTGAAGAGATCCTTGTTCCAAAAATAAACCAAGTGTTGCATTGACTTTCGCATGGCCTGAATAGCCCGAAGTCACAACACAGATCCTGAAGTGATCCTTGTTCCAAAAATAAACCAAGTGTTGCATTGACTTTCGCATGGCCTGAATAGCCCGAAGTCACAACACAGATCCTGAAGAGATCCTTGTTCCAAAAATAAACCAAGTGTTGCATTGACTTTCGCATGGCCTGAATAGCCCGAAGTCACAACACAGATCCTGAAGAGATCCTTGTTCCAAAAATAAACTAAGTGTTGCATTGACTTTCGCATGGCCTGAAGAGCCCGAAGTCACAACACAGATCCTGAAGTGATCCTTGTTCCAAAAATAAACCAAGTGTTGCATTGACTTTCGCATGGCCTAATGAGCCCGAAGCCACAACACGGATCCCGGTTAAGTGATGCATTAACTGTAAAACTTTGCAAAAATAAACAAAATAACCAATATTCGTTATAACTGTAAAAGTCAAAAGTCGACGGGACAAAACCAATTATGTTTCATTAAAAATGGGCCCCTGTGGCCAAGGCTTACAATGCATTTCATAAACAGTAAATGCTAAGGGACGACGCCGGTGCCTGATACATCTGGGTTCACTGAAACGATGGCCCCATCGGGAGCCGGAGGATCAGGAGGGGCGGTTATGCTCATTCATGGGAGAGGCTTGGTCAGGAACTCGCAAAAACGAACGTCGTCTGGACCACCAACCGGATCGTCGTACGGTGGGGAAATGCCCAAACTCTCATCCAATTCTTCCACCGAGGCAAAAGTCCTTTCTTCGACGGGTTTCTGCATGTCACTAAAGCATGACCTCCATCCAAACCCGATCCGGTATTGGGAGGTTTCGCAGAAATGCTTATACATTTCCTTCCCACCCCGGTGGCACATCTCCACCACCGACCTCTCCGTAGCGAGGAGATTCTCAATCTCAGCCCTCTCCTCCAGGAGCTTCGAATTGGAAGCCGTCAAGTTCTCAATATTAGCTTTCAGGCTCCCATTCTCAGCCTTCAGGGCCTCCGTCTCAGCAAAGAGAGCCCGCCGAACTGCTTCCATTTCCTTAATTTTGTCTTCAGCCGCCCGAAGCTGTTGCTCTGTAGCGATTGCCCTTCGGGACTGGACATCCAACTTTTCGTTGGATATGGACAGTTTGGTGGCGACCTTCATTCGAGATTCCTCTTTCAGTCTCAGGAGCTCGTTGGACTTCTTGAGCAAGTTGGAGTCCTCCTCCAGTTTCGCATTATAAGCTTGCGTCAGGTAGAGCATCTGCCAAAAGATCAAGTGTTAGCCTGATAAGGAAATAAATAAAATATTAAAAGCAATGGAGGAGTCTGTAGATTCAAGCACTACCTTCATAGCAACCTCTGGACCTGTCAGTGCCAACTCCTCCCGATCGATGTTTCTCAATCTCTTTCGGTCTATGGGTGTCCAGATCTGAGATCCCATAGCCCGAAGGGCAGTGTCGTTGTCAATTGTTGCGTGCCCTGCAACCAGAAAGTCGCCGCCCGGGAGTCTAATCTTCGGCGCCCAGGGCACGGGCAGCTCCTTTTCAGTTGCGGCCCCACTGTCATCTAGAACGATAGGAGACTCCTGCGTAGACGTTCGGGCCCTGACGGACCGTTTGGGTGGATTCTCCTCCGATCGGGGATGTCGCGCCCCCGTCAGGCTCGTTTCCCCTTCAACCAATCGGAATTCAGGGATGGGAACATCCACTAAGGATTGAACAACCTCCTCTGATCCTTGAGTAGGAGCCTGGCCGGTTTGCACATTTCCCATCGGTGGAGATGGAACTACCGGGATATTTTCTACTGGGGGCGGGATAACGGGAACAGCCGGAGGGGTTGGAACACTTTGTGATCCCTGCCCGGTCTGGATCTCACCGGGGGCTGAATTTGAGGCTTGAGGCCCGACTGCCCGTTTATTCTTCTTCTTCAACACCGCCTGCGGGATCCTCAGCATCTCTGTGGATAGGGCCTGCAAATTAGAACCTGTCAAGAAACTGGTACACATCCTCAAAGGCTGTCCCCAAATTTTTGATTTAAGCAATTCAAAACGGGTTCTGATATAGTTTGAGGTTTTATATTCATCGGGTGCTCCCAAAAACTCAAGCACATGGAGGCCCAACTTATCATTGCATTGATCACAGTTGCATACCCCCCTATGGAATGGCTTGAAAGAGGGGAAAAGGTGTTGGTTAAACTCATTGGGTACTTTGAATCTAGATGAGCTCGGGAGTCTCCAACTCCCGCTCACAAGGACCATCCTCTCTTTCCACCCTTTATTGGATTTTTCCGTACCATCACAAATTTTCCTCCCACTAATGGGAAAAAGGTTGTACCGGCCCCTGCACTCCTTCTGGGCCTGTATCTTGTAACAGAACAGAAGTTCCGCCAGACCAAGGTCAAGTCCCAGATCTCGATTGATCATCAAGATCATGGCCAGGACCCGGAAGAAGTTAGGTCCCACCTGAAGTGGGGCCAAGCCTAAAGTGGCTAAGGCATAAAGGAAGAAGGGCTGGATCGGGAATCTAATAACCTGAAGGTGAAAAGCCGACAACAAAATCTGATGGTCCAAAATTCCCTCGCCCTTCCTAAAATCATACTTTTTAGGGTAATTTTTGATAATCACCCCATCGGGTACCCCGCATTTAACCCTTAACCTTTTTAATACTGTCTCTACCCTGTTCATAGGGGGAATGGGATCAGCATAGAACTGATCCCCCGAAACCCCTGCAACCGGATTTCCGGCTACTGCTACATTCTGGTTAACTTCAGGTGGGCTAGACACAATTGTCCTAACCACCTCCACTGAGGGTGAACTAAGGGATGCGTCCGGGTTTACAGAGGAGGGTAGACGGTCGCTACCCGACCGGGTATCATCACTATCAGACATTTCGAAAAGAAAGACGCTAAGATGAAAAGAAATAACTTACTCTAAGATGAACCCCGAAGGATTTCTGACGCTTTCCTGAGAGTGGAGGTAGACTCTGGCAATGATAAGTCAAGGTCTCAAGTGCAGGGAGCTCTCTAAAAATTTTTAAAACTGTGAAACGGAATGAATCCATAGCGCTGTAGACATTATTTATAGAAGCCTCAGGGGCGCCTGAAAAGCCGTGCGCTCGGGAACCGAAACGTCACCTCGCTTCACGTGCGCCTCCCTTCTCGCCAACCAAGGCCACCCGGACCACGAATTTCAAATGTTACAATGATTGTACAACCGTCGTATTAATTGTGTCAGCCACGTCATCCCGATCAGGGGTGATGTATCTTGTCCCCACTCTGTATCCTTTATAATGGGCCGGGAAGATCGACAACCCATCACAAAGGATAGGGCCTGTGTAATAGTGAAAATGTCCAGCCCAATTGAGCCCATCTGTCATCAGGCCCATCAAGTTTATGGGCCAGCAAGATATTTATGAACCCAATAATAAAGCCCATTCAGAGGAGGTATGTAATAAAGGACCCCGATTAAATGTACAGGATGAAGTCCATTTAGGATATGTATATAAAGAAATTCCAAAAATTAATAGAAGGATTCGAAGAAGTGTTGAACATTTTAAGGTGTTTACAGTTACTCTTGCTACTTTTCAGATCCTACTCTCCACACTTCCTAGGGTGAGATTCACTCTTCAAACCCTAATGTTTTACTATATAAAGAAAGAGATATGGACGTGTCTGTGACTCCAGACCTCGATATACATGTATATACACTTATATATATCAGAAGCTAGGATTTCCATGAGATTTAGAATGACTGAAAAGGGTCTCTCTATACCATTGCCTATATATACACGATCATATATTAGTGTAAGGGGGTTCAGAGGGTCGTGGTTCAGTTGTTAAGGGTTGTTTATGTTCATTCTGAGAGTTTTCTCACATTCGGGCGTGCAGTTGTTGAGAGCCATATTCCGACCTAGAGATTCAAAATATAAGACCTTGGAGGGCGTTTATACAACAACGATGCAATCACCTTCCACCATGACCAACTAACTCGGTATTTAGGGTTTTCTAGCAAAACCCTAGCCAAGTAATATAATTCTTTCATTATTTTCAATTGTAACGAGGGGAAACTACTGACCATACTGTGATGATTGTAGTAGTTAAGAGACTGTACTGATTTGCAATATAAAATTATATGTTTGTTTTAAATTCTTGTCTTAGATGGAATGAATGTATTATTTTGCACAACTATGATTATTCAATATGAGCAGGAACTCAAATGCTTAATTATGGTTTTTTTTATACAATGGTGGTAATGAAACTTAACACCCTAGGTTGACACAGGTCGTGCCTTGGCAACTTAATATAGACATGTTTTAGTTTATATTCATGCATTAGGAGTATATTAGAGTAATATAATTGGCATGTACTAGTTAGGTCAGTCATGAGATGGGTTGTCGCAATTCGGTTGATGGTACTCCTTTTTAGGGTCATATTTAGCTATTTGGAGTACGACATGATTCACAGTTATGGATCACCCTCTTACAATTGATACAAGGAGGAACTATATTATGCAGTTAATGGTGGAGCAATGAAAACCCTAGTTTTATCTCTCATCTGAATCACAACCAATTTACTTTACTTTTTAGTTAATTTAGTTAAGATTAGATAATTTGGTCTTTCGACCACCAACACAAACATTTTTTTGAAATATAATTCAGTGTTTTTGAACTATTAAAGTGAACAATCTTAGTCTCTATGGGATCGATATCCCTTACTCAAGTTTTACTATTCTACAATTGATACGTGCGCTTGTTTAGGGTAAAACCTAGGGTATATTTAAGGTGTTGTTTTTAACCACATATTTTGTACAGACCTGACGCACATCACGCACTCAACTTGAAAGGTCGGAGGATGTGATGATTACGATTTCCTTTTTCGTATGAGGCTTGATGAGCTCACCCCGGCGTTGGTTTTCCTTGGTGGTCTACACTAGTTTACAGGTGATGTTTCCATTAGGTATCGGGTTTTCTTGCAGGATAGCTCGTGGCACGGATGGTATTGCACGATTTGGGATGTTCGTATGTAGTGTTGTTCCATTTTAGTTTCCTTTATTTGTCCCCTATATTGGGACCGTTATTGTATTTCTTGGGAGCCAGTCTGTTGGCGCATCCCTTCCTTGTATTTGGTATAATTGCATCATTGTAGAAATGTATTCTTTCGGCACCTATATGTGCCTTATGTATCATTTGGTTTAGCTTCCGCTTGTTTGTGTATGAAATTATTATTGTTAATACTATTCCATTCGTTTTATAGTTATTCCAGATGGTTGATGCTACCGCAGGCTACGATCGCCTAACTTTTCTGGATGCTTATTCAGGTTACAACCAGATAAAAATGAACCCAATGGACGAAGAAAAAACCTCTTTCATTATTGAGACAAGTACTTATTGCTTTAAAGTTATGCCCTTCGGACTGAAAAATACAGGTGCCACTTTCCAGAGGTTGGTCAACAGGATCTTTAAGGGGATGATGGGAACAGTAATTGAGGCCTATATCGATCACACTGTAGTCAAGAGCAGGAAGAAAGGAGATCATCTTACCCACCTGCGCCAAGTGTTTGACACCCTCAAGTTACATGGCATGAAGCTTTATCCAAAGAAATGCTCTTTTGGTGTATCATCCGGGCAGTTCCTGGGGCACATCGTGGACCGAACAGGAATCCAGGCCAACCCAGCACAGGTCAAGGCCCTGATGGAAATGAAGGAGCCTCGGACAGATAAAGACGTTCAAGTCTTGACGGGAAGAGTGGTTGTACTTAGCAGATTCATTTCATGACTTACTAATCGGTGCATACCATTCTTTCAGGCAATCAAAGCAATGAAATGAGAAATATGGGGTCCTGAGCAGTCTGAAGCCCTAGCAAGGTTAAAAGAGTACATGACCATGCTGCCAATCCTATCCACACCAACTCCTGATGAAGTCTTGCATCTGTACTTAGCAGTATCCTCTGTGTCGACCAGCGCAACCCTCATCAGAGATGATGGGAACCTTCAAATGCCAGTCTTCTAAACTAACAAATCCTTGGCTGAGGCAGAAACCAGATACAACAGGCAATAAAAATTGGTTCTGTCACTGGTGAATGCCAAGAGACGACTAAGGCATTACTTTGAAGCTCACCCGATCATTGTCCCGACAGCCACGCCTCTACGGGTTATTATGTCAAAGCCTAACCTCTCAGGCAGGATCTCTAAATGGGCCATCGAATTGGGCATATACGACTTGACTTACATACCCCGGGTCTCCATTAAAGGACAGGCAGTGGCAGACTTTTTACTTGAAAGTGAAACAGAAGAACCAGACCAGAAAATTGAACCTGACACCTGAAAGCTTTTTGTGGACAGATCAACCAACTGTGTCGGATCAGGAATAGGTTTAGAAATCTTGACACCCGATGGAACACGCCTTCATATGTCAGTGCAACTACAGTTCCCAGCCATAAACAACGAGGCTGAGTATGAGGCCATCATATCTGGCTTGAGGTTAGCCCGAAGCCTCCAGATCCAAGCCTTAGCAGTACACAGTGACTCTCAACTGGTTATTCGGCAAATCAAGGGAGAGTACGAAGCAAAGGATCCGAAAATGGAGTCTTACCGGGCACTCGTATTGGAAGAAACGGAAAGTTTTCAAAAAATAACCTTCACATAAATCCCGAGGAGCGAGAATTCTGTAGCTGATCACCTAGCCGGTCAGGCATCCTCAGCCGGAGAAGAGCTGACCTGTGTTGCACTTGTGGACTTTATAATCATGCCAAGTATCCAGGAGCCCAAACAAGTGATGCTTATCCCATGGGAACCCAACTAGATGGATCCCCTGATGGATTACCTACGAAGTGGAACTCTCCCAGATAACAAAGTTGAAGCTCACAAGATCAGGAGGAATTCAGTCCGATACTCAGTTATAGACGGGCAATTCTATCAAAAATCCTTTTCAGGTCCTTACTTGAAATGTATTACGCCATCAGAATCAAGAGCAGTGATGCAGACGATTCACAGTGGAGCTTGTGGGAACCACTCCGGGGATAGATCCCTTGCCCATAAGATACTTTGCCAAGGATACTTCTGGCCCTATTTGTCAAGAGATGCCGAAGAATACGTCCGAAGGTGTAAGCCATGTCAGATGCACGGAGACGCTATCCATCGGCCACTTGAGTTCTTACATCCCACCATAGTACCATAACCATTCTCTCAATGGGGAATGGATATAGTGGGATCTCCCCCGAAAGCGATTCGGTCAAATGCTTATGTCCTCCTGGCCACTGATTACTTCACCAAATGGGTGGAGGCCGAAGCCTATCCTACCATCAAGAATAGCCACATCATCAAATTCATATGGACCCATATAATATACAGATTCGGCCTACCAAGGACAATGATGATGGATAATGGGACAAATCTGGACAACAAAGAGGTTAGAGCATTCTTTGCTGAGCATGGTATCAACCAGAATACATCTTCCGTGGGGTACCCGTAAGGGAACGGGCAGGCGGAAAGGAAAAATCGAACCATATTCAACACCTTAGCCAAAAATCTTGAGGAAGCCAAAGGGGCCTGGCTAGAAAAGCTACCCGAAGTGCTCTGGTCATACAGAACAACTCCCAGACAACCCACTGGGGAGACCCCCTTTGCCATGGCATACGGTGCTGAGGCTGTAATACCAACGGAGGTCAGGGTTCCAACCCTCCGAAGCCAGGCCTGGGTTGAAGGACCAAATAATCAGCACTTGGCTCAAAACCTTGATCTACTAGATGAAAGAAGGGAAGCCACCGGGATCAGGCTGACCGCCTACCAACAACGCGTCCAGAACCAGTTCAATCAAAAAGTTAAAAGAAGAGAGTTCCAGGTCGGAGACATGGTCCTTTGGCAAAAAATCGGGCTCGTAGGCAAGCTCAGGGAGCCTTGGGAGGGCCCGTACACCATTACCGAAGTCATCGGTCGCGGGGCATACCGCGTTTGAAGAAATATTGATGGCGGAATGGAACCAAACTCCCAGAACGCCTCTCGCCTGAAGAGGTACTACCCTTAAAGGGCCAAATTTTGCTTTTACTTCGATCTTTTTGTAAAAAGGCTATAGCACCTGATCAGTAGAAAACCATTTTTATAGCAAAATAGCTTGTAAAAAAGTGTTGCATTGTCTATCGTATGGCCTGAAGTGTCCAAAAGACACAACACTGATCCTGAAGAGATCACAAATTTGCAAAAAATAAACCAAGTGTTAAAATGGCTATCGCATGGCCTGAAGTGCCCGAAAGACACAACACTGATCCTGAAGAGATCACAAATTTGCAAAAAATAAACCAAGTGTTGCATTGTCTATCGCATGGCCTGAAGTGCCTGAAAGATACAACACTCATCCTGAAGAGATCATAAATTGGCAAAAAATAAACCAAGTGTTGCATTGTCTATCACATGGCTTGAAGTGCCCAAAAGACACAACACTGATCCTGAAGAGATCACAAATTGGCAAAAAATAGACCATGTGGGCCTATCCACTTAAAAACACAAATCCATGCAGAACAATATAAACATTAAAAAGTCGACTGGACAAAAACAATGATCTTTCATTCAAAAATGGGCCCCGATGGCCAAGGCTTACAAAATATTTTATAAACAAAAATCCTAAGGGCCAACACTAGTGCCCGCCACATCGGAGTTCGCAGGAACAATGGCCCCATCAGGAGCTGGATGATCAGAATTGGTCCTAACACTCGTCCCGGGGAGAGCTTTGGTTAGGAACTCACAGAAACGAACATCATCAGGACTTCCAACCGAATCGTCGTACGGTGGAGCGATACCCAAGCTCTCATCCAATTCAGCAACTGAGGCGAAATCCTTCTCCTCAACAGGTTTCTGCATGTCACTGAAGCACGATCTCCATCCGAACCCGATTTAGTATTGGGAGGTGTCACAAAAGCGTTTGTACATCTCATTGCCACCTCAGTGACACATCTCCACCATCAACCTCTTTACCACAAAGAGGTTCTCGGTCTCGGCCTTCTCCTCCAAAGGTTTGGCCTTAGAAGCCTTCAGGCCCTCATTCTCAGCCCTTAGGCTTGCATCCTCTGCTTTCATGGCCTCCGTTTTAAAGAACAGGGCCCACCATACCGTCTCCATCTCCTGAATCTGATCACGAGCATCCCGAAGATGTTGCTCTGCGGTGATTGCCCTTTGTGTCTGAACATCCAATTTTTCATTGGATATTAACAGTAATGAGGCAGCCTTTTGCCTCGCATCTTCCTTCGCTTTCAGAAGCTCGTTAGATTTGTGAAACAACCTAGCGTTATCCTCCATCTTCGTATTATAGGCTCGCGTCAGATAAAACATCTACCAAAAGAACAAGTGTTAGCTTAATCAAATGACAAAGGAGAGAAATACCAAGTATGACTGATGAGGCAATATACTGAAAAAGTACCTTCATGGCAATCTTAGGACCGGTTAAGGTCAGTTCTGCCCTGTCGATCTGTCTCAGTTTCTTCCTGTAAGCAGGAGTCCAAATCTGGGCACCCATTGCCCGAAGGGCTTCTTCATTGTCGACGGTTTCGCTCCCCCTGACCAAAAAGCCACCGCCAGGAAGTGTTATCTTTGGAGCCCATGGAACCGTTCGCTCCTCTTCAGTTGAAGCCCTACTGTCCTCTACTACGATTAGAGACGACGTTGTGGTCAGACGGGGCCTTACCAATCGGTCTGGTACAACCTCTTCTAATCGGAGATGTCGTGTCCCCGACAAACTAGCTTATCTCTCAATCTGTCGGGATTCAGGAATGGGAATATCTCCTGAAGGGAGAACAACCTCCTCTGATCCTGAAAGGGGGGTCGGAATGATCTGAACATTTCCCATTGTAGGAGCTGGAGTCACCGGAATTTTTTCCACTGGTGGTGGGGGAGCAGCCCCGGACGGGGGAGTTGGAGCACTTTGCGACCCCTGACCACTTTGAACCTCACCCGGTACTGAAGGTATCCTTTGAGGGTCGACTGCCCATTTAGCCTTCTTTTTTAGCACGGCTTGCGAGATTCTCAGCATTTCTGTTGACAAGGCCTGCAAATTGGAACCCGTCAGGAAATTATTACACATCCTTAGGGGCTGTCCCCAAATTTTAGATTTAAGGAGTTCAAACCGGGATCTGATGTAAGTTGAAGTTTTAAAGTTGTTAGGTGCTCCCAGAAACTCAAGCACATGAAGGCCCAACTTATCATTGCACTGATCGCAATAGCACGACCCCCTATGAAATGGTTTGAAGGAAGGGAATAGGGGTCGGTCGAATTCACTGGGGACTTTGAATCCTGATGATCCAGGGAGCCTCCAGTTCCCGCTTACCAGGATCATCCTTTCTTTCCACCCTTTGTTGGACTTTTCAGTACCATCAAAAATCTTTCTCCCGCTCAAAGGAAAAATATTGTACCGACCCCTGCAATCCTTCTGGTCCTGTATTTTGTAACATAACAGAAGTTCGGCCAGGCCGAGATCTAGACCCAGCTCCCGATTAATTATCAGGAGCATAACCAAGATCCTGAAGAAGTTAGGCCTCACCTGAAGCGGAGCCAGACCCATGGTGGCTAGGGTGTAAAGGAAGAAAGGTTGAATCCGAAATCTAAGAACCTGAAGGTGGAAGGCCGACAGCAGAATCTGATGATCCATGACCCCCTCACCTTTCCTAAAATCGTATTTTTAGGGTAATTTTTAATAATTACCCCATCGGGTATCCTACACTTAACCCTCAGCCTTTTCAATACCGTTTCTACCCTATGTGTAGGAAGAAGGGGATCGACATAAAATTGATCAGGAGCCGGGCCCCCACCCGCTGCAGCAATTTGTGTAATCTCAAGAGGACTGGATTCGACCGTCCTAACTATCTCTACCGATGGGGAGCTGAGAGAAACATCTGGGTCCACAGAAGAGGGAAGACGGTCGTTACCCGACCGTGTGTCATCGCTATCAGACATACCAACAGAAAGGTAGTAGAACTGAAGGAAGAGAACTTTCTCTAGGATGAATACCGATAGATATTCGTGAGTATTCCTAGGAGAATGAGTGTATTCTGGCAATGATAAGAGAAGAACTCAAGTGCAGAGAGTTTTCCGAGAGTTATAAGTTTTGAAATGCAATGAACATTCGACATATGCATTGGGTATTTATAGAAGTTTTTGAAATGCTTGAAAAGTCGTGCGCTCGGGAAGTGAAGCGTTGCATCATTTCACGTGCGCCTCATCAGTCTCCTTCTCGCCTATCAAGGCCACCCAGACCGCGAATTTCAAATATTCAAATGATGATACAGTCGTCACATTAATTACATCAGCCACGTCACCCCGACAGGGGTAATGTATCTTGCCTTCCACTCTATCTCCTTTCTAATGGGCCTGACCGCCCGATGACCTATCACAAAAAAGCGGGCCTGTGTAAGAGTCGAAATGTCCAAGCCCACTTAAGCCCATCAGGCACCATACCCATCGGGCTGATGGCCCAGCAAGATTTTTATAAGTCCAATTTCTAGGCCCATTTGATTTGTGTATTTCTTTGGGAAGTAAAAGTAGTGATATCATAGTTATGTAATCAAGAGGGTATTGCCCTAATGGGCCTAAAGCCCAAAAAGAAAATGTATATAAGAAAAGTCAAGAGTTAATAAAAAGGAGTTTTTAGTGTTGTGCATTTTTTGGCATTTACACTTTGGCACCGTCTGTGGGAAGCTTTGTTCAAGGAGTCCCTGATTTTTAAAATCTACCCTTCGAGATCTGTAAAATCGTCTCCTTCTTCCCATCTCGTTAAGCTGAGTTCGTTTGTTAAACCTAAAGATCTTTCACCACCCTCTAAAACCTTCATCCACTACTTCTCGGGAAAAGATGCCAGTCACTCGTTCGCAAGCGGACGTTCCAACCACTGCAGACAGTCGTGCGGGAGGTCCCGAGTCCATGGAGTAAATCCTTCAACGTTTGGTAGTTGCTGAGGTTTAATCAGAAGCTTATCTTTCCGGTATATTTAATACTTATTTCAACTATATTACTTAAATTTCTCTAGAAAAAAAAAATACATTGATAATTTATTAAGAATGTTTTCAAATGTTTACTTTTTTTTAATCGACATGTAATTATAGTCCATTCTCCTTCAGCCACCTAAGGACCAGTGGGGGCCGTGGCCCTCACTGATTTTATTTTTATTTATTTTACATATATGTAACATTTAGCCCCCCTCACCTCCATGGCTAGATCCGTCACTACCTTGAACCATTTCAGATCCGTCACTGCCTTCAGCCATTTCAGAATCGTTCTCCCTCATTACAAAATTAAATTGAAAGCTTTCATTATATACATAAATACTAAAATTCTTAATTTCACAAAAAAACAAAACCCAAAAATCAAATATTTATAGATAAAGAAAAATTGAGTAACTTTATTTTTTTTCGCCAAGTAGACCTGTCAATGAATCGGATTTTGATCCGAATCCGATCCAATTAGTCAGATATGGATTGAAAATAAAATTCGATAACCCGATTATGATTCGAATACGATAATCCGATTTCTTAACAAATTGGATTTGGATTTATGTTAATCCGATCAGAAATTATATGATATACTTATATATATACTTATATTGATTTGATATTTTTATGTGTATATATTTAATACTATACCTGTATAAATATTAATTAATTATTTTGTATTTATTAATAATTTAGTGTTAAGTTTATATATTATTTACTGATATATAAATGTTGAGTAGTAAATGTAATATACTTAGGTAGTGTTTGGGGGAGCTTCTTGAGGATAGAAGTCCTTCATTAAGAATCCCATTGTAAAACGTTTTAAAATAAAAAGTTGTTTGGTGAACCTATCTACGTCTAAACTAATTTGCGAATTGATAATTTTAAATAATTTGATAATTTACAATATTACCCTCAATAATCATTAATGGAGGTTCATTAAACTTATAAAAAAATCGCCACGTGCCTCATAGAAGTAGTATTATTCATCATCCATTTATCTCTCTCTTCTATTTTATTTTTATTATTAGAGAAATGAACAAGAAAAAAATAGTGATAGAAAGAAGGAAAATGATTAATTACTAAAGATTATAATAAATTATGACATATTTTACTTATATGTATATAATTCTAAAGATAGTTATATGTATATCATCCTCCATATATATTTATTTTCGTATACATAAGAAATATTATGAGTTATGACATATTTTACTTTGACTTAAATTGATCACATTTTAATAGTGTAATAAACAAGAAATGATTGAATGAAGTAAGAAATTTTTATGATTTGCTAGTATGAAACTAATAGAGTTTAGAATATTTGAATATAAAAAAATGTTGAATGAAAATACCGTTATTCTCCTAAACGGGCTTTAAAATGACCAAATTTTTAGGAAAGTAGGTTTGAATATCTTCACCAAATGGTTGTAATTTCACTTAAACGGGCTTTTGAAGTTTGAAAGTCCTTTTAGAGGCTATAAAAAGCCCTCCCAAACGGGAACTTAATAATGTCCCAATTTTTTTTTTCGTTTTTTAATTTTTATATCTGCCACAGACATGTGTTATTAGTATTGATTGGTAATTTATTGTTTACTGATTCTAGAAAAGCAAGAAATTTTTAAATTGTTTTTATTAATTTTTGTATTTTGTAATTAGATAATTGGATCGGATTATCAAATCAAATAACCGATAGTGAAGAAATTTGTATATGAATTAACTAATTAAGTAAAAATCGATTGAATTACCGGTTTTGAATTGGATTCGAATCGAATCAGGGGTTTTGCTGAATATTTTTAAAATTATTTATTAATTTTTGTATTTTTGTAATTAGATAATCGAATCGGATTATTAAATCAAATAACCAATAGTGAAGAAATTCGTATATGAATTAACTAAGTAAAAATCGATTGAATTATCGGTTTCGAATTGGATTCGAAACGAATCAGGGGTTTTGTTAGACCTGTCAACGGATCGAATTCGGATCCTATCTAGTTACATTCATATTCAATTTGTTAAGAAATCAGACTATCGGATTCGGATCATAATTATTGAATTTTTTCGCTAATTCATATCTAACTAATCGGATCAAATTCAGATTAAAATCACATCCATTGATAGGTGCATCCACACGTGTTGTTAACTAGTCAATAAATTAGGGTTTTAACACCAGACACTGATGAATCAATTTTAAATCACTGCCAAGGTTTAGCGATGGGATGCTCCATCGCCACCGCTCCATCCTAGCGGAACTCTCCCACTTCTCACTATTCCACCACCCATCGCAGTGGCGGCGGCAGTGTCCTTGGATTCAGAAGAAAAGCTTCAACCAAGGCGCCAATTCTTATTGTCCTCCTCCTCCTCGTCCTGCAACTCCAAGTCATCGGCCACCATTGCTCATGGTCCCTCCCGGTGTCGATCTTGTACATGGCAATAACTCAGACAATTTGCACAAGAATAATGAATATTTTCATTTTTTTAGCGTTTCTGAACATCGAACAAATCAAAGTCAAGAAAAATCTCAGTGTATCGTGGCAGAAGCAGATACTAACACCTGACGATGCACCCTGTGTAGGGTCAGGGTTAGGCTGGCTCCCTTTCACTAATCCCCAGAATTCCTACCCATATCTTCACAACCCCTTCATGGTCGACAACTCCTACATTCCCCTCCCTTCCCTCGAAACCCTGTCCCATGTTCGGGGCGTCCACACATACAAATCAGATAACTGCTCCCCTTCCCCATCGCTCGTCACATAGACTTGTCTTACAATAGTTTCACTGGTCCAATTCCTTCCAATCACTTTGATGGCCTCTTGAATCTTGCATACATCGATTTGCGATACAATTCCTTCGGTGGGAATGTTCCATCGTCTTTGTTGACGATCCCATCTCTGCAGAAACTTAAGCTTTCATTTAACAGATTTGGCGGTCAAGTTGATGGATTTCCATATGCTTCGTCCTCTATGTTGGATACACTTGATTTGAATAGTAACAATTTATCAGGACCCATTCTGTCATCTTTCTTTGAGCTTGGAAAGCTTAACATTCTCTTACTCTCTTCAAACAATTTCAGTGGCTTTATACCATTAGAAAATATTTCCATGCTCCAAAATCACCTTACATATGCCTATTTCTTCTCCCTTTCAAATAATAGCCTCACCGGAGCCATCCCTGAATCTATATGTAATGCAAGCTACCTTCAAGTTCATAATCTCATACAAACCTAGCTACATCAGGGTAACGAGCCAATAGATGTAGAAATGACCTGCGAAAGTGCAGCTAGTTATCTCATAGAAAATATTGCTATCTCGTCCGACCCAACTAGTGATAAATGTAGTATAATGGGGATTTTTGCACCCTTAGGTGCTCTTGCTTTCTGCAAACCCGGGGACGATAGGTGGACTGCATTGGACTCTTCCCTCCATCTCCGTCCCACTAGCATTGTGTATTTCAGCAAGCATCAGAAATTTTATGTGTTGGGTAGATTCGAGACTAATACTCTTCAAGCTTGGGACCTCAGCGACCCTTCTAATCCGAAAAGCCAACTGTTCGATTGTCCTCAATGTTACAGGGAGCAGAGAAAGAGATATGATCAATCTTATTACAATGGCGGGACTCATTATTTAGTTGAATCCTCCGGGGATCTTTTGCTGGTTTCCAGGTATATGGCTCTGAGTGTTAACACTTATGGCGTTGAGCATCCTCGTAGGTCTGAGCCGAAAGAAACAAACAATTACTTATACGCTGATCGGGAACGAGAGAATGAGTTGATTTGGGATGATGGTGCTCATTGGACTTTGGGATTCGAGGTTCACAGGTTCGATTTTGATCAGAAAATATGGGAGGCTGTGGAATGCTTAGGTGACCGGGCGCTGTTTGTGGGCTCTAATCAATGTTTTTCTGTTTCGACTCTCGATTTTCCGGAGATAATGGAGAATTCTATCTACTTTGCAGCTGATACAACTATCTTGTTTAGCAAAAAATATCATGGCCATGATAATGGCATCTTTTGCTTGGGGGAGAAGATCATAAAGCCTTGTTACCCTAGCAGGTTGAACATTATTGACCCACATCCAGTTTGGGTTGCACCCAACACTATCTAGTGCTAGTTTGCTTTTTTATTAGGTTCTGCATCCTTCCTTTCATATAGGTATGTTGGCTTTTGTTTATTTTATTATTGAATATATTGTTTATTTCATTTTGTAAATATGGCAGGGATGTGATGTTTATGACAGTAGGTTATTTTATATGGAATGGAATTTCCTGTTAGGGCTGATGTTTGTGCTAACTGATTTGTGCTTTTGCTTATACTAAGTATTTATTGGTATAGTATGATTGGTCACTGTTAGTGTGTGTGCATATAGTTATGAATGTTTAAATTTCCTGTTCATTGTAGTATGTTTTGGACAACTTCTTGTTATGTTTTTTTGATAAGTAAATTTCTTGTTATGTTTAATCTGTATTATAGTTTGACATTTGAGATTTTGACTACATTCTAAACGTAAAATAACGGGGTCTAGTAACAGTCACTATTTGATAATCTTCATTCAAATCACTAGTTTGAAATTGTTATATACTCCAACTTGCTAGTATAGTATTACTTTTGCATATTCTTTGAAAATGGAGATATTCATTGATGCTGCTGAAATATATTATGCTTAATAGTTTTTAGGACAGTAACAACGTAAATAGTTTGTTAAATGTCATCTGTTATTTTAAATTTTTTGAAAGCCCTAGTCTAACTGTGTGTTTGATGTCATAATACTGTTACTGTGTGTGCTTGTTTGATTGTTTACTATAGAAATCAAGAACCACTTTCTTTCAGAAGATACAATAACAAGGAAAGCGAATTCTATAGATTCTTTAGCATTAGAGAAAAGAGAGTGATGAAAATGAAGATCAATTCGATGCTTCCATGGGCCATGGCAAAGGGAAATACTTTCCCCGGATTAGGCAATCTGCTTAGGTTCCTCACATGGAAGGCTCGCTTTCACCACCCTTGCAATTGCTCTCTTTACCTTTTCAGCCCTTTCTTTCCGGCTTATCTCCCATACATCCCCCTCCCTCCGATCCAAACCCTCGCTTCTATCATCTCTAGCATTCACCGCCACAATTCCAACAGTCCCACCTCTTCATCATCCTCCATTGGTACTGTTTGATGGTGGTTCTTGCCCAAGTCCTCTTAGGAACTGAGTCCGGTGTCTTTCTTTAAAAAGATTGCTCTATCCTCTCCTCCCTTGCCATTTCCTTCCAACCCTAACCTTGATGGCAATTATAATAATAATAAATCAGACAAGAGTTGTTCTGAGTGCTTTGTGGTAGCCATTCAAGGCTACTCAGCAGAGTTGTTATTCACTTGCATTCTGTAGAATTGGTGGCACCGGGTGGACGAGCTTCGACGTAGCAGGTTTCATACATAGATGCTATATATTTCGGCAAAGAGTATATATACATAGATGCCTTATCCACCTCTTGGAAACTTGTAGAAACTTTTGATCTCCGAGAACCTGCCTCTTCAAAGAATACAACCATCATTTCTCATTTGCCTCCTTTAATGAGCAAGATCCAACGCCAACTTCACCATGAGAAGGTTTCTCTAGTGGAGTCTTTGGAGGAGTTGTTGATGGTTGTTAGCTATGTAGCACTGATACAGATACGGGGTGCAGATACGTTACGGACATGGGGATACGACAAATCTCAAAAAAATAAGATACGACAAAAAAAAATTGGTACTTTTTTTATATATAAAAGACTAATTTCTAGTCAATTCTTGAAAATATTAAGAAAATGGAATCATTACGAATACATGAATTCCTTTCATAACACTTAAAACAAATACATATCGTTGATAATTAATAAAAATTAATTTTTTCTTGACTATAGTACTTCATAATAATGCTAGTAAAGTTTCTTTCTAATGTTTAAAATTTGTTAAAAACGTATTATTTAGTATTTAGAAAGTATTGGATACCTCATCGAAATATCTTACAAGCATCGGATATGTGATTGAAGTATTTTAGAAGTATCGGATACGTGTTATAAATTAAAAAATATAATTTAAAATTATGGATACGTTTAAGAAGTATCGAACATGTATCCGCGATTATTCGAAGAGTATCGGTATTCGACACGTATCCGATACGGATACGTTATTCTTGTAGAAGTATTCGTGCTTTATAGGTTGTTACGTACTCTGCTAACTTTCTTGATGAAATGGCAAATGGCCCCTACTATAATAATGTTTGGGATTATTTATCAAAGTAACTATTGATACATATTTTAAACTACCTAGGGTTAATAATTTAGTGTGTAACTTATATTAATATTAATTAACATATTATTAATATTAATATTAATGTAGTGAAATATAAGGGTAAATGACGCAAAACTTCATATAATATGCAAAATGTGTAGATAACACCCCTCAAGTTCAAAATGTGCATATAACTACCAATGGTACCATAGCTCTTTTGTACGGATAGACCCCTTCAAATAACTTTTGATCATTTTTAGGCTTGAAAAGGCTCACGTGTGCCTCACATAATAACCATTTAAAATATAAATGACAAAACCCTTTTGTTCCTTCCCAAAGTACCCTTATCAAATTTTATAAAGAAGTTTATATATATATATATACCTGTAACCATATACATAATATATATATGAGTGAACGACATCAACTCTTCCTGTAGTATGAATATAGTACATATAACCCTCTTCATGATTTTTAAACACCCTTATCATATATACATTTGGTGCAAATAGCCCCATACATTCCATTTTTCAATGTCCAAGATGTTGAATTATCATCTTACCCTTATTTATTTATTATACAAAAAAATATGAAATACAAAATGACGATTTAGACTATTTTTTTCGGCAGCGTCAGTTTTCAGGTTTAATATTTAATCACAAATGAAGGCATTTTGGTAGGTAATTAAGCACATTTTTGGAATTTAGGGATAAAGTATTGTATGTCAATGTGCACATTTTTGGAATTTAGGGATAAAGTATTGTATGTCAATGTGCACATTTACTGGTGCTTATATGCACATTTTGAGCTTTATGGGTGTTATCTGCGGGATTTTTCACCATTTACCCTAATACAAATATATACTGGGAAAATAGTATGTGCAAATGTACATGCCTTAAAATCTAGTCTACAAGTTGTCTAATAAATTTTGTTAAAACGATTTTGAAATATGTTTATATGTTTTTTATAAAATGATAAAAATAAAATTATTTAATAATAACAAGAGACATTGCCTCTTACATTCAAATCGAAAGGACTCTCTTACTTTAGTGCCCAAGAGACATGTTTTCTTAGGCCATGACTATTTGAACTCAAATCTATAGGGTCACATTTTTTCTCGATAAAACATGTCTAATTATTTAAACAGACATATTGTTAGTTAATGACTCCTTTCCTCGAGGATCGAGAATAGAATTCGAGAAAAAAGTGGTCTGTAGCAAAAGTTGGTTAAAGAACCGAGTACTCGGTAGTACAAAAGTGGGAAAATTTCCAGAGGACCCCACACATTCTCACACCATTACGAGTTTACCGAGTACTCGGTAGAAACTTCACCGAGTACTCGGTGGCTCAAATACGGGATTTTTATGGAAGGCTTTAAAGACTCCAATTCTGATTTAGATTTGATTCCTATTGACTTATCCTCCACTCCAGCCTCTCCCATAAATACATGGGTTGTTCCTATTATATTTTGTGAGTGTGTGGTGTTGTGCAACACAGAAGGGTAAGATAAACCCTAGATCTGACACAAGATTAAGAGAAAGAAGAAGAGATCCAGAGTGGTATTTCTTGGTGTGAGTGAAACACCGGTGAGAATCAGGAATAAAATAAGCTTATATTATTCTGGTGATACAAACGTGAGTATATAATATATGTGTGTGTGCGTGTGTATGATATGCGGATCATCCCCTTGTAATCCTCTCATTGATCGATTATAGTGAAACGGTGTTCTCCATTGACGTAGGCTTGTTTTGGCCGAACCACTTATATATCTTTGTGTTGATTGTGTTTGGTGTGTGTTTGTGCATTTTATGATTTGTAATTGTTCGTGGCTTGGCTATTAGGGTTAGAAAACCCTAGTTTTTTGTTCTTGGGCGGGTATAAAAACCCTAACAAGTGGTATCAGAGCTTTAGGTTGAAGTAGAGAAGAAGCCCGTAAAGCGCGTCACCGTCGGAGGTCCACGCGCCATCACGTGCTCCTCGAAGAAGACGAGTGAAGTCTTACCGAGTACTTGACAAGAGTCCTACCGAGTACTTGGCCATTTCAGTTGTGACATCATCACCACGTCATCAGGGACAGCCACGTCATCAATAAGAGATAGGCTCAGTGGGAGTTATGACTGAAGAAAAGACAGGTATGATTGAGAAGTTTGACAGTGCAAACTTTGCCTTATGGAAGATGCAAATTAAGGACGTGTTATACTAGAAGAATTTATTCTTACCAATGGAAGGGCAAAAGCTAAAATCGATGAAAGGAGAGGGTTGGAAAATCCTGGATCGAAAGGCTCTCGGTATGATTAGACTAACGTTGTCAAAGTCCGTTGCTTTCAACATCAAAAGTGAGAAGACTACGAAGTCTCTCATGGATGTTCTTTCGAGCATGTACGAACAACCGTTTGTAGCAAACATGGTACATCTCATCACTAGATTGGTGAATCTAAAGATGTCCAAGAATGGGAAGGTAAGTGAACACCTTAGTTCTCTTAATGAAATTGTTGAGCAGTTGGAATCAATTGATATGCCAATCACTGGCAAAAGGAAAACGGTTTTTTTGTTAAGCCAATTGCCAGAGAGTTAGAGCGCTACAAAGGCTGCAATCAGTAACTCTTCAGGAACAGAACCGTTATAGTATGATTCCGTAATGAGTATAGTACTCATAGAAGAGATCAAAAGACAGATATCAGACTCTTCTAACAGTGGCTCATCATTGAGTGTCGACACTAGAGGCAGAGGTTCGAACAGAAGGAAAGACGGAAGTTAGAGGCGTGGTCGTTCCAAGTCGAGACAGGAGTCTCGAAATTCCATTGAGTGTTGGAATTGTGGCAAACTTGGTCATTACGGAGACCAGTGAAGATCCCCGCAGAGTGTAGCGGATGACAAGACTGAAGTGAATTTTGTCTCAAAAAATGATGCGTTGATATGCTCTTTGGAGAGAAAGACAGAGTTTTGGGTCTTGGACTCTGGAGCATTATTTCATGTCACCTCAAGTCGAGAGCTCTTTTAGAGCTGTGCACCTGGTAACCTTGACGAGGTTTATCTAGGTGACAATCAGCCCTGCAGTATTGTTGGCAAGGGTGAAGTACATATCAGACTCAACAGATCGATATGGAAGCTGAGGGATGTGAGGCACATTCCAGACTTGAGGAAGAACTTGATCTCAGTAGGCCAGTTGGCGAGTGAAGGTTATGTGACCACTTTCAGAAAGTACGAACCGGAAAGTACACTACAGCAGAATGGCGTATCAGAAAGTACGAACCGGAAAGTGACTGAGATAGCCAGAAGCATGCGCATTCATCCAGGGTCGCCAGAACAGTTCTGGGAAGAAGCAGTCAATACAACAGCGTATCTTATGAATCATGGTCCATTAGTACCATTGGAGGAAATAATACCATAAGAAGTATGGAGCGGTAAGACACAGAGTGATCCTGTGTATGTTGAGATAGAAGATGTTCTAAACAGTGAGAGTCATCAGTCAGAAGAACAAATTACAGACGGCAATTCTCAACAGGTTGATACACCGCAGTCTTTGTTGCTCACAGATCAAGATGAATTAGATTATGATGATGAAGCACGTGGCGTAGTAGATACGAGCCACTGGGAGCGTGCGATGGAATATGAGAGGAAGTCCCCTATCTCCATCAAGACATGGAAGCTAACTGGGCTGCCGGTAAGAAAGAAAGCTTTTCATTCTTCGGTTGTGAAACTGAATACCATTCATTCAAGCATTGTTGAAGCATAAGTTTTGCATCTAGAGCTGTTAGATGGAAAATCTATTTTCCTCCAAGATGGCCTAAAGGAGGAGTGTTATATGCAGCAACTGGAAAGTCTCTTTGTGAAAGGGAGAAAGAAGACAGACGCGACAAAGTTTGCAAGGCGAATTCAGAAGCGATAGTGGTCGCAAGACAGAGTGACCAGACGCAATAGAGGTCGTATGTTCTATAGAAGGCTAGATATTGCTCATGTAGTGGCTATCAACATGGTTATGTTGACTAATTTGGTGAAAACAGATGAACTGAAGTTGTGTGCAACTTCAGTGGGTCTTCAAGCTTGAAGACAGGATTGAGAGCATTGTTAGAAACACTGATCATTGATAGAGTTGATTGAGTGGGTGGAAAGTCGTTAAGTGGGAGATTGTTAGTTAATGACTCCTTTCCTCGACGATCAGGAAGAGAATTGGAGAAAAAAGTGTTTTGTAGCAAAAGTTGGTTAAAGAACCGAGTACTCGGTGGGTTCTTCACCGAGTACTCGGTAGTACAAAAGTAGGAAAAACTCCAGAGAACCCGGCGCGTTCTTGCACCATTGCGAGTTTACCGAGTACTCGGTAGAAACTTCATCGAGTACTCGATGACTCAGATACGAGATTTTTATAGAAGGTTTTAAAGACTTCAATTTTGATTGGGATTTGATTTTTATTGACTTGTCCTCCACTCCAGCCTCTCCCATAAATACATGGGTTGTTCCTATTGTATTTTATGACGGTGCAGTGTTATGTAACACAGAAGGGTAAGAGAAACCCTAGATCTGACACAAGATTGATAGAAAGAATAAGAGATACAAAGTGGTATTTCTTGGTGTGAGTGAAACACCGGTGAGAGTCAGGAATAATATAAGCTTATATTATTCTGATGATACAAGCGTGAGTATACAGTGTGTGTGTGTGTGCGTGTGTATGATCTGCGGATCATCCCCTTGTAATCATCTCATTGATTATAGTGAAACGGTGCTCTCCGTGGACATAGGCTTGTTTTGGCCGAACCACGTATATATCTTTGTGCCGATTGTGTTTGGTGTGTGTTTACGCGTTTTATGATTTGCAATTATTTGTGACTTGGCTATTAGGATTAACAAACCCTAGTTTTTTGTTCTTGGGCGTGTGTAAAAATCCTAACACACACACCCCTATTATAACTCAATTCTTTTTCTATTTAAAATAAGTAAAAAATATTTGAAAATATTAGACGGGGCTTGTACTTTTATAAGTAGTATATATATATATGGGCAAATGACGCTAAACAGCCCTATTGTTTTAAAAGTGTGCGGAAAACCCCACTCGTGGTTTCTAAACACCCCTATACTTTGCAAAGAGTGTAAATACCCCCCTCCAAGCCATTTTCCAGTGACTAATGGGGATTTTCTGCACATTTTTTAAACCATAGGGGTATTTTACGCTCGTTACGTGACTGGATTCCGACTAAAAATGTGAACGGAACAGTATTAAGGAGGTCAAAGTGCACACTTTTGGAATTGTAGTGGGGTTATCTGCACAAAATGAACTGGAGGGAGATTTTTCGCACACTTTTGAAACCATGGGGGTGTTTAACGTCATTTGTTTATATATAAATACATATATATTACGCATGGTCCTCTCTCCAGCTAAATGTCGTCGGGGGTAAATCACAGCAACCCGGGCGCCAAATGATTTTTTTTAATGATAATTTAAGTATTTTGAAGAAAATATATGCAAAAATTGGGATTTGCCCCCATTTAATTTTGAAACAATTAAGCTTATTACTCCTAATATCATGAATTGCCCCCAATGAGAAAACTTTATGGCTCCGTCCCTGCCGGCAGTGGAACATCTTTGACCAACCCAACTCTCACATTCAGTGGTTGGCCATCCATCTTCCTGTGACTAGAGCTGACAATTCGTGTCAACAAGTCGACCCACGTGTCAACATGACAATATGATACTAGTCCACATGAAAATCAAACATTTTAAATATGACACAATCCAACACGAAAAATAAAAAATAAAAAATAAAAATGAAATTGATAACAATAAATATTATCGTATTAAGTTGTGTCAGAAATTGTCAGTTCTACCTGCGACACAACCCAATAGCTATTCAATCTCCATATACGAATCTTGTGTGAAGGAGAATCAACAAACGAAAACCCAGCTCTAGTAAGCTTTCCAAAGGGATTTTAGAAAAATCAAAGAAAACTCATTCGAAGGATTAAGGAAAATTCAAGAAAGAGATAGCCATATGTATTGGTTCACCACAAGTTCAGATATGAATCAAATGATAACCGAGGGTCAGCCCTAATATTTGTAAAATCCTTAGACGCTTTAGGCTGGGTCAAACATGAGATCATTTTTTTAAAATATATATATATTTTTTGAAAGTCCTAATATTTGTAAAATCCTTAGACGCTTTAGGCGGGGTCAAACATGAGATCATTTTTTAAAAATATATATATATGTCAAGAGTATATATATATATTTTTTGAAAAAAATATATATTTTAAAAAAAGTCTTATTTTTGAGAAATATATATATATTTCAGAAAAAATATTATATTTCTCATAAATATATATATATATATATTTCGAAATTACAACGAATTTTATAAAATTGGATTTGTTTTGGAGCAGAATAGAAAATTCACAAGTCAAGTACGAAAAATTGAATTTGTTTTGGAGCATAATAGAAAATTCACAAGTCAAGTACGAAAAATTGAATTTGTTTTGGAACAAGGGTAATTTATGAAAATTATCCTTTCAAAAATAAATTAATAATGCAAATCAAAATCCCTTTTCCCTAACCCTGATAAGATGATTCATGAATCAAAATCCATTTTTTCCTAACCCTAGTAAGGTGATTCATCGGAGAGAGATGCCCTGTTCGACACAATTTGGGGATGGAATGCTTCACTGCCGCCGGTTCATCGTAATATCATGGTCCAACAATTGTTCCATTCCCGCCAGATTTCATCACGGAGGCCGTAGTTTGCTCTCGCCCGTCCGATCACCGGAGTATTCTACTGGCAGAGTCGCCGCAGTCTCGAAGAAAATCGCGCCTTTTTCTTGTTTATCTTTTCGCTCATATACCGAACCACCAGCAGCAATTGATGATTATTCGAGTACTCTTTTAATGAAAATGGCAAAGTGGATTATTCGAGTCCCAAGAAGACCCTTCTCTTCGAGGTCTACAAGCTAGACTTGGAAAACAAGGAATGGATATCCATGCCAAGCTTGGGTGATAACAGGGCATTGTTTATCGGTCTTAATGAGTCCATTTCTGTTTCTGCCACTGATTTCCCCAAGTTGGCCATGAATTGCATCTACTTCAGTTCTCCTTGTGCCGAAATCTTGGAGTACTCTCATGATTTAGGTATCTTCAACTTGGATGATAAGAGCATCACTCCAATTTATAATTATGACTTGAAGATTCATCTGCCTTCGCTTTGGATTGTCCCAACTCACAAATGAAGAAAATTGAGTCAAGCCCTTGCTTTGTTTTCGCTAACTCAGTGCTACCAATTCTATGCTAAAGCTATTCTAGTTATATTTATTTGTGGTTTTAGTTTAGTTGTTTCTTTCGCTTAGTTTTTGCTATTCTAGTTTACCCTTCTGTCTCTTATACTTTTCTCTTGGACCCAAACAAAATTGTTTGCTGCAATTTTTTCTTTTTGGGAATGATTAGAAATTTTACAACTCGAATGATCTATGTTAGGATCTATATAATTTGCTTAGTTTCCAGGAAAAAAATAAAAAAAATAAAAACCAAAAACAAAACCATTAACCAAACAATGGTTTTAATTGCAGAAAACAAAATGATTTAGCATCTATCCAAACAGGGTTTTCATTTTCTTATAATTTTATGTTTATTAAATTTACCTTCCATTATATTTTTCAGCATATTTCTTTTTAGCTCTTGCAGACCTCAGTATCTGGATTGTTATCCCTTAGTTATAGACTAATGGCTATTGGCATCCTATCTATAATCTTATATTAGTTCTTTAGTATCTCTTATAAGCTGCTGATAGAAGGTGTTGAATTCTGATTCTTCAGTTTAGTATAAGCTTACAAAATGCTTCTGATATAAAAGCGGAAGTATGGGTTTTTGCAAGCTTCCTCATAGATGCTTAGAATGATCAGTTGAATAGTGAATTTTTTGTGACAATTAGTGTTTGCACTAAAAATAGAATTTGAATTTATCTGTAGTTACCATCTGATCTGTCAAAGTCTCATGTATGCTATGGAGCTGGTTGACCTGGATAATGTTGGATATGCAGAATAATAAAATATACATCTTTTAATTACTGATAAACAGGATCTATTGGACAAAACCCTAGAGAATATTATGTAGATCACGTATTATTTGGTTGGTTTTTGAATTTAGGTATGTGAACAAGGTAATGTTAGTTCAAACCTCGTTGGGAGATGGCCAATTTTGAGGTAAAGAGTTGGCTTCTTTAATTGAAGCCATCAAGGTCCATACCTCATATTGCTTCTTTGATTTCTGGCTTTTGAAACTTTTCTTTGCAGTTTCGTTTTTTATACTTGCTATAACTTTGTGTTGGGATGAAATGCAGCCAAAAGGAAGCAATTCATTGGATCTGTCCAATTAAGAGCATAAAGACTAAGAATAAATCTAATCAAAATGTTTTTCTTTTGTGTTCTTCCAGTCATTTCATTTGCCTTTTAATAGTAAATAGTACTATAAGAAAAAATGTTTAAGAGGCAATCTGCTTCGGTTCCTCTCACTGCTGGTGTCAAGGGGTCAATTTTTAACACCAAAAAAAAAGTTCTGTATTTTTTTTCTATATATATATATACCTGCAAACTTATTTCCGACGCCATTTAGGCGTTTGGTAATACTAAACAAGGCCGACACAACATGAACTATTTTCTATATATATATATATAGATATATATATACCTGCAAACTTATTTCCGACACGACATCAACTGTTTAACATGTTTATAAAATAAAAAAAAGTTGAATTTGACACGATACATGTTTATAAAATAAAAAAAAGTTGAATTTGACACGATACAACAAAAAGGCAAGTATTTTAGTTAAACTACTTGTAATGTTGAACAATAAAGCATTATCAAAAGTTAAAAGATGCTTGGTACAAGGTAATTTTAGTGTTAAGAGACGGCCAATTCTGAGGTAAAGAATTGAATCTTTGATTGAAGCCATCAAGATCCAGTGCTGTAACTTTGTCTTGGAATGAAATGAACAGCCACAACGAAGCAATTCATTGGATCCGTCCAAGTGAGCATAAAGACTAAAGGCTTGTTTGAAAATTGTTATGTTTTGAGTGTTTTTGTTGTATCCCAATAACTTGAGCATAAAAGTAACTTGGAGATGTTTGGATTGGGCAACTTTGATTTAGTAAATTGCTTTAAATAAATGGGCCGAAACTAAAAACATGATATTGTTGTTTCTTCATGTTTCAGACATGGTTGTTAGGATCGCGATTCTATAGGGTAGGATTCTACGATCCTACCATCCAAAACGATCCGGATCGCACAAAAATTGCTTTTGGGGTAGGATCGGTAAATCTTACGATCCTACGATTCTATTACGATTCTACAATTTGTATGTAATTTTGGACTTTTTAGATGAAAATATTAATTTTGGGTTTGGACTATCCATATTAAAGGGTCAAATTCTTTTAAAGAGAAACAAAAAGAACACTTTTAAGACCCAAATCCAACATAATCTATTTCTATATCTATCTATACGGTTATAAAGTACAAGGCCCTTAGAATGTTTTTATACATTATTTAATTATTTTAGAATAAAAAATGTTGAATTATTTATTATTTAACATTTTCTCTTATTTTAAGCATTGCAAAACTCTTTTGATCTTCCCGTTAAATGCATATATCTATCCATAGTTACTACTTATCTATACTTATTATATAATAAAAACTAATAACCGGTCTAAACTTATTTTTGGTTTATAGTTATGTAAATTTTTTTGTAATTATTTATTATTTATTATCTCTAATCTATATCTATACTTACTCAGTTATAAACTGTAACATATTTTAATTATTTTAATATTTTTCATGTGTTTTAAAATACAAAAAGTGAATTTTTTTATTATTATTAAAAGTATTGGCAGTAAATATTTTTGTTTATTTTTTGTTCTTTACTTTATATTACTTAATAAAATCCAAAGAGGTTTGACAAATTTGTATATATACAAATTTTCAACAAATTTTTTTTATATTAATTATGTAATAAATACACAAAATCTATTTAAAAATAATAAAGCAATAGAAAATTTAAGCTTATATATTATTTGTGTAATGCTTCACAGAATTTACATTACAAATTGTAACTCATATTATCTTGATTATTTTTATACATTAATTAATACTCTCAATAAAAAGATGTAATTAAGACCATATGTATGTCGTCTTTTTAATATTTCCAAAATCGACTTTGGAGTTATGTTTTTGTTTATATTTGATGTTTTGAGTATATTTTTGTTATATTATAGAGATAACATTGATTAAGGAGTTAATTTAAACTATTTTTTTTTTATAAAAATGTAGTAAAATCTTACGATACTATTTACGATTCTACGATCCCGATCCTATGGAACCCCTAACGATCCTACCTAGGATCGTGATCCTAACAACCTTGGTTTCAGACACTGTAGCCCCAAAAACTCAACTATAGCGCTCAAAACATTTTACCACACTTTAGCCGAGGTATAAAAAAAAAGGGCAAAAATTTGAAACATTTTGGGTCATTTGCATTGAACATTTCTCTCTTCTCTACAAACCCTAACTCTGGTGATTCAAGGTGATTGCATATTTGACATGTTTCTATTTCCAAATTTTGGGTAATTTTGTGAAACACATTGATGCTACCAAACATGTTTGACATGTTTCTATTTCCAAATTTTGTAAAACAAATTTACGTTGCCAAACATGATTCCGATTTTAACTAAAAGCACCCTACAACAAAAACATATATTATGTTTTATCTCAAAAACGAAACGTCAAAAACAAAACTCAGCTTTAATCTAAACTCTAATCCAAATATTTTCCTTCGCTATGTGGTGATATAAATGTAAGAACATTTATAGTATTATTTGTGTTTGACATGTTTTAGACAATAACCATGTTGAGTGAATTGTAGAGTCAGAAATGTTTAATAGGCATTGATAAACTTTGTAAAGTTCAAATCAAGTCGAAAGAAGTGGAGAATACAAGATAAATGGTGAAGGAGCAAGTTTGAGCAAAAAAATGTCTCCCGGAGGGTAAAAACATCATTTTTTCGAGCCGCAACTTCAAGAATCATAACAAGGGAGTTGATGGGGTTCAAATGACACTAGTCTCGGAAAAAGTTGGTTCCAAGGGTTTTGCTACGCATGGTCTACGCTTCCAATAGCTAAAAGTGGATAGAAAGTGTTGTTTTGACGTATCTGCTACGCATGGGCAAAATAATTACGCATTTGCCTACGCTTCAAGCGTAGAGGTCTATCATTTTAATATGCTGGAAATTCTTGTTTTGACCCCGGCTTATGTTCTTTTGTGGCGATTGCGACTTTATACCTCGATACACGTGCTATATACATTATATTTGTGTCG
This sequence comes from Cornus suecica, assembly GCA_963922005.1. Classification (NCBI taxonomy): domain Eukaryota; kingdom Viridiplantae; phylum Streptophyta; class Magnoliopsida; order Cornales; family Cornaceae; genus Cornus; species Cornus suecica. The sequence goes on from OY998246.1 coordinate 55,876,024, forward strand.
CATACTTTTGAGATTTTTTTTTTTTTTTTTTGGTAAACAGAATTTATTAGCCACCAAAAGAAGGAAAACAAGGCCTCAAAGAAGCCAACAAGACAACAAACTCTCCTAAGATTGAACAACTGCAAAAGCAGAGCAAAGGAACACAGCCCAGTCACAAGCAACACAGGCTAACCTAAAAAGCTAAAAGAAAACATTTAAAATGGAAACTAGTTAATGTTAAATCTTCCTATTTCTTTAATTCATGACATTATAGGAGAGATTAACAGCCATCTTCAATAACAGAGCTTGGCAACCTCCAGTTAGCAGCAAACAAGAAATTAGGAGAACTGAAGTTGATGACATCCCAATTATATAAGTATTGGATGCTAGTCATCACACATTTCAACAAACATAGACAGTGAAAGGGAATTGAAAGTCTTACAAATTTGTACAACATTATAAAAAGAGTATATTATTCTAATCCTGACTACTCTTTGGACATGTACAACGTTTCAGGATATTAGATGTACAATTCAGACAATGCAATATTAACTGTAGCAGATGGTATATTATTCTAATCCTGACTACTCTTTGGACATATGTGGGTTTTCTTCAGGGCATCCGTTTTGAATCCATTGCCACATGCATCGCAAAAATTCTTGGCGTGGTGCGTCTTGCTATATTCCCTGTCATAATGGTGGTGCTTAACGGATTTGCTGCTATGGTGCATGTAGATTTTCTTGTCATACTGCAACTCATCTCGGCACACAAGACAAGGGTAACTGGGTTCGTTCTTGTAGTTATAATCCTGCAAGAAATAAATATATATTTAAAAACAGAACACAAGTTTAAAAACTTTTTGAAAAAAGTAAATGAAGCTTCATTAACGTACCCTTTTATGTGCAAGTATCTTCTTGGTAATTATCATACCACTCTTGCACTCTTTTTCACTGAACAGTAAAGTCTTAAGACCTTCAGAATTCAATGCCTTCTTCGGCTTCTTATTGCCATCAAAACACAAAGCATCATTCTGAGGTTGGGTGTAATACCCATCTGCCAAATTGAATGATTCAATCTTTTGGCTTAGATTCTCCATCTGATCTTGTGGATAGTATGTCTGACTAATAGTGGAATCTGAATTTTCATCATTACATTCTTCGTCACCATTCCAATCATCAGAACACTTGCTTGGAGTATAGAATGAATATGACGAGCCTTGAGATTTGTGGGGAACCCATGTACTTTCAGGAAAATTAGAATTGCCAACTAACAACTCTTGTTCATCTTCTTCAACCATATCTGCCCAACTCTTCTTACTTTTTGCCCCACAAAATTCCTGGGGGTGTTCCACATTTCTTATAGTAGGCTGGCTTAGGCTCTCGGGTCCTTGAGTTGGATTCAGATACTCCGAAAAGGGTGCATCTTCAGCTGTTTCTGTCAACCCCACACTGCCTGCACTAGTAATTTTGGACGTTCGATTGGAATCTCCATCAGTGGAAGCTTCCATTGCTCTCATACCATTAACGTCACTTGCTGCCTCCATAGGGGAATTACTCTCTTTTGTTGCCAAATTCTCCTGCCCATAAGTTTCCCAATGACTCATCTTCGAGTGCCCAATAACAGTTCACTCTTCACTTCAATGTGAGCTCTCCATGGCTTCCTCCAATATGCACAACCTTTTGAATCCTGCAATACTGCTTTCGACAGTCCATTCAAGGAACCTGGTAATTGTCTATGAAGACTTTGGTTGGCTAGCAGTTGCACATTCTCAGAGTTTGTAGATTGCCCAAACAGTACTTTACGATTGAAGCCAACAACCACGTCGTCTCTAGCCAATGCCCCACTGTTATGCCTGTTACTAAGTGACCATGAACATCTCGGTTGTGTAAATGGAACTTTAGGAACTTCCCTAGCAGGAAATGGAGAAGCAAACACATTCCTGCCTGTAGAACCTACTTCCCTACCATCGGTTGTCGACCTTGCTTCTGATGCCAAAATCAGTTGCCGTCCTTTCGTAATGGCTTCTAGTATGATATTCTCTTTTCATCTTATCAGCATAAGAAGTCCTTGGTGAATCCTCTTTCATCAACTGTTATTTACATATATAGAAGTCAAAACCTTGTATGTAAACATAAAGACATAGAGGAGGAATAAAGATTAATGCTTTGGCTGAAAAACAGCTAATCTTTAGCAGCAAAACTGGAGCAATTTAATGTTGACTCAAAGATTTAACGACATATTCTAGAAATTTAAAGATTATATGCACAAAAGCAAAAACAGAAATGGAGAATGATAAATAAACATATTCTAAACTGATTGGCTATATCTCCAAATTCTCTGTAAATTATATGTCTAGGTAGGGATTCTTTTATGCTTGGCTACAGCAACGACTTCAACCGGCTGGCTAACCAGACAACTAGTCAATAGAAGAGGTATTCTCCCTTTTGCCAATCCTAATTCTCTAACCTACAGAATATATGTCTACCAAATGTTGTGTGAGAAAAGAAAATAAACCATTCACACAATTTTTCACATTAATTTTGAATTTTATTGATAAGAAAAACAGAAAATTCATCTAACTTGTATCACAGAATGTTGGTTTTTATTGACAAGGAAAAACAGAAAATTCCTTTTTTTATTTCTTTCACCAGAAAAGTTGAATTTTTCTTCATCTAACTTGTATCACAAAGAGCTTTTCAACTGCCATACTCATAAACTAGTAAAGCAATGCACCAAAAAGAAAAAAAATAAACTAAATCTATTACTAACAATATCATGGGTCTAAATCAGCAATATGTTTTGAGTAAATTGTCAAAAAAAAAGAAATCATAAAATTCAGGGTGCTCCATATAACTTGTCTATTACAAGGATGAAGAAAACAAAAAATTTCAAGGAAAACCAAACAAATTACCAAGAAACAGCTTGACACATTCAAGCAGATACTAAACAAACGCCCATAGACACAAATTATCAAACATTACGTCTCTATACAACTATAATATATATATATATATATATATATATATTATATATCATCGAACAAGTGACCAAAAAATTGAAATTATTGGAAAACCCAGATACGAAAAACTAACAACAACCCAAAACCAAAAAATAAATTACCTGAACATGTTCGGTTCTGACGTAAAGAGAATCTCCAGTGGGAACCTTGTGAATGACATGGAAACGATCTGGAAAAGACCGTTCGGAATACCACTTTGGAGGCGGCTTCAAGAAAGCCCTCGCCGGAAACATCTTCTCGGCCGACCACATTTTGACCCTTTTCCGATGACAACTTGATGATGATTTCAAATTCGTTTCTTGAGTCGCCAAGAAAATGCTATAACGGTCGGAAAATCAATTCTCGAACAGAATATTTTGACCCTTTTTCGATGACAACTTGATGATGATTATACCCAATATATCCCTTCAAATTCGTTTCTCGGGTCGCCAAGAAAATGCTATAACGGTCGGAAAATCAATCTCTCGAACAGGAAATTTTGACCCTATTCCGATGACAACTTGATGATGATTATACCCAATATATCGCTTCAAATTCGTTTCTTGGGTCGCCAAGAAAATTCTATAACGGTCGGAAAATCAATCTCTCGGGAAATTTCTGGAATTGAGAGAGAGAGAGTGATGAGTTGTGTAGTGAAGGAAAGCCAAAAGAGAATGCGGAGAATGGGAAACAGAGCCGTTATATAAGTATCTCTTATTCTTTGCACGTGCAAATCGCACGTGCCTATACTAATTATTGGGTTTTTTTCTTTTGTTCTTTTTTCCCCTTAATACTAAATTTAACCAAACACCCTGTTTTTTTTTCCATTTGTAAAGGAGATAATAGTTGCGCTCAATTTTTTTTTTATTGTTAAAACCTAGATTTATGAATTTGATTATATTTAGGAAAAATTACTTAAAAAAATAGTCACAGAAGATGTGTTAAAACAAAAACATTTTTTTATGATTTATATTTTTTAATGTGTTCAAAACTTGTTAATTGATTGGTGGTTTGCAAGGCAGGTTCTGAAATTCCGAAAACTTAGGCGAGATCAAATATGAGACCCCTTTTATGTAAGGCCTCAACCGTTTAAAAATTGTAAATGTAACTAAAAAATACTCAAATATATCAATATTGAAAAAAAAAAAAACCGTCATCTTTGTTTTGTCGTGAAAAATTGTTGTAGTATGAATGTAGCAATCACGAGAACCTTAAAGTATAATCGTGTAAAAAATTATTGTCATTGTGGAAGTGCGCTAGTCACAAGAACCCTAAGTAGTCTTAACATTTTATTTTTTTTGAAAGGTAAGTTAGTATAGAATGAACCAAAGCCTAATAAGGGTGGTTTTATCTCAAGATGAACTATAGTGAAGAGTTTAGTCTTTTCAAGTAGTATTTAAACATTATGCGAATGTGACAAGAATGTTCTAGCCCTAATCCGAATAACGACTTAATTTGGATTAGGTTTTAATTTTATTGGGTTGAGAAATTGAATTTTCTTTTTTGTTCAATAATAATAGTAAGTGAAATAGAAAATTTTAGGAGGCCTAAATTGCAAAAGTATATTAGAATTTAATACGAATTGACTTTTAAACAAAAAAGAAAATTTGACCTACAGTAAAACAAATTTTTTTTTTAAATGATGCTCTAAATTGTGTAATTACATTAGCTTTTGTTTTGAATTGGATTAAGAGACAAAAAGATTTTAAGACCTACACAAGTACTAATTCTTTTTTAAAACAAAAAAAAAAAAAAAATAGGTGGAGGCCCTCGACGACTGCCTGGGTCGCCTTGCCCTAAGGCCGGCTTGCTGGTTTGGGTTTGTGACTATTCTTGAAATTTCATTTTTCTTTTCGACTTTCTTATATATAATTGGTTTGGTTTCATAAACAATAAAAATTAGAGTAAATTATTCTGACCCTCCTGAGTTTTTGCATAATTACTCTCATATTAGAATTTGTATGAATTTACTCACATTCCATATAAAATTAATATTACACTAATATTTTTGTACATTTACTAAAATACCCCTAACTTAAGTATTTTAAATTGAAGAAATTTACTCTGACATAAAATTACCTTAAGATGTTGTTAACTTCGCTCAGGGTAACCTTACTATCAAATGAAGTTAGCTCTATTAAATTAAGAAAGAACAAATATATTAAAACCTAAAATTACCCTTGAGAGTGGCAAAAATATTGAAATAATCTCACCAACTTGCTTAGGAAGTGATAAGGATGTTTTGGGTGGTGTCAAATGAGGAGTATTTTACTGTTTTAAATGATAGAAAGACATTAGGCATGCATATCATAAATTACTTCAGTTTAAAACACTTAAGTTAGGGGTACTTTAGTAAATGCACAAAAAATATTAACATAATATTAATTTTACAGAGGAGGTTAAAGTAAATTTATACAAACTTTAATATGATAGTAATCATGCAAAATCTCAGACGAGGTCAGAATAATTTACCCAAGAAATTAAAGAGTAGAAAGAGAAATCTTTGTTGATGTACCACATACAAAATGTAACATATTCTGAAGGTAAAACACCTGTTAATGTGCTGAAGACCAGACCACATTCAAATTGTATACATATATTTTGAATGTGAAATACCATGATCAGTCATCATATTAGCAACTAAACGTATTCCCGAAAATACTAAGAATTGGGTGTGCTTGGTATCCATCTTTCAAAATTATTCTCGATAACTCTGATAACAGAAAATTATTTTATGAGAATAAGAAAAAGGAGTTGAACAAACTTTTAGTTGTTAAAAGTTATTTTTGACGAAAAAATATTTGTTACTATATAAACATCTCGGTAGATCAATAATGACGAAATAAAACTTTGTCACTATAGATAGGACTTTTCAGTGACAAAAAACATTTCGTCAATGTTGTAGGGATATTAGCGACAAAGCTATCTTTTACGATCAATTTTTTTTATCACATCTAATTGTCTTTTGAAAACGAATTTTTTGTCACATCTAGTTGTTTTTTTATAAACAAAAACTTTTCATCACATCTAGTTGTCTTTTATCGATATATTTTTTTTTGTCACATCTAGTTACTGAAATTTTTGTGTCACTACCTTTTACCAACTAATTATTTGTTAGCTTTAATTAGTTTTAGGATTAATTTCACAAAACCCCCTATATTATCCAATTTAATCAACTACCCCCTACTGTGTCCACTTTGTCCCCTATACTATTCAATTTCATCACTATGCCCCATTCCCTCACATTTTGAGTCATAATACCTAAACTACCCTCAATAGTATAGGGAGTACTGAAATCAAGTCTTTAAAAAAATTATTTTTCGAAAATCAATTATATTTTTCGTAAAAACTATAAATTTAAAAAAAGTATATATATTTCGGGGAAAAAATATTTTTAGAAAACAAAATATATTTTGGAAAAAATATATATATTTCGGAAAATATATATATTTCGGACAAAATATATATTTCGAAAATTTCAGGATATATATATATATATATTGGAAAATGATATATATTTTCCGAATTGTTTTAAAAAAATATGATTTTTTCCCGAAAAATAATTTATTTGGGAAAAATATATATTATGATCCAAATATGAATTTTTCCGAAAAATAATTTTTTTGAGAAAAATATATATTATTTTCTGAAATATGAATTTTTTCCTAAAAATAATTTTTTTGAGAAAATATATATATTATTTTCCAAACCCTAAATTTTTTCCGAAAAATATATATTATTTTTTCCGAAAAATATATATTATTTTATCTGAAATTAATATAATTTTTTTCCGAAATATATATTTTTTAGGGTTTTGGAAAATAATGTATATTTTTCACAAAAAAATTATTTTTCAGAAAAAATTCATATTTTTTAAAAACAATTCGGAAAATATATATTTTTGACGAATTATATATATATACATAAATATATATCATTTTCCAATATATATATATTTTCCAAAATATATATATTTTGTCCGAAATATATATTGTTTCCGAAAAATATTTTTTTCCCGAAATGTATATATATTTTTGAAATTTATAGTTTTTACGAAAAATATAATTGATTTTCGTAAAATAAATTTTTTAAAGGCTTGATTTCACTAAACTCCCCTATAATATTGATGGTAATTTAGGTATTATGACTCAAAGTGTGAGGGGATGGGGCATAGTAATGAAATTGAATAGTATAGAGGGCAAATTGGACATAATGGGGTTTAGTTGATTAAATTGGATAGTATATTGGGTTTTATGAATAAATTAACCCTTAGTTTTAACTAGGGGTACCGGACAAAAATCTGGCGAATCCGAAAATCCAATCCGACCAATCCAGTCCGGACATATTGGATCGATTTCTTTACGGATTGGATTGGATCGATTTCTCTTTTTAAAACTCCAACTAATAGCCTTTTTAGAAATGCATGTACTTCATAAATTGGTATGTCTTTTATAAATTTATAGTCAAGAGAAAATAAGAGCTTTCTTGGTTTTCATTTATGAAAAGAATTTTTTGTTTATGAAAACTAAAAATCAAAAAATTAAAAAATTATACAAAAAATCTCCTTGATAGAATTTTCTCAAAATATTTTCAAATAACTATTTTATAAAAATATCTGCTTTCAGAAAATTTTATTTTAATATTATCATAAAATAATTTTATATTTTCAGAGTTTTTAAAAATAATTTTCAAATATACCAACCCTACAGTTTCTAATTATTTATTTATTTAGTTTTCTTTTGTTTCTTTCCGTTCAAGTGTTACTTCTTATTTTCTAACCTCAAGTTTAAACGATTCATTATAAAAGCATATTATAAAGTCCATTCTTGAAAACGATTATATCATGACCTGTACTAATTACTTTTTATGAAAAAATATAAAGACCATTGCGTATAGAAAAGTTCATTATATTTGTAATATTTAGCGCATAAGGGTAATATTGTAACAAAAGTACTATTTTTTTTCTCTCTTAATGTTTCATGCTATAAATGTAATAGAACAATGTCTTTTCACAACATTAATAAAAATAAAAAAATTAATAATAAAAAAAATTCTTTCCTTCTCTCACACATTTGGATATATTTCATTTTTTTTGAGAAATTTTGGGATATATTTCAATTCTAACCAAATAGATCAAAACTTTTAATGGGTCGGGTCTATGCTCACTCTGATCGGGTCCATATATAACAGCAGTACTGCTTCTCCAAGTTCCCACTTGGTTAACACCATTTCTTGCAATTTCCTCTCTCTCTCTCTCTCCACCATCGGAGCATTCATCTTTTCTACTTTGAGCTTTAGTAAGCTTCTTTCACCATTACACTTTCTTATCCCTATATATATATATGTATATATATCGATATGTATATATGTTGTTGATTGTTATATATGTGCACTACTGTTATCATTAGCTTCATTATCATCTTCCCATGAGTTTCCAATTCTCATCCACTTTCACAATTTTAGTTAAATGGGATCTAATTCCCAATTCGACTGCTCTTTCTTTGTAGGCTGTTTTTGCAAAATTGATTGCTTTTGTTTCTAGGGTTTGGTGGATAATTTGTAGGTTTTTTTTTTTTTACAATTCACAATTACACTTGTAATGTGCATTCTTCATGAAATTTCCAAATTTACATAAGTTTTAAGAAAGACATAAATGGTCGTTGTTGAACAAAGTTGCTTTAAAGTCATGTTCTTTGGGTCAATCAATCCTTGTATTGTGTGTGTGATATATATATGTGTATATATATACACGTGTATATGGTACATGTTTGAAATATATGCACTAACCTTACAGAAGGATCAAACAGGCCTGCCCTTTTTGGTATAAAGGAGGTAGCTGATTAGAGATATGACAGAGAAAGAGGCTGTCAAGCAGCTTGAGGACTGCTCGGTTTCCAAGTAACTTTTTTTTTCCCCCAACCTTTTTTAGAAATAAAATAGATAATGTTTATTTAAGAAGTTTGTATACTGTAAGTGGTGATATTAGCAATTACTCATATAGTGGTAGTTTTCTTTGAACGTGTGATGTCAATTAAAATTTAATGTGTGTGTGTATATATATCCAAATTTGAAATAAATTGTTTGCATTTGTATGAAAACGTTGCAAATTTTTAGAATTTGTCAACTTATATGATGCATCTATTATATGTGATCATTTGTATACTTAATATTTATTGTCAAGTTATATGATGCATCTATTATATGTGATCATTGTCAAGACGTTTGTGGTGATGCTGCAAGTCTTTTAGCATGAGAGTCGTGATTCTCTATTATGGTTATGCTCCTTATTTAAAGTCTACCCTTAAAATGTCTCTACATACCGTAGTTCTGTTGGTTTTGTGCATGTGTGTTGCATTGGATCAGGTTGACAAGTGTGGGATTATAGAGTTACTAGGAGCAGATTATAGAACTTGTTTTCAATTGAGAGAAAAAAGAGTCAAAATAGGGATCTGGAAATGCTTGTTAGGTGAAGACGATAAACATTAATGATAAGTATTTTCGTTCTAGTCTTGGTACATCTTTAAGTTCTCACTAATGATATTGGAATATTTGCCCATGTCAGCATATTTAAGAGTTTTATATTTGTTTAATCGATGGTAATCAAGTTGGATTAATTAGGTGAATTATGCTTCGAAATTTGTGCGGAAAATGTGGAGTACCTGTAGTAGATGTTCAATAAATATGATCAGATCCTTTTTGCCTTCATGTTTAAAGATCAACTCTGTATTAGGTTTGACAGTATAAATTTTCATAGACCTATGGGTTTGACATGGTCATATGTGGATTATGATTCATGCTATATAGTGAAACTTTGGGTTGGCATTGAATTGCAGATGTTTAGATGTGCACTTGTGATTTTATCCGTTCGTATTAGTTTTGGGTTGCAGTATAAGCTGGGGTGAAGCTTATCTGAAAATTGGTACATAATTAGTTGGGGGGTTTGTATGGAATCTTAGTGGGATTCTCGGATGGTATAGTCATAGCTCATTATGAATCAGGATGATAAAGTTTTGCTCTTACATAGTTAGTTGTATTTCTTAGATTTGAACTAGAGAGCAAGTGGGTTTCAAACAAAATATTGATATTTTCATTGTTAAAATTCAGTTTTACGATAGAAACTAGTTGAATATCTCCCTTACTCTTCTTGGAGGCTATGGGCATTTTGGAACTTAATAATACATTATGTGAAGAACCTATTGCTCATTAAAGAACCTTTGGCCACTTAACTGCAGCGGGCAATATGAATGTTTAACTGCCCCCGTGGGCGTAGCACGGTTGGCATGTTCGAACCTTCTAAAGCTTGGACCAACCGTATCCAAGAGCTAGAGCATGAGTTCGAATCCTAGTTGTTGTGTACCATGACTTAACGTTACACCAGTTGTGGGGCCGGTTCGTGTAACACCCTCCAAGGACGATCTCCTTGGGTCTAGGTCCCAGGGAGATCGTCCTTGGGGGTTAGACCTTAATATGAATGTTTAACTGCTGTTTAACTGCAGGGGAGGTTGACTAATTTTTGAGAACTTTAATCTGAGGGCAGTTGCCATACACAGTATTTGTGATAGGATGCGAACGGTATTTTGAATGTGGTGACATGTGAATAACTTATGCATACAAAGGACTGCCAATGGCACTAGCAATGTAGCTAAGGCCTAGTTCAGTCCAATACTCTTTATGCCCCAGAAGTCCAATTTAAGCTCTGAAATTCATCAAGCAATAGATAAAGAGAATGATCTTAAAATATTCTTTTCGCTAAGCGTATATAATAAAATAGAGTGAAAGGGTCCACCCCGAAACCAAGGGGGTACTAACTAACACAGATTTGTGGGTTGTGTGGTTGTTTTTCCTCTTTTTCAGAAAAAGAGCAAAGGAGTATCGATCTGGGTCTCCAACCTCCGATTTGGTATCAGAGCCAAAGGACAACGAACTGTTAAAGTTCAAACAAGTAATTACTTTTACAGTATTTACAAGAATTCAATTCAACTTAGTTTAATTACGAAAGTAGCTAAAACTATTTTGAATAAAAACCTATTAGTAATGAAGAGAGTTACGGTGCATGACGGACCGTTTAGTCCCGCTCTGCTCAGACCACTTCATGGATAATAGAGATAAAATCTTTAATTATAAAGAGATAATAAAAATGTTAGAAACCGAAGAAGTAATTATTACTTATTCAGAAACTAACATAAGAGAAGCAAAAATATATGCTCAAGATGTATGTGGTTTTAATATTAATTTACCATCACATATGTTAGAAACAAATGAATCCAAGAAGTTTTGGAACAAACTTGGAATAGGATGCAAAACTAAACATATACTTAGTTTTAGACCCTATAATCATGAATTATCAATCTGCTCTCAAGCAAAGATTGATGAAGCTTTAGGATGGTTATATAATGAAGGTTATATTACTAATGGCTCAATCAGACTGAGTCATATTCCTAAAGAGAAAGCTTCAGTATCAGAAGCTTCAAAAGAAGCAGAGACTTCTATGAAGGATTTCAAAGCTGAAATTCATCAAGCAATAGATAAAGAGAATGATCTTAAAATATTAAAGACTAAATATGCTGAATTATATTCAAATATTTACTCTTTAGAAAGATCAAATCTTGATTCAGACGATGATGAAATTCATTTTTACTAAATTGAATGAATTCTGAGGAGCAGAATAATCATAAGTCTATCAAGAAAATCCTTGAGAAGATTAAGGATTTAGAAAGAAAGCAAATAGAGAATACAGAGATTCTTGAAAGCTTATCTAAGTGCCTCATAAATATTTCTATTGAGAAAATAGGAAGAATAATAGAGGAATCAATCTATGATCAGAACAAAGAAATGAGTTCTGAAATTAGAAAAGTGTGTGGTAAGATTGAATGCTTCATTGATGACAAGAAGTATGATCCATACAAGACCAGACCTATTGAGATGAATATTGAAAAGCAAATATTACATCTTAATAATAAGATTATACCCCTAGTTGAATCTAGTACCCAATTACTAGAAATGGTAGAAGTAATTCTTGAGGTTATTAAGAAAAGAGTTTCATAGAATGGAACAACTCTATGAAAAATCATTGAAGATTAAACTTAGGAATTTTCCAGAAAGCATATCCTTAGTTGATCCAAAGATTAACACTGAAGAGTCATCTTTAACTGAGAATTTTAGTTATCTTGACAAGATTATTAGAACAAATCAAAGAATACTTATAGAGATCCTAATAAATCAGGAGAATATGCAGCAACAAATGCAAGATTTAAAGGATGATTATGACAAAAGATCTACTAACATTGAAGAGATAGTTAGTCAGGTTCAGATAATCAAGGACGTCTTTGAAAAAGATAAGGAGAATTTCCATGAAAAGATAGAAAATCTTACTAAAAGATTAGGAGATTTGAAGATTTCAGGAAAAACAAGTAGTCCAGAATTTGGAACAATTAGAGGATACAAGACAGATCTTTCTTGGTTATATAAACCAAAATGAATCATTGGATTGATAAAATGAAAGGTAAGATTTCTATGAAAGAAGTCAAGAAACCAGCCTATCAAATTTATGATAAGATTACAGTTCAGGAAGTTGATAATGTTAGTAATTATGCTATGCCTCACCTACCTGAAAATATTCTTTATGAGTCCAAGAAACTTAAAGAGAAAAAGATCCTTAGATTCTATAAAACCACCAGCAGAGATTATGCAGCTGATAGTGTAATTAGAATTCATGCGTTACAAAAGGAAGATGTAACTCAAGAGGAAGGATATTATAACATAGCAGCCATACAGATAATGGCAAAATGGTTAGGAAACACAGGATTAGACATCCCTTTTTCCTTATCAGTTAGAGATTAAGACAATTAGATCCTAAGCAGCAGATCATAGGACTATGGTCAACAAATCTGTTTACAGGAAGTGTGTATACAGAGATTTTCTGTGATATAACAGCTTCAGCAGCAGATGAGAATCTTACAGATCTCATTGTCATAGATGCTAAAGCAAATATCAACCAGAAAGATAGATCTAGAGCTTTATCTATCTCCCTTAAGATGTACTATAGTTGGGTAGAAACACCTTTCCCCTATAGAGCAAGAGATAAGAAGATAAATGCTAATAACAGACTTCGAGGAGAAACTGTTATAGTTAAATCTAGCCAGATTGATGGAACACTCATACCCCAGCCTATTCCAATAGAGAAACTAAGGTATGATCTTGAGTTTAACTTTGAGAAAGATGAATCCCAGGTTGAGGTTAAACAATCAGTTGAGTCTGAGTATATACTCAAAGGAAGAAATAGTGTTTCTATAAGGTTAAAGGAACCTCAGACAAGTATCAAACCATTAAGTAAATGGAAGAATGATGCAGGACCAAGTAGGAGTAATGATGATGATTCAGAATGAATTATAGAACATTACTTGAGAATGAGAGTCTCCCTTCTAATATCGATCTTAGACATCTTAAGTCTAGACTCGAAAAAGAATGGGATAATGCTGAAATAATAGATCAGCAGATCACAAGACAATTAAGCCTTGTGACAAATATTCTAGCATATCCTTTACATTATCAATATAATGTAGAGAGTATACAGAATATTGAGGAAGCAAATGCTACCACGATGTTTGGAAAGAATCCACCAGGAAATCGTGATACATATGCCAAGAGAGAGTTACCTAGTGAGTCTAGAAGAAAGTATAATAGACCCCAATCACAAGGTACAGCTAGAAATGAAAGACTATGGAAGTCAAGAATGGTTAAAAGTGAGGAACCTATTCTAGGTGAAATTGATCGTGATATAAGACAGGAACCAGTCAAGACCAATCCAATAAATGATAAAGGAATAACCCTTTATTGTAACAATCTAAAGACTGCCGAAATAGAAATTTCAAATTGGGAAGCAGCAATGGATACTGCTATAGGCATTCATTTTGAAGAATGGAATTTAGAGCAGAAACTAAACTATCAGGAAAATAGTTTAATGGGATTAGCCAGAAAAGTCTGGGAAGGATTTAAGAAAACATCCCGTTACCAGGACTTAAAGCTAAAGTTCATATCTCAAGGTGGCAAAGGACCCTTAATAGGAGCAGCCCTTAGGAAAGAGATATGTGGGATAACAAATACCCAAGGTGTAGAGAACAAGCAGAAAGAAAAAGCTTGGAAAATGCTACAGAAGATTGAGATGTGCAAAATGTCTGAATTAGATGAGTATAATAGTGCATTCTCAAGACTTTTTTATATCTACCAAGATATAGAAAACAAGGAGTTACTTAGACTATATTTTGTCAAATTACCAGATCCCTGGAATGACAAAATGTTAGCAGAGTTCAACGAAGCCAATGGAGATAGTATTGGAATAAGAATGGCTTTCGTAAAGGAGAAACTTGCCCAGTATTGCCTAGAGAAGAGAATGAGGCAACAAGTTAAAGAAAGTACAGAGAAACTCTGTAGAAATGTAGAGATCCCAAAATTAAGTTTTGGATGTAATAGAAATATGTCTTTACATAAAAGAAGACATAAACGAGGTTTTAAAAGATTTAAACCAAGATTCCGAAGATGGACAAAAGAGAAATCTTTTAAGAAACCCAAATTCTTTAAAGCAAAGAAGAAGGAGTATAATAGAAAACCTAAAAAGGATTGTACTTGTTATGCATGTAATGAAAAAAGTCATTATGCAAATGAGTGTCCTAAAAAGAGGAAAGTAGCTGAGAAAGTAAAATCTCTAGAAGAGATAAATTACATATGCTACGATGAGTTCGAACATTCAGAAGAAGAAAGTATCTATGAAATGATAACCTCTGAATCATCTGGATCAGAATCAGAGAAGGACTATATGGATGAAAGTCAAGAGAATGAGTCTGACTAGATTCATTGATGACCCTGAAGAGTTTGACACCAGAATTCTTAAGTATTATGAGGAATTAAAATGGTGCAGACAAACCCCTTTTGGATATACTCAATTCAAGGGACAGACAAATCAGGAGCTTTTGAATAAAGCTAGAGAAATGTCGCATTTCAAAGTAATAGCTCGCCCAGAGATAAAAATAGAAGAAGAGGTGCAAGCTATAAATGAAGATGAAGAGTCTATCCTAGAAGACTTAAAGAGAAGAATTGAGCAGGCTGAGAAGTTATTAAAAACTCTACAGCAAAAACAGAAGAATAGGATACAGGTTTTACCATATCCTATAGAGAACCAGATTAGTTGGCCTACTCATAGTGTTGAGAGAGATGATCAACCATCAGGATATAATACTGAGTATAGTAGCAGTAGTTATCAGGATCAGGATGATCATATTTCAGAGAATGAAAGTTCATCTGAAATTAGTTTGTCTAGTATGGAAAAAGTAAACAATCTTGATCCATATCTAGAGTCTAGTGAATGTATAGATAACATTTGCCAGAATGTACAAGCAGCAACTCGCTATTGTACAATTAGTCTTATGTTCAATGGATATATACCTTATGATATAGATTGTCTATATGATACATGATGTACCCTAATTTTAGCAAAAGAACATATTTTCCCTCCAGAGTACTGGATTGAAGGCCCAAAGAAGACATTAACTTATGCAAATTCTACAGTAAGTCAAACGTCTCTTTATGCCCCAGAAGTCCAATTTAAGCTTGGAAATAAGATTTATTCTGCTGAGTTTTGGCAACATAATCTTATGAGCTATGATATTATCATAGGTAATATCTTTTGGCTTCAGTTTAGCCCTTGTACAGTGCTAAGCAACATGATTCTTACTTCAGATTTGAATCATATTCCCCTTTCTTGTACCCACTCCACAACTCTTTCTAGTTGTCATCCCTATCTGAGTTCCTCAGGTAAGCGTAGTGAGTGTATGCAGATTGATGCAATAGACAACAATTCACTTGTTGCTATTGAAGCATTATTAAAAGATAATTTTAGTGAGAATCCATTAGCATTATGGAAAGAGAATCACCCTAAGTGTGAGATCAAGTTATTAGATCCTCAGGATTTAAGAAACAAAGGTTTAAAGATTCCTATAAGAATTAAGCCTATTTCAGCAACTCCAGAAGATATAGAAGATTTTAATCTTCATATCAAAGAATTGCTTCAGTTAGATTTAATAAGATCTAGCAAATCACCATGGTCATTTCCAGCCTTTATGGTCCGGAATCACTCCGAGATTAAAAGAGGTAAAACAAGAATGGTTATTAACTACATTCAGTTAAATAACTGTATTCAAGGAAATGCATATAGAATTCCTAACAAGGATGAGTTATTTCTTAAACTAAGAGATAGCAAATTTTACTCTAAGATAGATTGTAAGAGTGGATTCTACCAAGTTAAAATGGAAGAATCAAGCATACCATTTACAGCATTCAGTAGCCCCTTAGGAAGTTACGAATGGAAGGTTATGCCAATGGGACTAAAGACAGCCCCAAGTATTTTCCAAGAAAAGATGGATCTTGTTTTAGGAAAGTACAATGAGTTTTGTTCTGTGTATATTGATGATATACTTATCTTCAGTAAAACACAAGATGAACATCTCAAGCATCTTAGGCAAATAGCACAAGAGCTTAGAGACAATGGAATAATTATTTCAAAGAAGAAAGTCGAACTAAATAAAACTAGTATCGAGTTCTTAGGAATAACTATTTCAGATTCTGAAGTTACACTTCAGCCACATGTTTTAGAGAAAATAGAAAATTTTCCTAATTACATAAAAGACAAAAAGGATCTAACTAGATTTTTAGGATGTCTTTGCTATGCTACAAGCAGTTATCTTCCTAATATAGCTATCCTCAAGGAACCATTACAAAGAAAGCTAAGGAAGAAACATAACAAAGGAGAATGGAGTTGGACTCCTGAAGATTCTGAAACAGTTCAGAAAATTAAGGATATGTGTCATAACATACCTAAGCTTACACTCCCAAAGAAATGTGATAAGCTTTATGTTACTACTGATGCTAGTGATAAGGCTTGGGGAGCATCATTACAGTTTCAACCAAGAAACAAAGAAGGTAACTTTGATCATAATTTCAAGATTGTCAGGTACGCAAATGGTGTCTGGTCCGAGTCTGAATTAAAATGGTCTACATTTGATAAGGAACTTAGAGCTATAAGAAAAAGTTTAAAGAAGTTTAAAATGTTTGTAATAACTGAACCTTTTACTCTTCAAACAGATAATAAGGCAGTAATAGGATTTTTAAAATCAAGTAATACTTCTACTAATGATTATTCTGCGAAAGTGTGCAGGGATAAATGGGAGATATTATCAGTAGGCTCTCATATGACTATAGAGCATATTGCCGGAGCTAAGAATTTCATAGCTGATTCTCTAACAAGAGAAATGGCAAGCATAAACATGGATGAATGCACCACTTCATGCATAACTTATATATAGTTCTCACTGGACAAGATTAACATTTGTTTATTGCAGGATTTAATATGGCATCTACCAGTAGAAGCAATGCTGAACTTTCTATACTAGAAATGAAAAGAAAGTTAACCCAGTTAGAAATAGAAATTGCACAAACCCAGCTTGACCAGGAAAGTGAAGCCCTCAAGACAAAGGTATCATCTTTCCCTCCAAATACATATAAAGAGGCAGTAGCCTTAAATATAAAAGAGGAGGATAGGACATATTCGTCCAAAGAGGCTATTAAGCCCAAAAGTCCATATACGGACAAGAGAAACAAAGGGTTAGTCTCATTGGGACAAAAGCCCAACAACAGTCTTAAAACTGGAAAGCCTCAAGCAGGCCCAAATCTAGGTGGACCTCACGTTCACTTCAACCAAAGTCTTAAGCCCACTGCTGAAGACAATCCACCAGAGCCAAATATAGCCAGAGAGAAGTTTAGATCCAAATTAACTGGAAAACCACCTTCTTTCGAAACACTTGACCAGCTATATAGCCATCAAAGAAAGATCCAGCACAATAATCCTCTGAACCTTAGGCCTCATACAATATAGCAGAAATTCAAGGATGAACCTTCATTCCAGCCTAAAATATTAAGTTGGAAAAGAACCATGAAATTCCCTACTACAGAAGATCAGGCCCAGATCTTAAGTGAGTTATTTAGCCACATCCATGCAGGTACAAAAAGCCCAATACCTGTAAGAAAAGCAGAAAAAGAATTTGCTAGGTTAAATAAAATGTCAGAGAATTCTCTAAACCTGTTAAGGAAAGAGACAAGAGATGACCTTAGTTTGAAACCTATAATTCAAACTATAGAGGTTAATACTGAACATATTGACATAGGAGAACCCCTTAGGTTTGATCTATTTCAATATAGGTTTATTCCTACTTTCTATTTTTGGAAAAAAGAATGGAAAGTAATGTACGACCTAGTTCAGAATGAAACTCGATAATAGTTATTCCTAAGAACTCGATACTAGTTTTATTTAGTTCGACTTTCTTCTTTGAAATAATTATTCCATTGTCTCTAAGCTCTTGTGCTATTTGCCTAAGATGCTTGAGATGTTCATCTTGTGTTTTACTGAAGATAAGTATATCATCAATATACACAGAACAAAACTCATTGTACTTTCCTAAAACAAGATCCATCTTTTCTTGGAAAATACTTGGGGCTGTCTTTAGTCCCATTGGCATAACCTTCCATTCGTAACTTCCTAAGGGGCTACTGAATGCTGTAAATGGTATGCTTGATTCTTCCATTTTAACTTGGTAGAATCCACTCTTACAATCTATCCTAGAGTAAAATTTGCTATCTCTTAGTTTAAGAAATAACTCATCCTTGTTAGGAATTCTATATGCATTTCCTTGAATACAGTTATTTAACTGAATGTAGTTAATAACCATTCTTGCTTTACCTCTTTTAATCTCGGAGTGATTCCGGACCATAAAGGCTGGAAATGACCATGGTGATTTGCTAGATCTTATTAAATCTAACTGAAGCAATTCTTTGATATGAAGATTAAAATCTTCTATATCTTCTGGAGTTGCTGAAATAGGCTTAATTCTTATAGGAATCTTTAAACCTTTGTTTCTTAAATCCTGAGGATCTAATAACTTGATCTCACACTTAGGGTGATTCTCTTTCCATAATGCTAATGGATTCTCACTAAAATTATCTTTTAATAATGCTTCAATAGCAACAAGTGAATTGTTGTCTATTGCATCAATCTGCATACACTCACTACGCTTACCTGAGGAACTCAGATAGGGATGACAACTAGAAAGAGTTGTGGAGTGGGTACAAGAAAGGGGAATATGATTCAAATCTGAAGTAAGAATCATGTTGCTTAGCACTGTACAAGGGCTAAACTGAAGCCAAAAGATATTACCTATGATAATATCATAGCTCATAAGATTATGTTGCCAAAACTCAGCAGAATAAATCTTATTTCCAAGCTTAAATTGGACTTCTGGGGCATAAAGAGACGTTTGACTTACTGTAGAATTTGCATAAGTTAATGTCTTCTTTGGGCCTTCAATCCAGTACTCTGGAGGGAAAATATGTTCTTTTGCTAAAATTAGGGTACATCATGTATCATATAGACAATCTATATCATAAGGTATATATCCATTGAACATAAGACTAATTGTACAATAGCGAGTTGCTGCTTGTACATTCTGGCAAATGTTATCTATACATTCACTAGACTCTAGATATGGATCAAGATTGTTTACTTTTTCCATACTAGACAAACTAATTTCAGATGAACTTTCATTCTCTGAAATATGATCATCCTGATCCTGATAACTACTGCTACTATACTCAGTATTATATCCTGATGGTTGATCATCTCTCTCAACACTATGAGTAGGCCAACTAATCTGGTTCTCTATAGGATATGGTAAAACCTGTATCCTATTCTTCTGTTTTTGCTGTAGAGTTTTTAATAACTTCTCAGCCTGCTCAATTCTTCTCTTTAAGTCTTCTAGGATAGACTCTTCATCTTCATTTATAGCTTGCACCTCTTCTTCTATTTTTATCTCTGGGCGAGCTATTACTTTGAAATGCGACATTTCTCTAGCTTTATTCAAAAGCTCCTGATTTGTCTGTCCCTTGAATTGAGTATATCCAAAAGGGGTTTGTCTGCACCATTTTAATTCCTCATAATACTTAAGAATTCTGGTGTCAAACTCTTCAGGGTCATCAATGAATCTAGTCAGACTCATTCTCTTGACTTTCATCCATATAGTCCTTCTCTGATTCTGATCCAGATGATTCAGAGGTTATCATTTCATAGATACTTTCTTCTTCTGAATGTTCGAACTCATCGTAGCATATGTAATTTATCTCTTCTAGAGATTTTACTTTCTCAGCTACTTTCCTCTTTTTAGGACACTCATTTGCATAATGACTTTTTTCATTACATGCATAACAAGTACAATCCTTTTTAGGTTTTCTATTATACTCCTTCTTCTTTGCTTTAAAGAATTTGGGTTTCTTAAAAGATTTCTCTTTTGTCCATCTTCGGAATCTTGGTTTAAATCTTTTAAAACCTCGTTTATGTCTTCTTTTATGTAAAGACATATTTCTATTACATCCAAAACTTAATTTTGGGATCTCTACATTTCTACAGAGTTTCTCTGTACTTTCTTTAACTTGTTGCCTCATTCTCTTCTCTAGGCAATACTGGGCAAGTTTCTCCTTTACGAAAGCCATTCTTATTCCAATACTATCTCCATTGGCTTCGTTGAACTCTGCTAACATTTTGTCATTCCAGGGATCTGGTAATTTGACAAAATATAGTCTAAGTAACTCCTTGTTTTCTATATCTTGGTAGATATAAAAAAGTCTTGAGAATGCACTATTATACTCATCTAATTCAGACATTTTGCACATCTCAATCTTCTGTAGCATTTTCCAAGCTTTTTCTTTCTGCTTGTTCTCTACACCTTGGGTATTTGTTATCCCACATATCTCTTTCCTAAGGGCTGCTCCTATTAAGGGTCCTTTGCCACCTTGAGATATGAACTTTAGCTTTAAGTCCTGGTAACGGGATGTTTTCTTAAATCCTTCCCAGACTTTTCTGGCTAATCCCATTAAACTATTTTCCTGATAGTTTAGTTTCTGCTCTAAATTCCATTCTTCAAAATGAATGCCTATAGCAGTATCCATTGCTGCTTCCCAATTTGAAATTTCTATTTCGGCAGTCTTTAGATTGTTACAATAAAGGGTTATTCCTTTATCATTTATTGGATTGGTCTTGACTGGTTCCTGTCTTATATCACGATCAATTTCACCTAGAATAGGTTCCTCACTTTTAACCATTCTTGACTTCCATAGTCTTTCATTTCTAGCTGTACCTTGTGATTGGGGTCTATTATACTTTCTTCTAGACTCACTAGGTAACTCTCTCTTGGCATATGTATCACGATTTCCTGGTGGATTCTTTCCAAACATCGTGGTAGCATTTGCTTCCTCAATATTCTGTATACTCTCTACATTATATTGATAATGTAAAGGATATGCTAGAATATTTGTCACAAGGCTTAATTGTCTTGTGATCTGCTGATCTATTATTTCAGCATTATCCCATTCTTTTTCGAGTCTAGACTTAAGATGTCTAAGATCGATATTAGAAGGGAGACTCTCATTCTCAAGTAATGTTCTATAATTCATTCTGAATCATCATCATTACTCCTACTTGGTCCTGCATCATTCTTCCATTTACTTAATGGTTTGATACTTGTCTGAGGTTCCTTTAACCTTATAGAAACACTATTTCTTCCTTTGAGTATATACTCAGACTCAACTGATTGTTTAACCTCAACCTGGGATTCATCTTTCTCAAAGTTAAACTCAAGATCATACCTTAGTTTCTCTATTGGAATAGGCTGGGGTATGAGTGTTCCATCAATCTGGCTAGATTTAACTATAACAGTTTCTCCTCGAAGTCTGTTATTAGCATTTATCTTCTTATCTCTTGCTCTATAGGGGAAAGGTGTTTCTACCCAACTATAGTACATCTTAAGGGAGATAGATAAAGCTCTAGATCTATCTTTCTGGTTGATATTTGCTTTAGCATCTATGACAATGAGATCTGTAAGATTCTCATCTGCTGCTGAAGCTGTTATATCACAGAAAATCTCTGTATACACACTTCCTGTAAACAGATTTGTTGACCATAGTCCTATGATCTGCTGCTTAGGATCTAATTGTCTTAATCTCTAACTGATAAGGAAAAAGGGATGTCTAATCCTGTGTTTCCTAACCATTTTGCCATTATCTGTATGGCTGCTATGTTATAATATCCTTCCTCTTGAGTTACATCTTCCTTTTGTAACGCATGAATTCTAATTACACTATCAGCTGCATAATCTCTGCTGGTGGTTTTATAGAATCTAAGGATCTTTTTCTCTTTAAGTTTCTTGGACTCATAAAGAATATTTTCAGGTAGGTGAGGCATAGCATAATTACTAACATTATCAACTTCCTGAACTGTAATCTTATCATAAATTTGATAGGCTGGTTTCTTGACTTCTTTCATAGAAATCTTACCTTTCATTTTATCAATCCAATGATTCATTTTGGTTTATATAACCAAGAAAGATCTGTCTTGTATCCTCTAATTGTTCCAAATTCTGGACTACTTGTTTTTCCTGAAATCTTCAAATCTCCTAATCTTTTAGTAAGATTTTCTATCTTTTCATGGAAATTCTCCTTATCTTTTTCAAAGACGTCCTTGATTATCTGAACCTGACTAACTATCTCTTCAATGTTAGTAGATCTTTTGTCATAATCATCCTTTAAATCTTGCATTTGTTGCTGCATATTCTCCTGATTTATTAGGATCTCTATAAGTATTCTTTGATTTGTTCTAATAATCTTGTCAAGATAACTAAAATTCTCAGTTAAAGATGACTCTTCAGTGTTAATCTTTGGATCAACTAAGGATATGCTTTCTGGAAAATTCCTAAGTTTAATCTTCAATGATTTTTCATAGAGTTGTTCCATTCTATGAAACTCTTTTCTTAATAACCTCAAGAATTACTTCTACCATTTCTAGTAATTGGGTACTAGATTCAACTAGGGGTATAATCTTATTATTAAGATGTAATATTTGCTTTTCAATATTCATCTCAATAGGTCTGGTCTTGTATGGATCATACTTCTTGTCATCAATGAAGCATTCAATCTTACCACACACTTTTCTAATTTCAGAACTCATTTCTTTGTTCTGATCATAGATTGATTCCTCTATTATTCTTCCTATTTTCTCAATAGAAATATTTATGAGGCACTTAGATAAGCTTTCAAGAATCTCTGTATTCTCTATTTGCTTTCTTTCCAAATCCTTAATCTTCTCAAGGATTTTCTTGATAGACTTATGATTATTCTGCTCCTCAGAATTCATTCAATTTAGTAAAAATGAATTTCATCATCGTCTGAATCAAGATTTGATCTTTCTAAAGAGTAAATATTTGAATATAATTCAGCATATTTAGTCTTTAATATTTTAAGATCATTCTCTTTATCTATTGCTTGATGAATTTCAGCTTTGAAATCCTTCATAGAAGTCTCTGCTTCTTTTGAAGCTTCTGATACTGAAGCTTTCTCTTTAGGAATATGACTCAGTCTGATTGAGCCATTAGTAATATAACCTTCATTATATAACCATCCTAAAGCTTCATCAATCTTTGCTTGAGAGCAGATTGATAATTCATGATTATAGGGTCTAAAACTAAGTATATGTTTAGTTTTGCATCCTATTCCAAGTTTGTTCCAAAACTTCTTGGATTCATTTGTTTCTAACATATGTGATGGTAAATTAATATTAAAACCACATACATCTTGAGCATATATTTTTGCTTCTCTTATGTTAGTTTCTGAATAAGTAATAATTACTTCTTCGGTTTCTAACATTTTTATTATCTCTTTATAATTAAAGATTTTATCTCTATTATCCATGAAGTGGTCTGAGCAGAGCGGGACTAAACGGTCCGTCATGCACCGTAACTCTCTTCATTACTAATAGGTTTTTATTCAAAATAGTTTTAGCTACTTTCGTAATTAAACTAAGTTGAATTGAATTCTTGTAAATACTGTAAAAGTAATTACTTGTTTGAACTTTAACAGTTCGTTGTCCTTTGGCTCTGATACCAAATCGGAGGCTGGAGACCCAGATCGATACTCCTTTGCTCTTTTTCTGAAAAAGAGGAAAAACAACCACACAACCCACAAAATAACTTGTCCTAAATAGGACGTTAGTTTTAACATCTATCATAGTATCTTTATGTGTAGTGAATACAAATGTTTAAAAGATAAGGGCATCCATGAGATCTCGATAATTGTCTAGTTTAAATAGAATCATAGTCCTTGTTCATATCAAAATAAAATTAAAGGAGATGTATTTCTCAAATAGTTTTCTAATTTTACTTAATAGCGTATATATACTTAAACGGAATCAAATGAATTTTTCAGGGATTAAATCTTAAGAAGACTAAATAGTTGAAAACCAATTTTTCTAGATTATTTATAAACTGCATTTTTCATGGATAAAAACTGCAAAAAGCCAAACGCCTAAAACGCCTCGACGCACACTTGCTAAACGGCTAAACGGCAACGGCACAAGCAATGAAATCCTAGATTGCATTTGTATAAATATTTTCTCTAGAAATCAGTTTGCATCTTCTATTAAAATTCTTTCTTAAAGAAAATAATCTGGACGATCAATTCATAATTCATAATGTAAACATCAATATATCAACATTAAGTAATAAAAAGACAAACTACAGAAAAACAATTCTCTTTTATTTATTTATTACATGGACATGACTCTTATTCTATTAAACAGACTCGAGGCTCTCTAGGAGCCCTTTTAGAACTACTCACACATACTGTAATTAAAATACAAATTACCTTGATCTTCTAATAGGTTTGTCCTTAGAGATTTCTCTCGAATTTTTCTCGACCCTTTCACAATGAAGATCCTACTCCTATATATAGACTCTCCAGTCTTCTAGATAGACATGAAAAGATGACTCAGCTTAAATCTCAATCATTTTCTTCGAGTGCTCATTGGGCCTCATCGACAAGAAAAGGAAAGGAATCTTTAGCTTTACAACTCATAACACACAACTGTAACCACAACTTTTCCCAAAAGGGTAGTGAGTGGAGGGTCCAGTTTAACATTTATTGACTCGATAAATCATAAAGCAGACACAAATAATACATAATTAAAACTAGCATGTTTGTTGCCGACACAACAGACAAACAACTTCTGCTTTCTATCTTGTCTTCGTATATAGACGAACAACTTTGCCCTGATGGGGACTTCCTCTTTATCAAAGTGGCATCCTATGCTGAATGATGTCCACTTGCTGATTCTATCCTATTCTTATCTTCATTAGGACAGATCATCTCAATCAATGCTTCATCTGTAAGCATTACTTTTGAATTTACTGGCTTCAATGATGGCTTGCCAACTGGCTTCTCATTAATCGTCATTGCATTCGTCACAGGTAATAGTTGATCACTATTTTCTTCAAATGCAATAGATAGGCTGGTACGATTATGATCCTGTAGTGCTCTTGTCACTATCCTATCTGAATCTTCCCATGTAAAATGGTTGCTGAAATCAATAATTCGTTCACTGATGTGCTCCATTCTGACCAATCTTTCATGCTGATTTGGAGAACTAGGATCAGTTCGAATAAACATATCTTCCTCATTTTTGAGTACATCTTGTCGTTCTTCCAGAATGTGAATATTCGGATAAATAACTGCTGGGTGATCATTGTATTGTTTAAGATTCTTCCAATACAATTGACTGAACAATGGTGGTGCGGAGTATACCCTTATTCCAAACTTCTCATTTGGTTCGTAATAACTCCTATTATGTCTGGTTTTGTACAAAAAGTTTACAAACTTTTGTACTGGTTCGGGACATTTTGAAACCATTCTTGAAGACTTATCATTGATATAAAAAGCTTGAATAAAACCAAACTTAAATAATTTCTGAAAGATATCTGGTTCAATGTCTCTGGTTATGACTACTTGTTTACCTCCTGGCAAACTGGTTCTAATTAATCCCTCTTCTGGTTCTATTCCTAGAGTGATTAATTTTTCATTCTGAACTAGGTCGTACATTACTTCCCATTCTTTTTTCCATAAATAGAAAGTAGGAATAAACCTATATTGAAATAGATCAAACCTAAGGGGTTCTCCTATGTCAATATGTTCAGCATTAACCTCTATAGTTTGAATTATAGGTTTCAAACTAAGGTCAATCTCCTACGGAGCATGCTTCACAGCCGCTCCGTAGGAGATTGACCCTTCCCCGAGTCAGTCCAGTCAGAAAGGGGAGGGCCCGCTGTCTAGACTGCATTTCGGGAGTTTGAACATACATTAGTAATGTCTCTGTACCGTTGCAACAGTCATGCTTCCTTGATTTCATATGTTGGATTAATGTGTTTCTTGCACCACTTGAAAGCTCTCATGGAGTGTCTACGAAGACATGAGGAGCTAAGTTGCTTTAAGCTCGGAATAACCTTCAATATGGTGGTAGAATTGAAAATTCAATAGATTATTACTGCTTAATAGTATTTGTTTTTAAGGGTTATCCAAGTTGCTCTAATAGACCTTTTCTATGCATTATGGTCTATGCCCATAATGGTCCATATGTAAATCCAGTTTATATATAGTAAACTAGAACTATGGACCTTGGTTCCATTAGGAGTTAAGAATTCCTCTTTTTTCTATTAAAAAACATTAAAAAAAATCATTCGGAAGCAGAAAATATTACAAGGTCAGTGAAGAGTTCTCCACTTAGTGGTTCTTGGGCTCTCTTTTAGTTCCTTGTATTTTGTAGGACCAGAGTACAATGCTGCAGAGAAGAAATATCTTCTTTTTTTTTTCTTTCTCTTTTACCACATCAATCTAAATTTTTCTTCTCTCCCCAATAATGTGTGTAGCATATTGCATGCACATGGATGTTTTGTTCGAATTTCAACCCATTTTCCATGACATTCTGTCAAAGTTGAATGCCTTGAGGTTCTCTCTTGATATTTAGCATCAACAGCTGTAGTACTAAGTTAATAGAAGCAGGCTCATCCCATATGGTGTTTGAAATCCCATTTTCAAGAAGTTCATTTTACAACCCTTTTTAGGTAATAAAGTAAAATTTTCTATTGATGTGGGGATTGTATGTCATGAGGAGCTGCTTGGTTTTTGGCAGGAAGAGTGCACGAGTTGCTAAAATTGGTAGCTGGCATAATATGCCTAGTATTTTTGTTTTTATGAACACTTTTTTTGGTGAAGATGCTTCTGTTCATTTTTCATTTTCTGCTTGATTTTGAGACGATTGGTTTTAAAGAAACGCGAGAAGTTGAAAGTTCTTGGTAACATGAATTGCAGTTTTGATTTAGTAAACATCCATATTTCTTCTTTTATACAGAATTTTTCTATTTGAACTTATTGAAAGTAGAATGTTTGCAGTGCATTGGGCACATGGGTATTCTCTGTAGCTGGTGCTTTGCTCGCAATTCCAGTTGGGATAAAGCGAAAATCTTTGGCGCCTCTTGTCTTTTTCGGCACAACTGGTACAATGCTCGATATAATCATGGGGATCAGTGCTTGTGAAAGAGAACATGCGGAACGCCAAATGCAGCTTTTAGAAGCCCAAAATGCCGCTGCTGGTGGTGCTTTGGCTGAGACGGGAGTCGAGTCTTGATTCACTATGTTGCAACTCTGTTTGTTCTCAAGTTGTGGCTATCGAAAAATCAGCAGTTTGTGGATGTCTTCACTGGAAATTGGAGTTCTTGTAATTTCCTTCATGGAGTTAATTTTGAGGGAGCATTTTATTTCCAATGTAACATCATATCTTGATGCTCCATAGAATACTTGCCATATAATAAATGACAATTAGTAGCTTAAAGTGACAATTATGCCTTCTATTTATTGTATGACTTTGGGGGTTGCCTTGCACGGGTCCCGTGAATTAGTCGAGGTGCGCATAAGCTAGTCTGAACACGGTTATAAAAAAAAAAAAAAAAAAATTTATTGTATGACTTTCGTGTTCTTAATAAAATTTCCTTTGCCGGAATTAAACTCCTGTTGGGCAAGCCTAACAAATGTCTTCTATTTTGGTATTCTTTTTTTTCTTTCTCTTTTATTTTTATTTATTTATTTCAGAATATATACAATTAAGAATAAGACAAGGTAATAAGGCTTAATGCGTTCCTATAGAGGATTAGTTACATCATCCATGAAAAAACTCCCTATCATCAGCATTATATTATGTCAAACACATTGCTAAAATTATTTAAAAACAGATCAAGTTGGAATAGTTAACAGAAACTGATAATGGCACTGCTCTGAATACTCAAATACACATAAAAACATATTATGTGCATTCAAGAAAATCAAACAGATTCAACCTAGGAGTCATAGACACCATTAATGACATATTTTACTTCTAGGAGAACCACCCTGGAACCCTATTCCCAACAAAGGAAGAAGAAGAAAAATGTCATGGCCAAGAACCTAAAAAAAGGTAGAGTACTGGTTCTAAAGTGATCATTTCAAACCTGCCACTACCCCAAATCCCTACCTGCATCAACAAAATTAAACGGCAAAATAAACGAAATTAAATAATAAAAAATTCACGCTTTCCCGACATACATGTTCTCCAATCTCTGTAGGGTAGCAGCCTCTCATCTGCACCTGGAAGGCTTATTGGACCAAGAGAGCCGAACTGGCATCACCTTTCTCAGTTTAGAATAATTCACCTGAACCTCATTCTGATTAGGGTTCTGATCAAAGATTTCCCGCCAGATAGCAAGCTTTGAACAACCCAAAGCTTGCTAAAATATTAGAAGATAATGATTACAATGAACAAGTTAAGCTAATTCGCCACCAGATTAAGAAGAAATGTTACATCGACTAAAAGAATCAATGACAGTCGCAGAAGGTATCATTTTATTCAACTGAGAAATGACTGCCAAAGGTCACGAGTTCTGACAGCAACAATTGCTGCTTTTATAAGAGCATACAGAGTTAAAGTCGCTGCAAATATGTAGTGAAGCAAAGAAAAATAAAAATGGCTTCATTGAGTAATGTTACTGAGTTTATAACTAGACCAGTAAACCCAAAATCAAAAATTATTTGGGTTGCAGTCCAACAAAGCTATAACTGAAAACATTAGACAAATTAGCTTCTGATGCCAACACTGGAGGCCAGATACAGGCACGGTCAACTGAGTGACACTGGATGGGGATGGCCGAAAACAAAAAACAAGAGCCAATTCCCACAAGCAGCTTTTGATAAAAACAGCCACTAAGTGTCAGCCCCGGCAAATCCCCTGCCTTATCTACAGCTCCCACAAACGTAAATCCAACATCAAACATACACGTAATAGCATCACAAATCTTAGCTGTTCGCTTTTCCTTTCTGAACTATTTTTACCTATACAATACCCTCGTATCTACAACTGGGCTTGTCCTTCTAATTAGAACACAGTTCCATCATCTTTATAAACCCGTACTTGCAGTTATTAAAATGCCTTCATACTCCAAATCACCCGAATATGAGCTCATGTACAGAGGTATGAGCTCATGTACAGCCTTGCCCCTATCTCAAGGGGCCCATCATCCCCACCAACTGCATGAAGCACAACGGGGATTGTTGAAAGTAGATGTAGAGTAAGGGGAAAAACAGCAGGTTCAATTGCAACAACATCTAAGCTGGGTGTAGGATTTCCACATGATACACCAGTATCAACTCCTGATGCACCGACCTTCCTACTGTCTCCAGACAAATCCAATTCCGGCTTCAACTCCCAAGGATTTGTAATCAGTGCAACATCTTCAACTGTTCTCCATTTGCCTGGGCTACTTTTCCTATGAATGCGTTTATTTGTAGATACACTGAGCACCAATGTGGATGTAGCATCAAGCCATTCAACTGTCAGGTCTTCAACTTCATCATAATATATACGCCGCTCAATCTGTTAGCATGAAAGCATCATACACGTCAAGTAGAAACTTAGGAGCAAATAGTGACCGTAAACGAGAACAAAAGTAAAGATTCAGTAAGTGGAAATTAGAAGCTACTCACAGCTAGCTTGTGAATATATATGGTCATGAATCTTGGGCCCAAGCCCAATACTCTAGCTTCTGATAAAAAAATCTGCAAATGAACAAGTAAAGAACCAGTCAGGAAGTACACATAACCTAAAACAAATCATATATAGCAGGAAACTAATTAGAACATCAGAAAACATCTAAAATGTCAGTTCTACCATAATGATCTCATCACAAATTTGATCCACTTCTATGACAAACTTAGCCTCAGATCAATTCAGTTCTTTCTGAACGTAGACTCCTGAAGGTATATCCCAAACCCAACTGGTTACTAAATTAACAACACCATCCACATTAGAAGATATGCCCCACTTGGAAAGGAGGATCGAGAAAATAAAATGTAAAAGGGATGAAAAGCATCCCGATAAAAAGAAAGGTAATTATCCCTTCTTTCATCTAGTTTAACCGGTTAAGCAAGAAAAGAATGAGGAAGGCAAGAGGCATTACTCGTTACCATCACACCAATAATACTAACTGGAGTGATGTTTGCAGGTCAGACTTAGAGCACAGGACTTCCCATTCCTTGCAGGAAATCATGGCAGACCAGGGCAGGAGCACTTTGCTCCTCTCTTCCCCTCTTCATTTCATTCTTACAAGATAGAAAAAATTCCATCCATCCTCTTTCTTTCAAACTTGTCTGTCCCACTATTCCAACCTACCAAGCACCAATGATTTGTAGACAATTGAAGAAGTGTCACGGCGTTGGTAATTCAAAGCCTAAAAGGTACTGACACAAGGTTTATAAACATTTTCAAGCCCAAATAGGGGTTCTGGCCTTTCAACCAAGTGCATGCCAAGCACTGAGCAGGACCGGAAGTATATATAGGATGTAGAAATATTAATCCAGCTTACAACATTCGTATACCTTCCTGCTAAAAAAGATCTCTTTCACACGCTCGCATATACGCTCACAGAGGTACCACTTCTGCCCCCACAAGAAAAAAGATATATCGTCTCCTTGCATTCGTCCAAACCTTGTCACATATGATATTTGTTTGATTATGCTTGTTCTTCTAATTTTGTGTAATCACTTGGATCAATTTCTCTCTTAGGCTTAAGGAGAACCATTACATTTTCACTATGGTAGTTTTTCTCAAAGATACTATCAAGTATAATACCAATTTGATAAATATGTTAATTATGATGCTGATTAAGGTAAGCTTGCCACACACAGGCCAAATGAGCCCAGCCAAATCAACAAGCTTAACCTGAGGTGGTGTGGCATTGCGTTCCAACACAACCCAACTTTATTAGGTTGCAAACATGCAACCTAAACTAGTCCTTAGGCTTACACTAACAAGAACTTCCAACTAAACCTAGAGATGATGCCTCATCTACCACGCATGCAATGTATGTGGAACAACATGAACTCATGGAGTAGAATTCACTTTGTATGATCTGGTATGCAGTTTGGTTGAACAGCATAATTCTCAGCATCATTGTGCATTTCGCTTGTGAATCCATCATACTACTCCATAAAATTCACTCGCAATAATCTTTTCAATCAGTTCACATCTCTCGCTTAACTTAACATGCAGCAAATGGCAATCTCTACTGCTTAAATCCATCCACCACTTGGAAAAAAATATAAAAAAATAGTGATGTTACTTTGCCAATATGGCAATTACCAAGTCCATAACCATCTATGAGCAATACTTCCCCCATAGTCTTCACTCTATCCACAGCCCTCAAGTTAACTTCACAACTCAAAAATAGTGATGTTACTTTGCCAATATGGCAGTTACTGCTCTTCAATTTTTCTTCTATGCTATAGCGCCTCCAACTAATCTAGAAAATTGATCTTGTTTTGCCGACTTCCAATTAATTTTACCAAGAGCACATCCATCTGTCCAATAATTCCACCATATTCTTCACTCTCTATCCACAGCCATCACACAAACTATCCTCACAACTCAAACATAGTAATGTTAGTTCCTCTTCAGTTTTCTTCTATTCTATAGTGCCTCCAACTAATCTACAAATCCGTCTTGTTTTGTTTGCAGGGAATACGGGTCAAACAAATCAAAGTTTACACATAGAGGAGCGCAGCTTAGCAGCAATGTGCATCTCTTTCACTATTCTATCCAACATATTGAGTCCCTTAGTCACCCAACCTTCACGTTTAGTGACATCGACTCATGTCATTGCTCATTTACAATAATCTTAATCACTTGACCCTGCCAGATCACATGAATCTATTGCTGTTGCTGCAAGAGTATCTGGGCCCATCAGCCTTCATTGGGAACAGCAATCAATCTACACTAGTTACACAGATGCTTGTTTTAGAGGTCATAGCAGAACCTTATATGGCTTAGCTTTCCTAAAAGAAATGCATATATAAATAGGGAGTGAGACTGTGAGAGACACACTTGCACAAACAAAAGAGAAGTGAGAGCAAGATTAACCAAAACATATCAAAAAAGATGACTTGACAAGGAAAACTTGGGTTCTGTTGGATAAAACTGAAAAATTCAAGAGCTGAATTTAAATGATTTTTTTTTTTTTGTTAATGATAATTGCAAGTTGAGAAGTATTTTCATATTTTTTTTTGGCTTTCAAGTGTTCCCCAATCGATGATGAGTGATATCATTTAATAAAATTCCACCCCATTTTAAGTGCCAAATTGCATCATCTAACCACTCAAACTACTCGGAATTAAGTTTTCAATTAGTTTTCAAACAACAATTCATTTCTTGTTGTTGGGCACACCAACAAGTAAATGGAAAAGCTCTTGCTTCCGTCAGTAAATCAGGTGGTTAACTCATAGGTATGGTAATGCGAGTTCTGAGAAGCGTAAAACCTACGTGATTGATTCACACCATATTTTTGTTTACTCTCAGTTCACTTCTTTCTC
The DNA here is from genome assembly GCA_963922005.1 of Cornus suecica. NCBI lineage: Eukaryota > Viridiplantae > Streptophyta > Magnoliopsida > Cornales > Cornaceae > Cornus > Cornus suecica. The sequence continues at coordinate 55,908,863 of OY998246.1, forward strand.
CAAGAACAGTTGTGAACCTTCGGAACTATAGTTGCTGATCATCTTAAAAAATAAAAAGACTAAAAGATTTAACATGACTTAATGCAGCTTCAATTATCATCTTCCCCACCTCCGACCAAAGTAAATAAATAAAAATTCATTTTTCTGCTGCACATGAATATTGACAGGCAATAACAGTCATAAAGAGACCAGATAAATCCACACACAACAAACATGTATCCACAATTGAACTAAAAAAAAGAGTGTCATGAAATATTCAAATATTTGTTCCACTAGTGTTTCATTAACAGTAATGCTAGGAAATGGGATAACCATCAAGTATAACTCTAATATTCCACAGAGCAAAATATTATTTATGCAATTGACCACAAGCGGTTAAGAAAATACTCTTTCTTGAATAGAATGTCCATGATGAAGGATTCTCTCAAGACATTGCATACATTGTTCTTTTGGGAGCTGCACACAAGTTGGGTTGGAAGGAGGGGACAAAATGGCTTCATATTACCAATGGCCCTGTGGTCTGATAGTATTTCCATTCCTCCCCAAGTTGAGAGAGGTCTGAGGTTCGAGCCCTATAGAGCTCATACGGGGGTGTGTGAGTTCCTTAACATTCAAAAAAAAAAAAAATGGCTTCATATCCCTTGCAGCAAGCAAGAGGATTAATAATTCGAGAAGACATTATAAAGCAATCGCCGACTACAGTAAGAAGTCAAGTCATTGAGCTAAAGAGATATCATGGGGAACATCTAACGGCTAAAGAAAGAAACTAAAATTAGAGAAGAGGAGAACCTAGTGCAGCACAAGTCTATATTCAGGCACTTGCAAAGATACTAGTACCTACCCTCGATTGCATTTTTGTTTGAATAAAAATGGCAGAATTGCAAAATACTATCGTCAGACAGTAAATAAACTACAGATTAGGCAGCAGGAATAAGGGAGAAGATACCTCTTTTTTCTTCAGCAAGACACACATGTATAGCTTATCACTAGCATCCTTGGCATGCCTACCAGCCAGCTTCCTCTCATTGCAATAAGCAGCAACATCTGTAAGTATTTCTGTGCATGGAACTCTGTATTTGGATGCTGCAGCAGACAATGCGTACTGGCCTTCATATGACTCTGCAGCATCTTTATCAAAATAAATGCCAGTGAAGCATCTTCTTGTCTCTTCCTCTTCTTTGTTCAATTTCAGAAAGGTTCTTTTGTGCTTCAGATACAGTTCCTCAGCTTCTATTACCGCAACCAGTGTCCGATGTACTAAAATATCAGGATACCTACGAAGTGGTGATGTAAAATGAGTATAGAGTGGAACGGCGAGAGCATAATGACCACAATTGATTTCACTGTCTTTTAGCTCTCCACTACAGAAGTACATTGCCAATTGCATTCCTTTAATGGCATATGACACAAGAATGTTGAACAACACTGAGTCATTTTTGAGCTTTTCCTTAATCCGCTCTAAAGAATGATGAAGCTGTCCAGAAGAAGATGTGTTCAATTCTAAACCATGTTTGCCACAAAAAGTTTCCAATTCTCTAAGCTTGCGCAAGTTAGGCTCAGGATGTCTCCTCAATAATGCACTATCAGGATAAGCTCTATATATTACTTCAGCAGCGGTACTATTAGCCAAAAGCATAAACTCCTCAACAAGATATTCCGAGTCCTTGCGTCCAGAAAGCATACTATCACACGGCATTCCATCTTCATCAAATACAAATAACACTTCAGAACTTTCCAGTGACAGGGCACCACCCTTAAACCTGTTCTCTTTCAATATTTGGGAAATTTCATGAAGGATCTTAATAGATCTAAATACATCAGACCATTCAAAATCACCATGCAATTGGGGGAATATGTTTCCTAAGCTACTTAAGCTCCCCACATCACCACTGATAATGTCTTGAACATTATCATACGAGAGCTTACAGCAAGATTGTATAACAGTACGGCCAATCCAGCGATCTAGAATCTCGCCTGAAGGATTGATATCCCAGAACATTGAAAATGCAAGTCTGTCTACTCCAGGATTAAGTGAACCTATATTCTCTGAAAGCAAAGATGGCAACATGGGCAATTTCCGCTTAAGTAAATAGACACTCGTAGATCGAGCTTGTGCTTCCATGTCTAAAGCAGTGTCCGGTAGAACAAAATATGATGCATCAGCAATGTGGACACCAACTCTGAAAATTCCCTTGGACAACATTTCAACAGATAATGCATCATCAAGATCGCAGGCAGAAGAAGGGTCAATTGAAAATATGCACAATTTCCTAAGATCTCTTCTACTTAGAAATTCCTCCTGCGGTACCTCCCAAGGAAGATGTGGAAGGCAGGAAAGGGATTCGGAAGAAAATTCAGAAGAAAAAATTGCATTCTCAAATAAAATTGCAGCAATTTGTGGTTCTATTTCTCCACCTCTTCCAAAAATATGCAAAATGTGAGCTTGCGGGAAACAGTTTTCTTCCCCCCAATTATCAATTTGTGCAGCTACGAGTTCCATTTCAACTGTTCCATCACTATCATCCAATTTTTTCTTGATGCAGTCAGGCAAGTCTCTCAAAAAGACCATCATTTTGGGGAACTTTGGGTCAGTTGGTGTCAACATGATATAATCATGGTTGGAAGAAAACGAGGAATTCTTCTTCTTCTTACCATCTTTTCTGTAACCTTCCTTACTAGAAACACATTGATTAACACTAAGAAACCCAACGACAGCATCCCGACGAGTGGACCTTTCAATAATGCCCACAACTTTGCCTGTTGGTCTCTTTGAGGGGAATGAACTCACCAATGCACAAAATTTTCCTATTGGACTTGCAATGTCATTCTGTTCCCTGGAAGCACCTGTCCTTGACGTATCTGGGGCAGAAGGGTGATGTCCATTAACATAATTACAACCTACTGCTCCGGTAACTTCTGGATTAAAATTATCACCAGAAAAACTACCATTCGTCAAATAAGATCCCTTCTCTGGATGAGAGAAGCCATTATTGTGCTTACTATCTATGTGTAACACACTTTTTCCTTTGGTGCCATTACCAACAAGTTCAACGACTTTGGGGAGCAAATTATTTTCATCCATCGGGGCAGAATTGTTAGATGGCCCACTTGATCCTTTCATCTTTGTCCAGAACGACAAAGGATCAACTTTAATCACAACAAAATCTCCATCCACCTATGCAAAAGAAGTTTGTTAATCATAAGTACACCGCTAAAGACACCTGTTAACAAGTATACATGCATATGTATTTAAATAAGCATATTTGAAGCACAACTAAATAAATAAAAGCAAGAGCCACAAAACACGTGCAGTTCAGCTTAAGAAACCTCCATATGCTTCTATTTCTTTGCCTTTTATACCTCAATTCATAAAACAAGTAACACAAAATTATGGTCCCTCAACTATATGCTTCTGTTTGTTTGCCTTTCATACCTCAATTTGGTTATAACAACTGGAAAAAAAAAAAGACCAATGTCACAGAAATGTAAGATTCCAACTAAATTGCTAATATAGACCCATCCAAAATATGCAGTGATATTTTATGTTCTATCATTATACATGCCACCAGGCCGTTAACTCACATTCGAGAGAACTAAGGATTAACATAACCATCCCATTCATCATATTCGCATATGCAACAACTGTTGCAAAGGTTTAAGGGCGGACGACACACTATGCTAATGTGATGAACCTTTCAGAGGCCGAAATGGGCTGCAACAGATGTGACTTGTAAAGTTAACTTGTGTCATTTTCTCAATAAGATGCTAACGGAACACTATTAAAATTAATCCAATATCTGGTTTCCGACACAACAACATCTAGGTACCTAATTTAGGGTCTTAACATGGAAATAAGTATCTATGAAAATTTATCATCTCTAACATTACTCTCTTGTTTACAGTTAATATTAAAATAAATAAAATAAAGTATCAAATCGTTGGTGAATATATTTCAGAGTTCCCTCATTTAGAACTCTATGGATCTGCTAACATATCATTACATCTTGTGAGATTCTGAAACAAATGAAATTCAGACTTCCAGTATCTACACTCGATAAGAAGAACCTACTAAATCCCTCCAAGTTTTGGCACAAAAAATAGGATGTACAATCAACTTACTTCTACGACAGAACAAAATATTTGCAACATCGATGACCTAGTTCATAAAGCATACATGAAAATTGAAGATAGATATACTAAATGAAATTGAGCTGATTATTTGTTCATAAAATGCATGTTGTTTAGAAAAGGCAAAACAGCATTTCTATAGAGAGAAGCAAAGCATGAAAAGATAACCCCTGACTTACAGCTCTATTTTGAGCAGCAATCCCACTAATGAGTACATCAACAGGCACTCCATCAATTTTGCAGTAGGCCTAAAATCACATGTCAATGCACAAGTATTTTTTTAGCTCAAATAAAACAATCTTAAACAGAAAAATACTAAAAAAGGAAGAATACAGGAAAAGAACCGCAATGGACCTCAAGTCTGTTGTGGGCATTCACACGAAACAACGCTTTAAAAACATCGCCTTTCTGCAAAAGTAAAAGCAAACAAGCCATCATACTTTTTTATGCATTATATCAAGATGTCAACATAGAAGGAGCATTTCACTGCATCATAGTAACACATCTATCAAACTAACTTAAAACACGTAAGAGGACCAACCTCTAATGCTTCATTTAAAGCTTCCCCTGACCAGTGAGGATCAAAACATTTTCTCTGAACATGACAGATCTGCTGAGAAGAAAGAAAATCATGGTTTGCATATGGCACCATTGACTCTTCATAATTGATGGGTACAGGACATGATTTTGAAAATGTTCTTTCACCAATATCAGATGAAAACATTTGCTGATTTTGCATATTTCCACCCTCCTGTAACGTTGCTTGCTCATTTATATGCATGGTCGGCAAAGAATAGAAAGCAACATTAGGTACTACTGGTGGTCGAAACTCATTCGAGATGACATGATTTGATGGGTTACCATTTTCCAATAATTCTGACCCTTTCCCTCGTAATTCATTCACCGAAGTACAAGCTGCTCCAAAAAGAAATTTGACATGAAGCCTTGCATTGATAATCTTAGTGATGAAACTAACACAAATGTGAGAGGGGCATAAACCCAAAAATTATGAACCACAAGAGTCATAAGACAAGCACTTAAAACATAAGCTTCAATATATATATGGGAAATAAAACAAACAAACAAACAAACAAAAAAAAAAAAGCAAAAATGTACAAACCATATTAATTAACTAATTCCCTTCCACAATCAGATTGTAGTTGAGAAGAATAATGTAATTTATGATAGATACTAACCCACATTATTTTAGCTTTCTCAAAATCTCAACTCAAATAAGAAAAGAAAGTTGAGAAGAATAATGTAATTTATGATAGATACTAACCCACATTATTTTAGCTTTCTCAAAATCTCAACTCAAATAAGAAAAGAAATGCAATTCAATTACAGGGAATTTATTTCTTCATCTTTTCCACCCACATAGTTTCACAGTAACAATCAAAGCATTATTCGCCCATTCCCAATCGCCCTTCAACCACTTGTGTGCACATACACATACATATACATATGACTATATACTAATGCACATACACATACACATACATATGACTATATATACACACTCACGTAAATAGTTACACACCATTGTGACAGTAACGGCAATCTATATAGTCCAGAAATCTAACTAATTTCTACTTCCTTCCGGTCTATCAGACACCAAACAGGACATTGGATGATGTTCCCCACACACCCTTCTAACAACTGAAAAAAGAGGGCCTTTCCATGGTCAATTTTAACAATTCTCCATATATGTAATCTCGTTCAATTAGAGAACCCAAGTTATACACATGAATACTTATCAATATATATATATATATGTATGTATACACAAACACGCTCACAACATAACGCAATTTACACAAGAAAATAACTCAATACACCAATAATGCACCAAAAAAATAGAGTGCACGCAGTAAAAGTTGAAAACTTTGTGGGTTGGAAATCGTAATTCTTAAACCACTATCCTCAACACTCCTGTTTTACATTAACCCAAAAAATTCACAAAAATTGAACAAGAAACACAAATACAATACTATACATATATATATGTGTGTGTCTGTAGAAAATACCTGGAACAGAGTTATTCTGTCTAGGTCGTCGATTGGGACGACGTTTCTTCTTCTTATCCTTTTCAACATCATCGATCCTCGCAACAGAAGAGTGATCAACAACAACCCCTCTCATAATTCACCAATACACTCAAAATAAAACCAAAAAAAAAAAAAGAAACAAAATTGATCAAACAGGATAGAGAAAATCAAGAACAAAAGCCCTTTTAGAAAACCCTAAAACTAATCAAAGCTAGGCTAAGAATTAAGAGTCGGTCATCTTCCGATCAGTGAAAAAATATTCACGGAAGAAACCGACGGAGAGAGAAGAGAAGAAGAAGAAGAAAGGAATCAGATGGAACAGAGAGGTGGTGATAGAGATAGTGTTTTATATGTATATTATATTTGTAGAGAGAGGAAGTGATTGGGGAGTTGTGTGGTTGGGGGAAATGATGGGTGTGAAAGGGACGTTTATTATTGGTCGGCGAGGACATGGGCGCCGACTATTGATTCCTTTGTCTTCGCTTTTACTTTTTGCCCTCTATCTCTTTCTCTCCTCTTTTTTTATACTTGTATAATATATTATATAATACTGTATACACACACATATGGTGTGTAAGCATCACGCATAAAAGATTTGCCTCCACCACATGACAATGGATCTGCTGACACGTGTCAAGTACCTTTTCTTTTTTCCTTGTTTTTTTAAAGCACAACACTCTCCGAAAATATTATCAATTTCCACTAAATTTCACGTGACCATTTAAGTTCCTCAATTATTATTATATTTTGTCCCCTCATAAGTTAATTTTTTTATCATAAATTATGCAAAAATATAATGTTGTGTTTGGAAACTGGTGTTTCTGTCTTTGTTTTTATTTTTTTCATTGTTCACAGGAACAAAAACACGTTTGGCACACCTATTACTGTTCACCTTATTCTCAGTTTGGAAAATTTTTTGGTGAATAGTACCCAAAACCATGAGAACACCAAATTGGTTTTTTCTTGGTTCTTAGTTTAGGATTTTTTTTTTTTAAAAAAAAAAAAAAAACCTGCAAACCAAGCCACCAACCTAATATCTGCGAAATCCAAATCTTCGACCAACCTTTAAATTCAATCCAAATCTTCAAAATCCAAACTTGCGAAATCCAAATATTCGAACACCACCATAACACACACCTATATATATATACACACACACACAAATCTGCAAACCTAATCTCCAGCACCACCAACGCCACCACCACCAATTTCAAACACCCAAATCGCCCATAATCCCCAAATCGAAACCCTAATTTCCACCCTAAAACCAATCGACTCCCAATTTGCAGAAAACGAGAGGGAAGCGAGAGAATAGGGTGATGATGATCATTTAGGGTGCGATGAACATGTCAAATATGGTCGACAAGATAGACAATTTGCAAAAACATGAGTGAGTGTGTGTATATATATGTGTCTGTGTGTGTGAGAAAACAAGAAATTTTTTTGCCCCAAACATGTTTTCGTTTTTTAGTTTTTGGGTGAGAAAATTAGAACAAGAATAGAAATATATCTTATTTTTTGCTTCCCAAAACAAAAACAAAAATAAGGATTCCCAAACGGACCCTAAGTAAAAACACACTATTTAATTATAAAATATAATTTTTTATATTAGTAATGTTAAATTATTTATTAAAGTTATTCATATTTTTAGGCTATACTCTATTGAAGCTTTAATGTCATGTATGATATGCAGGAATGAAATGGAATGCTCATTCATTCCATTCATTTGTTTGGTACAACATAATTAATGAAATTTCATTCTTGGGAATGAATTTTCATTATATTACTAAAGTTATGGAATGATCATTTCATTCTTTTTTTTTTTATAATCGTGATGTCCGGGCCAACTTACGCGCACCTCAACTAATTTACGGGACCCCCCACATGAATCGGGTAAAGCTCGGACTACGTCCGCGATTGTGGCCCTAACGAATTGTTTGCACCTAGTAGGAATCGAACATGAGACCTCATGCTTCTTGAGGCAACAAGTCCCAAGTCTTTTTCCAACTAGGTCAACCCGCTCAGGTTTGATCATTTCATTCCTTTAGTAATGTTTTTAAAATATAAAATTACTTAAACAACCTTCTCACATTTCAAAAAAAATAAGCCGCCGCCGCCATTTCTCCACCACCGCCACCGCCATCTTCATTGTTTGTCACTATTATTTCCGTTACGTTTTATCACATATTGTTTTGTAAAAAAATTAAAAAATAATATTATTTTGTTTAATTTTATACTTAATACTAAGAAGGGTATTTTTGGGAAAAAAAAATTAAGTTCGTTCAAGTCATAATGTGCTTCATATTTACAACCAAGCAAATGGAGTGAGAATGATTATTTCATTCCATTCTCACTTTCATTCCATTACATTCAACTGTACCAAACGTAACCTTAGAGTTCTAATCTATTATGGGTAATAAAAGATATTATGTCGGTAATTTAATATTGCTGGGAGACAACATCGAAGTCTTTAAATAAAAATTATAGCCTTAGTACTAGAAACATGAGTTTAATTAGTCGATTTTGTAACACTCCGTTCCAATATTTGGTACGATATTTGTCTGTTTTGGGCTCAGGCCGCACGATTTTGCTCTACAACTTTAGTACTAAAAACATGAGTTTAATTAGTCGATTTTGTAACACTCCGCTCCAATACTTGGTACGATGTTGTTTGCTTTGAACCCAACGCGCACGATTTTGCTCTTCAAACATCCCCAGACCTATATCCAGGCGATGTGGGACGTCACAATCACCCCCTCTTGGGACTCAACGTCCTCGTTGGTGTTACCCACGGGCTTGTGCACGCTCCCACACCTAATTCCGGTCGGGATTTGGCTCTGATACCAATTGTAATACCCCGCTCCAACACTTGGTACGATATTATCCGTTTTGGGTCTAACCCTCATGGTTTTACTCTTGGTCTCCTCCCCAAAAGACCTCGTACCAATTGAAGATAACACTGGATACATAAGCATATCCCCAGACCTATATCAGGGCGATGTGGGACGTCACTGATTTATTAATTTCTTTTTTACTTTAATAAATGATTATATAGTGGGTGTGTTTTAGTATTTCCCTATCACTTTTAACAAAAAAAAAAAGAAAAAAGTTGACTCCGCTATTTACGAGGGGTCAAACTACAATAACTAAAAAAGTTTAGGACTTAAATTTTCTTTTTTTTATTTCAAGGGAATTTTATGTAAGTTGGTGATAGTTCTGGGTATTTTTTTTATATTTTTTTATTCTTGTAAATGTGTTTTTATTCTTAACATTTTGGTTTAATTTTCGTGACACCCCCTAAAATTTGTTCATATTTCTATCATCACAAACTTGTGATTCTAAACTTTTGCTCCGGATTTCACTCGTGCTTTAAAATTATCTTTTACTACTGTTTTTGACATGTAAAATGTCATTCATACCTTTTTAACTTTAAATTAAGTCATTAAAAATCTTGTATACTACTATTATGACTAGTAACTAAAGTACCCATGAAAAATGTTTTAACATGCACTCAATTAATAAATTAAACCCAATTCATATTAATTTTACCAAAATTCTTAATCCATTAGCGTTATATATTTCAAATTAGCTAATATTGACTTTATGCACACTTTGGTTTACTATTGGTTGTAATCATTATTAATAAATTGAATTTTTGTTTGTAATTGGAGTTAACTTTGGCTCATTTGTGAAGTTCGTGCAAACAAATTAGGATGTTTGGCTGAATTAGGATTTCGTTTAATGAAGCTTTTTAATTCAATAAATTATGAGTATTGATGAAATTAGGGTTAATTGATTCTGATTTGTTAAATGATTATTTACAATTATTTGGCTCCTTAGTCACTATATAAATAAATATTATATATATATATATATAATTTTATCTGAACTTAATGGATAAGTGTTACCCGGTGACGACCCAAGGGGCGTTGTGACATGCCAATGTGACATGAAGGATGACACAGTGACAGTTTCATAAATAAGTTCAACTTTGAAAGTTGGACTTAGAAATATTGGAAAAATGCAGAATTAAATTGGAGAATCCTTGTGACTTAAGAAGATGACCTATGAAAGAAAATCCGGATTCAGAGGTCGGAGGTCGGGAAGATTTAAAAAGGCCATTATGATTCATCGGACATAGGTGATGTTTGTTCTGGTCACAGTGCTGAAAGTGTTTTCTGCATACATAGAGAGGGGTGTGTCCTTGACTCCTGTGGGCATCCAACCACTTAGCAAGTACTTGACAAGCCTTGACTAGGGCACGTATGGGGAAGCTTACGGTACAGGCAACGGGAAGCTACATGCAAGAAGCTTACGGTATAGGCAGCGGGAAGCGGGAAACTTATGGTACAGACAACATGCAACATACAAGAGGATGCAGCTACATGTAGGAAGCTTCACGCGTACAGGCAACAAGAAGCTTATGTAAGCTCCACGCAGGAAACTTACGTGGTCCACCTTATGCCACATAGGTGTACGGATAAGATAAGACACTTGTCATGCACAAGTAGGATGTAATGGATTACGAAATCAGGCACACGTGTCTTTATTAGCAGGCAACAACGGTTATATAAACCCTTATCTTGGGTTCATCTTTATTCCGATTCGGGTTTATCGTTACCCATTGAGGTATGGTCCCTATCAGTTGCCCCCTGTTCCTATGCTAGCTTACCTTGGATTGGGAACACAGTAGAATTTTGTCCCATCTTTCTTCTCTTTCCCTTTTATCTTTTATATATAGAGAGAGCTCAGCTACTATACAAAGGTAATAACATGTGAACATTTAGCACAAGTGCTAAGTAGCCCATTTGGTAGAAGGCTTAGGAGTTGTGAAAAATGCCTTACAACAGGAAGTCACATAGGTGTATGGACAAGATAAGACACTAGTCACGCACAGGTAGGATGCAATGGATTATGAAATAAGGCACATGTGTCTCTACATGCAGGCAGTAACGACTATATAAACGGCTACTTCAAGCATACCCATATATCATTCTTCTCTTGCTTCACCACCTGTATCTTCACCTACCATACTTACATTTTAATTTTAATGTCAAAATTTGTTCCCTCACCCTTGGCGTCTATAGTCTTCGAAGTGAGTGATGCGGATATTAATGAGTTTCGCTCTATTTACTCCATTCCCTCTACCGTTATTCTCCGCGCTCCTTATCCCAATGAGCGGGCAAACTCATGGGTATACTTGTCCTAGATCTTTTGTATACATTGTGAGTCACTCATTAGCCCTAGAGGGGGGGGGGGGGGGGGTGGGTGGGTAGGGTGTTCAAAAATAATTCTATTCCTTTTCGAAATTGGAACAATATATATATATATATATATATATATATATTCAATACTCAATTTCTTCAATAGTCAAGTGAATAAATTCAATTCAATGTATCTAACAACTAATCACAAGACTAATTAGCATACAAGATATTCAATTAAATATAACATGCAAATTAATGAAATAAAGAGAGAGATAGAGAAATTGATACCGTGATTTTTTGAGGTTCGGTAACTCCTACTCCTCGGCTCAAGAACCATTTCTTGAGACTTTTTCCGATCCTTTCACTATGGCCCTTCCTTCACAGGTGGAATGACAAACCTTTACAATCACAAGCCTCTCGAGCTTATCTCTCAATCAAGAGAACAATCCTCTCTTGAAAAACGGTGGACTTCACTTGTCCGAGATTACAAATTTGTATGTAATCAATAAAATCACTCAAGAACAAAAACACTCAAAACCCAAAGGTTTTTATGGAAGATAAATCAATATAAGCTCAAGTGTATTTGGTGATTTTGAATAGCTCTAGAAATATATTCTCAAAGGATATATCAATGAATAATCTTTGGAGAATAAGAAGAGAAACTAGAGTTTTTTATTTTCAAAGATTTTGCAGAAAATCAGATTTTTGCTTCTTGCCTTCAATGGATTTTGCAGAAAACTTTCTGTAGAAGATGAAGACTTCTTTCTCTATTTGATTCAACTCTCTTAGCTTTGAATACACATATCTCATTCTATATATATCAATACATTTAGGTTTTGAAGAATGAATATTGTATTTGAGAAAACAAAGCCGTTTGAAGTCCATAAATATCTGCTTAAACATGGAAAATGTTTGTGCCGAATCTGCAAAATTTAAGGAACAAACTAGTCGACTACATTGAAGTTTTAGTCGACTACTTTGGACCATCTAGTCGACTAGATTGAGTTCTAGTCGACTACATTGGACCATCTAGTCGACTAGATTGAGTTCTAGTCTACTACAAGATGTAGTCTAATCGACTCAAGCTTATTTCAGTCGACTACTTTGATGTGGATGAAAAGCCTGAAGCTACTGATTGTTTTAGTCGACTATTAGAAAATACACAGGCTGATTCTAGTCGACTACAACTTGAAAAACATTTAATAAAAATATTTTTCTTTCCGTTTAAGTTTGGTAAAGCGTTTTTCATTCCATTTAAGTTCGGTTCATTTTATACTTGAGCTTATACGATAATATCGACGCATAAAATTACCTTGTTACAATGATCGCTCCTCGACCAATTTACCCCGAGTCTTGAGTCTTCGACTTTCGCCTTTGCCGTTGAATTAATTGATTTTCCATTTGCGTTTCAATTTCTTTCACAACTTTTCGCTTTAAATCAAGCTTCTTTCCGAGCTTGCTTTTCGAGTCGTTTCCTTTCCGAGTTTGATTTCTGAGTCGTTCACCTGTCTTTTCCTGAAAATATAAACTTGATAATTCATTAGTATCAAACACTCTTCAATGGTTTGTTATCATCAATTTTGGAATTATTTGCCGAAAGTAAATTTCAAAGCCAACAATCTCCCCCTTGATGATGACAAAACATTTTGTGTTTGCTTGGTAATTGGCGAAACATCAAGTGATGCTCCCCCTCAACATGTGCATAATATTTTGTTCAAATGCTCCCCCTTGGTAAATGAAATTTGCAATTTAATGGGCATTTTGATTCAATATATAAATAGACGCACATTTGAGATAATAAAAGAAACAACATTTCATAGATGGTTCGATTTAATACAAGCCGTTTAAGCTAATGAAAACACGGAAATAACAAACAAGTCGCAAATAAGCATAACAAGTCACACAAAAACAGAAATTGCTATTGTCGGATAATGAAATACATGACAATATGATAGCATAATTTCTCCCCCTTTTTGTCAGCGTCGAGGGGTGCGTGAGCGAGGGTGCGAGAGCCCAAAAGTAAGATCATCAAGTGAACCGGCAAGACCATTTATACGGCTAGACATTTCCTCATCAATAAGAACAAGGCGCTTGTTGATCAATCGAATTACTTCCGTATTTTTGTTCACGGTTGCATCAAGGCGCTGAAGAGTCTCCGTATTATTCTGAACAACCCCAAGAATTTGGGTGAGAAGAGCAGTTTGAGAAGTAGACGCACTGTCCAACTGAGGAGCCGAGGAAGAGGCTTCCTGGCATGGTGTAGAACCGCTAGGAGCTGGGCATGAACGAGGAGCAGGTACATTCTCAGAAATGAAATTCCCTTCCGCATCAGAGGAGATGTGCATATGCTTGACATGAGTGGCATCAAGAAAAATAGGGTGATGCTCAGACACTTCATTCAGAAATGAAAAACCTTTTCGCTGCAGTAAATATGTAATGTGCGCGGGAAAGAAAAGCGGGCCGGATGGCTTGCACTAACAGGTAAGTATGACGGAATGGAAAATATAAGCTAAATCAATTCGGGTTCCTGTCATGACGCAGTAAACTAAAAATGTCTCCATACGAGATACACTACTACGACTACCAGTTTTAGGCAAAATAGAGTAAGTAATGACATTATGAATTAATCTAGCTTCGGGTAGTAGCATAGAAGAGAGAATACCGGCGTCCTGCGAAATGTCCTTGTCGATGCAAATAGTTCGAACTGCTTCAATACAGTCGAACCCATCAGCCCTATACCAATCCTTAGACAAATGGCGGATACCATCAGTCGGAAGTGAGAAAATGCGCTTGATATCGCCGTCATCAACAGATACCTCATTACCACACAAATTGAAATGAAGATGAGGGAGGAATTTCTCCTTGATTGTCAAGAGAAGCATAGAAAGCTTTAACAATTCGCGGAAGTACCGGAATGTCAAGAGAGATGAAAAAATCCCAACCAATTGCTCGGAACAACTCGAATGTTCGAGCCCTAATTTCAGTGCACAAAGCTTGTGTGACAATACGACAAGGTGTAGGAGCACGATGATCAAAAACAGTGATGAATTTATTTCTATCATCATCATCAAGAAGAAGTACCTCAAGAAGCAGAGGTTCATTCGACTCCTCTTCGTCAACAGCCGTAGTAATGCTTGGATTGGTGGAGCTTTGACCTCCATCAATGCGGGAACGTTTCCGAAATAGACCTCGAGTCTTCGGTGGCATTGTGGATGATAATGCACAAATATGTAAAGAAGATGGTATATATATAGATATATGATGGTGTATATATAGATATATGATGGTGTATATATGAATGTGAGAAATATGATGAAAATGAAGAAAATAATTGAAGGAAATGGGTGAATGATGGTAGAAATGCAAAATAAATGAAGGATTTGTGAAGATTTGAAGGTAGAAATGGGAGTATGAGAGGTAATGGGAGGAGATGAAGTGAAGGTGGGTGAAGAGGGAGGGAGGCGGATGGAGAATATGAGAAGAGGGTTAGGTTTTATAGGGGTTGAGTCGACTAGGGCTAGGGTTGAGTCGGTTAGAATAGGGTTTGAGTCGACTAGGTTTGGTTTGAGTTGACTAGGAAGACCAAGTAGTCGACTAAAACAAGGTTTGAGTCGACTAGAAGGACATTTGAGTCGACTAAAGGGGCAAAGTAGTCAACTAGAAGGTGAAGAACTTGCAATGGTGAAGCTACTGACCAAAGTAGTCGACTAGAATGGTTTGTACTACACAGGATGAGTCGACTAGAAGGTGAAAAAATGATAAAAATAGATAAAAAGTCAAGAAATAAATACACAAAAATAGCAAAAATACGAAAAATAAAGATTATGACAGAAAGTAAGATAAAACATCAAAATCCATGGCCATTCCGATTTCTCGACGAATTTTAGAAAATGATTCGTCCGCAAGTGGTTTTGTAAAAATATCCGCCAATTGATTTTTAGTGTCGATAAAAACCAATTCAACGTCACCCTTAGCAACATGATCACGAAAAAAATGATGCCTAATCTCTATATGCTTGGTGCGTGAGTGATGAATAGGATTATTTGAAATACAAATCGCACTCGTATTATCGCATTTAATAGGCACGTGAGAGAAGGTAAGACCGAAATCAAGTAGTTGTTGCTTAATATAAAGAGTTTGAGTGCAACTACTACCGGCTGCCACATATTCGGCTTCGACCGTAGATAATGCAACGGAATTTTGCTTTTTACTTGACCAAGATACTAGTGAGTGTCCTAGAAAATGACAAGTGTCGCTTGTGCTTTTTCGATCAATTCTACATCTCGCAAAATCGACATCCGAATAACTAATAAGATCAATTGAAGTTCCTCGTGGATACCGAAGCCCTAAGTTTATTGTACCACTTAGGTAGCGAAAAATGCGTTTTACCGCAAGCAAGTGAGATTCCTTAGGATATGATTGAAACCGGGCACATAGGCATACACTAAACATTATATCCGGTCTACTAGCGGTTAAATAAAGCAAACTACCGATCATTCCTCTATAATTTGTAATGTCAACACATTTACCATTTTCATCTTTATCAATTTTAATAGAGGAACTCATGGGAGTTATGGCATGTTTGGTAGCCTCCATACCAAATCGCTTTAGCAAATCTTTAGTGTACTTGGACTGGCTAATGAATAAGCCATCCGAGCTTTGCTTGATTTGCATCCCTAAGAAAAAATTCAACTCACCCATCATACTCATTTCAAATTCATTTTGCATGCTTGTAGCAAATTCCCTACATAAAGAATTATTTGTTGAGCCGAATATAATGTCGTCAACATAAATTTGGACAATCAACAAATTATTCTTAATGGTTTTTGTAAACAGTGTGTTGTCAACTCTTCCTCTTATAAAACTATTTTTAGTCAAAAATCCGCTAAGTCTCTCATACCAAGCTCGAGGAGCTTGCTTTAAACCATATAGAGCTTTAACTGATTTGAAAACATGATTTGGAAAAAGATTATTTTCAAAACCGGGTGGTTGCTTCACAAAGACTTCTTCTTCTATGACGCCATTTAAGAAATTACTTTTGACATCCATTTGATAAAGAGTAAAATTTCTATATGATGCAAATGCAAGAAGCATTCTAATTGCTTCTAACCTAGCTACCGGTGCAAAGGTCTCATCGTAGTCGATTCCTTCCTCTTGATTATATCCTTGAGCTACCAATCTTGCTTTATTTTGAATAATTACTTCATTCTCATCCTTTTTGTTTCGAAAAACCCATTTTGTGCCAATTATAGTCTGATTTTCGGGTCTAGGAACTAAACGCCAAACTTGATTGCGTTCAAATTGATTTAGTTCCTCTTGCATTGCTATGATCCAAGAATCATCACATTGAGCTTCGTGGAAGTTCTTGGGTTCGATTTGCGATACAAAAGCCATGTGGTTGCAAAAATCTTTAAGTTGAGATCTAGTACTAACCCCTTTTGATGGATTACATATGACTTGATCAAGAGGATGATTGCGAACAATCCTCCATGATTTAGGCATTGAGTTTGTCAAGTCATCATTTGATTGATGCTCAACTTCCCTCATTTCCTTTTGGCAACTTGATGAATTGGAGATATTGAGAGTATTTAAATAATCCTCAATCCCACCAACCTCATCTTCTTCTAGGTCAATTCTAGGTGATGGTGATGAGGGTGATTCATCAATGACAACATGAATAGACTCAACCATAGTTAAAGTCTGTTTATTAAAAACACGAAAGGCTTTACTCCTTATAGAATATCCTAGAAAAATTGCTTCATCCGATTTAGAGTCGAATTTTCCAAGGTTATCTTTATCATTTAACACAAAACATTTGCACCCGAAAACTTTGAAATACCCAATCTTGGGCTTTCGACCATTCCATAACTCATAAGGCGTCTTCCCCAACTTCATCCGAATAATAACACGATTAATTATATGGCAAGCGGTATTTACCGCTTCCGCCCAAAGGCTTCGGGGAAGGTTGTGCGCATTTAACATGGTTCTAGCCATCTCTTGTAGAGATCGATTCTTTCTTTCAACTACACCATTTTGTTGAGGAGTTCTAGGGGCCGAGAGATCATGAGAAACACCGAGGTCATCAGATAATTTCTCTACGTCTTGATTTTTAAACTCCCTACCTCTATCACTTCTAATTTTCTTGATTTTCAAATATTTTTCATTTTGAATGACTCTATAAAATCTTTCAAGAATGGAGTGAGTTTCATTTTAATGAGCAAGAAAGTGAACCCAAGTATATTTAGAGTAGTCATCAACTATAACAAGTACATAGAGTTTCCCGGCTAGACTAGCCGTTCTCTCCGGACCAAAAAGATCCATGTGAAGTAACTCTAAAGGTCTAGAAGTGGTAATGTCTTTCTTTCTCGTGAAAGAGGACTTTACTTGCTTGCCTACTTGACATGCGCTACATATTTTATCTTTCGAAAATTTTATCTTTGGGAGACCCTTGACTAAATCATTTTTGGATAAACGATGAATGAGATCCATACTAGCATGTCCTAGGCGTCTATGCCATAACCAACTATTTTCGCTAGATGTGACAAAACATTTAACATCTTGTTCATGCAAATCACATAGCAACAAAGTATACAAATTTCCATTTCATTTGACATTGAACATTTGTTTCCCATCTTTCTTGATTATGCATGCATTTGTCCTAAATATAACATCATAACCCTTGTCACATAGTTGGCTAATACTAAACAAATTATGCTTCAAACCATCAACTAAAAACACATCATCAATAGAGAGAGAAGATGAAATACCGATTGAGTCAATTCCTATAATTTTGCCTTTAGAGTTGTCTCTAAAAGTTACGTTCCCTCATTCATAAGGTTTTAGTGAAATAAACTTTGATTTATCTCCCGTCATATGCCTTGAGCATTCACTATCAAGAAACCATTTTTCGTTTGATGCGGATTTCAAGCATACCTACAAAACAAGTTCAAGTACTTTTATTGGTACCCAATCTATTTTGGGTCCATTTTAGTTAGATAGAGATGCGATAGTTCCTTTTGGAACCCAAATTTGTTTAGTTACAACCTTCTCTTTTTTATGTGAGCATGCTATAGTTCATTTCGGAATCCAAACCATTTTTGTCATAATTTTCTTCTTTCTATGAAAGCATACATTTGTTTTGTGTCCTTTTCTATTGCAATAGTAACACGTAATGTGTTTATAAACATTTGAAGATGCATGAGATGATTTTCGAACAAATGTAGAGCTAAGTGATTTTCTCTTTTTCAATATAAGAGCATCTTTGTCAAAAGCATCATACCCTAGACCACATTTATCAAATGATCCTCTTTGTCTTCCTAGCATGATACTAAGGTTCTCTTTTCCTTTTGTGAATTTAGCTAGGATATTTATTTGATCATCAATAGTATTTTTTAATCGAAAATTTTCCTTTTCTAGCTCCATGCTTTTGTCATTGCAATAAACTTCTAAGCTTGAACTAGTGAGACTACTTGAAGATTTTGCTTTCTTAAGAAGGATATATTTTCTAGCTAATTTGTCAAACTCATCATGTAGTTCTTCAAACACATCTTGCAATTCGTTATAATCAAGAAGTTCATCATATGATAGTTTATCTAGATCATGTAAATTTAAGTGTACCTCTTCTTCATTTGCCATGAGGCAAATGTTTGCCGTTTCCTCACTACTTTTCTCCTCATCCGAGTCGCATGAGTCATAGTCCTCCCATGTGACATTCATTGCCATCTTGCTAGGTCTTTTGTCGTTTTCCTTTTTGAGCTTGAAGCAATCACTTTTGTAGTGTCCCGGCTTTCCGCAATTGAAACACGTTGGGGGTTCCCTTTTGCTAATCTCGCCTTTTGATTCGATTCTCTTCACGAATCTTCCACCATTGGATTTCTTTCTTTGAAGGTGTCTCTTGAATTTTTGGGTGAAAAGAGCAATGCCCTCATCCTCTTCTTCTTCACTTGGCTCATTGATTTCATTTTTGGTGAAGGCTTGCAAGGCTATTCCCTTTCTTGGCTTGATGTCGTCTTCACAAGCTTTTAACGTTATTTCCCAAGTGAGTAGAGAACCGAAGATTTCATCAAGACTCATGGTTTTGAGGTCATGAGCTTCTTTGATAGCCATTACTTTAGCATCCCATTTTTCCGGGAGACTTCTAAGCACTTTTCGTGACGCATCGGATCTAGGAACAATTCTACCAAGATGCTTTAGTCCATTCAAAATATTTGTAAAGCGAGACATCATAGAATTCACATTTTCATCGTCTTTCATAACAAATAATTCATATTCATGCATGAGTATGTCAATTTTAGATTCTCGTACTTGAGATGTTCCTTCATAGGTTACCTTAAGTTTATCCCACATTTCTTTTGCCGTTGAACAAGTAGATACACGATTAAATTCATTTGGACTTAAAACACAATTTAAATTTACTTTGGCTTTAGCATTGTACGATATGAGTTTACGGTCATCATTATCCCACTCATTTGGTAATTTGGGGACGGTTTTTCCATCAACAATTTTAGTTAGTACAAATGGTCCTTCAAGAACTACTTGCCATATTTGGTAGTCAATAGCTTGAATAAAATCTATCATCCTAGTTTTCCAATAGCTATAGTTTGATCCATCAAACCATGGGGGCCTATTATTCGATTGTCCTTCAACATGTGTGACTAAGTTAGATGACATGATTGTTCTCTAAGACAGTTAAGTCTACGATTAATAGAGATTAGGCTCTGATACCAATTGTTAGTCACTCATTAGCCCTAGAGGGGGGGGGGGGGGGGGGGATGGGTGGGTAGGGTGTTCAAAAATAATTCTACTCCTTTTCGAAATTGGAACAATATATATATATATATATATATATATATATATATTCAATACTCAATTTCTTCAATAGTCAAGTGAATAAATTCAATTCAATGTATCTAACAACTAATCACAAGACTAATTAGCATACAAGATATTCAATTACATATAGCATGCAAATTAATGAAATAAAGAGAGAGATAGAGAAATTGATACCGTGATTTTTTGAGGTTCGGTAACTCCTACTCCTCGGCTCAAGAACCATTTCTTGAGACTTTTTCCGATCCTTTCACTATGGCCCTTCCTTCACAGGTGGAATGACAAACCTTTACAATCACAAGCCTCTCGAGCTTATCTCTCAATCAAGAGAACAATCCTCTCTTGAAAAACGGTGGACTTCACTTGTCCGAGATTACAAATTTGTATGTAATCAATAAAATCACTCAAGAACAAAAACACTCAAAACCCAAAGGTTTTTATGGAAGATAAATCAATATAAGCTCAAGTGTATTTGGTGATTTTGAATAGCTCTAGAAATATATTCTCAAAGGATATATCAATGAATAATCTTTGGAGAATAAGAAGAGAAACTAGAGTTTTTTATTTTCAAAGATTTTGCAGAAAATCAGATTTTTGCTTCTTGCCTTCAATGGATTTTGCAGAAAACTTTCTGTAGAAGATAAAGACTTCTTTCTCTATTTGATTCAACTCTCTTAGCTTTGAATACACATATCTCATTCTATATATATCAATACATTTAGGTTTTGAAGAATGAATATTGTATTTGAGAAAACAAAGCCGTTTGAAGTCCATAAATATCTGCTTAAACATGGAAAATGTTTGTGCCGAATCTGCAAAATTTAAGGAACAAACTAGTCGACTACATTGAAGTTTTAGTCGACTACTTTAGACCATCTAGTCGACTAGATTGAGTTCTAGTCGACTACATTGGACCATCTAGTCGACTAGATTGAGTTCTAGTCTACTACAAGATGTAGTCTAATCGACTCAAGCTTATTTCAGTCGACTACTTTGATATGGATGAAAAGCCTGAAGCTACTGATTGTTTTAGTCGACTATTAGAAAATACACAGGCTGATTCTAGTCGATTACAACTTGAAAAACATTTAATAAAAATATTTTTCTTTCCGTTTAAGTTTGGTAAAGCGTTTTTCATTCCATTTAAGTTCGGTTCATTTTATACTTGAGCTTATACGATAATATCGACGCATAAAATTACCTTGTTACAATGATCGCTCCTCGACCAATTTACCCCGAGTCTTGAGTCTTCGACTTTCGCCTTTGCCGTTGAATTAATTGATTTTCCATTTGCGTTTCAATTTCTTTCACAACTTTTCGCTTTAAATCAAGCTTCTTTCCGAGCTTGCTTTTCGAGTCGTTTACTTTCTGAGTTTGATTTCTGAGTCATTCACATGTCTTTTGCTGAAAATATAAACTTGATAATTCATTAGTATCAAACACTCTTCAATGGTTTGTTATCATCAATTTTGGAATTGTTTGCCGAAAGTAAATTTCAAAGCCAACATACATATATATACAAAGTAAATGCAATAAGAATCAAGGTTCATTGAAAAGTAAATGCAAATGATAGAAAAACAAGTAACAAACACAATATATAAAAAAATATTGGGTCTTACATTGACACCTCGATTTTTATCTCTCAAACATTACATTGATACCTCAGCTTTTGTAACAAACATTTTCTATATGAACATTTACCACTACTAGTAAACACAGAAACAGAAACATAGAAACAGAATCACAAAGCCTAGAAAACTCATCCCCTATATTCTTTGAATGAAAACTCACAACTTACCATCCATATCAAAACCATATTCTCAAAACAAGGAAAGGAAAACAGAACAGAACATAACTTTAATTTGTTTAATGTGAGTAAAAATTATCCATGTTATTAATTAATCAAAGGACAAAAAGTGGTCGGATAATGTAAGAGATCGAGTTAAGAAAGACTATTAATGATAGTCCATATCTCGATTTAATAGTATGAAAAGTAATCTATCATATAAATGTAAATAAAACAGATTAGTACAGTTGAGAAAACCCTTCTTTGCTCACTATGAATGCAAATTAGAAAATTGACACATGTGCCAAATGTATTTATGTAATTAAATGGGGTTTGCCTTTTCATGCTTGAATATTCTTGAAACTATATATATTTTTTCCTTTGTTTATTACTGCTTGAATAATTCTTAAATGTGGGTAATTAAGTTTGGTTGTATCATCAGTTAAGTATGTCTACGTACAATTAATTATGGAGTCACAAGAAAGTAAGTCTTAGGGAAAAAAATCAAATAATCATTTAAACCAATAAATAGAGGAATTCTTACCAAAACGTTATAATTTCCCAAACAATACAGTATAATGAACTAAATCTCTATGTTGTTGTAATCATCAAACTCCATTAAAAGCAAAATCCCTTCATTCCTTCCTTCTATCCATGAACCTTTTGGTCACTTCCAATATAAGTCCCGAAATAATCAAGCCTCCAAGAATGACATAGTATGAAATGCTCCATTGTTTCCTAGGATGTAGGATGTTGAATCCAATGATAGTATTGGCCACAATGAACAAAAATACTCCATATCCAACTATGTAGTGAAATACGTTCCAGCACAACCTGTGTTTGTGGTCCGTCTTGGGTCGTGCAAAAATAGCAAATATGACTTGAATTACTGCGAGCACAAAATGAATGTGCCAATCGTCAGATGTTTCATGTGTTCGACCCCAACAAACTTGAGTGTAAGATAGAGACCGGTTCTCCATCCGGATACACCCATAAAAAAGGCCATGGATTGCAAACCTCGATGAAGGTGGAACCATGTTTTTTGAGTTTTGTTGGGTTCGGACATGAATACCTTCAAGTACCTTGCTATCAAGACCCCGATCAACATTAAGATACCCCAACTGATGGTTCATATTAGTCCATGAGCCTGTAAAATATAAACACCATTCAAGTTTATTGAGTAATGGAACTAAAAAATTTATTACTATGATTATTTTGACAAAAACAAAAGAAGAGAAAATCAAAATAAACAAATATATAACTACCACATAAAATATTCTAACACGGCTGATTCTGTCTTTCATCATAACAAAAATAAAACTCCAAAATCCTAGGTCATAGTAATGACACGAGTAGAAGAAATAAATTAAAAGAATGATAACAAAAAAAAGTTTATGTTAATTTTTCATATTCTTATAAATAATTATTTATTATATAAATGTATATATTATATTATAAATAAAACGGTGAACTATAAACGCAAATATATATATATATATATATATATATATATATATATATATATATAAATCAATTATCCTATTGGTTACTTCACTCTCCATCTCAAGAAGAGAAATGAAGCCTCTACCACAGACGCGCGTCCCCGCAAGTAGCAATTCCTTTCTCATGTTTATCAATTACAAGTTTGATTTGGTCTTACTTCATGTTGTCTAAACGACTTTTTTTTTTATGCACGAAGGTCCAATTTCTATATCTATATTTCAATGTAAATAAACTGAATCAAACTCAATAATTTCTAACAGTTCGCTTCAAGATAAATTTTTCATTTTCAATCCACCCCGTTCTCGGTCTCGCAATTAATATTGGTATTATAGAAAAATAATCAGATCATTGACTTGATGTTGGTTTCACTCGCCCTAAAGTTGCAAAGCATGACTTTTTGGTGTCTCAATTTATTATATTCATTTACACCATATTATACTAAATTTATTTTAATTGTATTCAGTTTATTATTTTCAGGTAACACAGGACATGGATGTTGCATATATAGAACCCGAAGAAACCTAAAGGAATCGAGTCCTTAATAGTTTTTATCTCTTTAGACATATAACAATTGAATATAGTTTAAGAAACAATTAAGAAGGTTATAATTAATGATATATGAATTTTCTCAACACAAACTCAATCAATACGAAATAGTAAAACTAAAGATCAACAACTTACATTGCGTAGCATCGTCTTCTAATCTTTGTCTCATTTTGCGATCATGGTCTGTCCCAAAGTAACATTAAGGACACCAATGGCTTGAATATGATCTCCTGAAAGACCATGTATTCTCAAAGTAGTCCCATGCAAGGGACCATCTTGCCAAAGATGGTTGATCGTACTCGTATTCGGAGGAAGCACCAAAGTTGCAAAAAAATTAATTTCCCCATTCGAGTAAGAAATGGATAACTCATAAACAGGGAAACTCAAATTTCCTTCTTTTAATTGCGCGGCATAACTGTTGATAGGTGAGGTGTCTACATTCATCGTTCCGTCCGATTTAGGGTAGGCAGTGATTCCTTGTGAGCCAACCATCCCTTTCGAATTGGGAATGATACCCCATGCCACCCATGTAGAATAATCGGTAATGGTCGTGGGTTGGTAGACTATGTTTAGTCTTCTCAAAGATGGCTCGTACGGCCAAGGGAGAAAAGAGTTCAAAACTCGAAGTTGATTGCATGTTGCAACAGGTGGGAATGAATAGTTCAAACATGAAGCGAATGAGAGAGAAAAAAAGGAAGAGAAGAAATAGAAGAGAAAGACAATAGTGAATTTCTTGGTCGCCACTGATGTCTACAGGTTGTTGTGGGAGATAGATTAGCTAAGGTTATAATTAATACATATTTATAGGGACATAACGACTGCTTCCTAGTCCTAGAAGTACACAAACTTGCAAGACATCCTTTTTGGTAATAAACTATAATTGATAATGAATTTTATGTTGGTAAAAAGCTTCATATTTGAAAATCCATTTTCACTTAGGACACTATCCACTTCCCTAATGCTATTCCAATTGTTATTTCGGTAGGGCCAGGTAGATATTGGTCTCAAACTAAAGAATCATCATGTGTTGCACACACTTAATCCATATGTATATGATAATGCAGGAAATATAGCTCGACCCAGAACGACGTCGCAACCACCTAGATGGATACCTGCAAGACACCAGTGGGGTGCCGACCTAAGTGGCTTCGACAATCTAGTTAGTATACCAATTGTGGAAGGAATTGAGAGAAATTTTAATGGTGTGCAATTATTGCGTACCTGTTAGGTTGACCGTCACTCCCTTTTATAGGGTGTTTGGGTCGTGGTGCCCAAGTCGGGAATAACTTCCTGCGACTTCTCCATTAAGTCCCAGATAAGGATTAACTATATGTCTATCCCTATCTTGGGTTCATCTTTATCCCGATTCGGGTTTATCTTTACCTATTGAGATATGATCCCTATCAGTTACCCTATGTTCCTATGCTAGCTTGCTTGGATTGGGAACATATTAGAATTTTTTCCCATCTTTCTTCTCTTTCCCTTTTATCTTTTATATGTAGAGAGTTCATCTACCACACAAAGGTAATAGGATGCGAGCATTTAGCATAAATGCTAAGTAGCCCATTTAGTAAAAGGCTTAGGAGTTGATGTTGGGGTCCTGGGTTCAAGACTCCTCAACAAAAAATATATGTTTTAAATGATATTTCCCTTGTAAATTTTGAGAATTGCCGAAACCCCCTACAAGTTGTGAAAATTATGGAGAAGCCCTTTCAAGTTGTGAAAATTACCTTATAGGGAGCTTATGTCATTTCTACAGGGAGCTTAAACATACGTAGTCCATCCTATGTCACATAGGTGTATAGATAGAATAAGACATTTGTCACGCATAGGTAGGGTGCAACAGATTACAAAATCAGGTACATGTGTCTTTACTTGTAGGCAGCTACGACTATATAAACGGCTACTTCAAGCATACCCATATATCATTCTGCACTTGCTTCACCACATGTATCTTCCCCCACCATACTTACATTATTCTCCGCGCTCCTTATCCTAAAGAGCGGGCGAACTCAGGGGAATACTTATTTTGAATCCTTTGTATACATATATACAAAGTTAATGCAATAAGAATCAAGGTTCATTGAGAAGTAAATGCAAATGATAGAAAAACAAATAACGAACACAATATATAAATAATATTTGGTCCTACATAGACACCATGGTTTTTGTCTCTCAAACATTACATAAACACCTCAACTTTTATAACAAATATTTTCTATATGAACATTTATCACTGCTAGTAAACACAAAAATAGAAATGAAGAAACAGAACCACAAAGCCTAGAAAAATCATCCCCTATATTCTTTGAAAACTCACAACCAGCCATCCATATCAAAACAACATTCTTCAAAAAAAGAAAGGAAAACTGAACATAACTTTAATTTGTTTAATGTGAGAAGTGAAAATTATCCATGTTATTAATTAATCAAAGGAGAAAAAGTGATCGAACAATGTAAGAGATCAAGTTAAGAAAGACTATTAATGATAGTCCATACCTTGATTCAATAGTATGAAAAGTAATATATCATATAAATGTAAATGAAATAGATTAGTATAGTTGAGAAAACCCTTCTTTTCTCACTATGAATGCAAATTAGAAAATTGACGCATGTGCCAAATGTATTTATGTAATTAAATGGGTTTTTCCTTTTCATGCTTGAATATTCTTGAAACTATATATATTTTTTCCTTTGTTTATTAATGCTTGAATAATTGTTAAAGATGTGTAATTAAGTTTGGCCGTAACATTAGTTAAGCATGTCTACGTACAATTAATTAAGAAATCACAAGGAAGTAAGTCTTAGGAAAAAAAAATCAAATAATCACTTAAACCAATAAATAAAGGAATTCTTAACAAAAATTTAGAATTTTTTGAACAATACAATATAATGAACTAAATCTCTATGGTGTTGTAATCATCAAACTCCATCAGCAGCAACATCCCTTTCTTCATTCCTTCTATCCATGAACCTTTTGGTCACTTCCAATATAAGTCCCAAAATAATCAAGCCTCCAAGAATAACATAGTATGAAATACTCCATTGTTTCATAGGATGTAGGATGCTGAATCATATGATAATATTGGCCACACTGAACACCAATAATCCATATCCAACTATGTAGTGAAATACGTTCTAACAAAACTTGTTCTTGTGGTTCGGCTTGGGTCGCGCAAAAATAATAAATATGACTTGAGTTACTGCAAGCACAAAAATGATTATGCTAATCGTCAGATGTTTTGTGTGTTCAACCCTAGCAGACTTGAGTGTAAGATAGAGACCGATTCCCCATCCGGCTACACCCATAAAAAAGGCCATGGACTGCAGACCTCGATGAAGGCGGAACCATGTTTTTTGAGTTTTGTTGGGTTCGGACATGAATACGTTCAAGTACCTTGTTATCAAGACCCCGATCGGCATCAAGATACCCCAACTGATGGTACATATTAGTCCATGAGCCTGTAAAATATAAACACCATTCAACTTTATTGAGTAAGGGAACTAGAAAATTTATTACTATGATTATTTTGATAGAAAAAAAAGAAGAGAAAATCAAAATAAACGAATATATATATATAACTACCACAAAAAATATTCTAACATGGCTGATTCTATCTTTCATCATAACAAAAATAAAACTCCAAAACCCTAAGTCATATTAATGACACAAGTAGAAGAAATAAATTAAAAGAATGATAACACAAAAAAAAGTTTATGTTTATTTTTCATATTCTTATAAATAATTTATTTCTTATATGTATATATATATATTCTATTAGAAATAAAACGGTGAACCATAAATGCAAAAGAAAAGAAAAAGAAAAAGAAATTCAATTATCCTATTGGTTACTTCACTCTCCATCTCAAGAAGCGGAATGAAGCCTCTGCCACAGACGTGCGTCCCTACAAGTAGCAATTCCTTTCTCATGTGTATCAATTACAAGTTTGATTTGGTCTTATTTCATGTTGTCTGAACGATTTTTTTTTGTATGCACGAAGTTTCAATTTCTATATCTCTATTTCAATGTAAATAAACTGAATCAAACTCAATAATTTCTAACAGTTCCCTTCAAGATGAATTATTTATTTTGAATCCACCTCGGTCTCGGTCTCGCAATTAATATTGGTATTATGAGAAATAATCAGATCATTGACTTGATGTTGGTTTTACTCACCCTAAAGTTGCAAAGCATGACTCTTTGTTGTCTCAATTTATTATATTCATTTACACCATATTATACTAAATTTATTTTAATTGTATTCAGTTTATTATTTTCAGGCAACACATGATATGGATGTTGCATGTACAGAATCCCGAAGATACCCAAATGAATCGACTCCTTAATAGTTTTTATCTCTTTAGATAAATAACAATTAAATATAGTTTAAGAAGCAATTAAGAAGGTTATAATTAATGATATATGATTTTTCTAAACACAAACTCAATCAATACGTAATAGTAAAACTAAAGATCAACAACTTACATATTGCGTAGCATCGTCTTCCAGTCTTTGCCTCTTTTTGATGTCACGGTCTGTCCTGAAGTAACATTAAGGACACCAATGACTTCAATATAATCTCCTGAAAGACCATGTATTCTCAAAGTAGTCCCATGCAATGGACCATCTTGCCAAAGATGGTTTATTGTATTTGTATTTGGATGAAGCACCAAAGTTGCAAAAATATTAATTTTCCCATTCAAGTAAGAAGCGGATAACTCATAAACAGTGAAACTAAAATTTTATTCTTTCAATTGCGCCACATAATTGTTCATAAGTGAGATGTATACCTTCATCATTCCGTCTGATTTAGGGTAGACAATGATTTCTTGTGAGCCAACCATCCCTTTCGAAGTGGGAATGATACCCCATGCCACCTATGTCGAAGAATCGGTAATGGTCGTGTGTTGGTAGGCTGTTTTTTGTTTTCTCGAAGATGGCTCGTAGGTCCAAGGGAGAAAAGAGTTCAAAACTCGAAGTTCATTGCATGTTGCAAAAGGTGGAAATGAATAGTTCAAACATGAAACAAAGGAGAGAGAAAAAAGGGAAGAGAAAGACACGAGTGAATTTCTTGGTCGCCATTGATGTCTATAGGTTGTTGTGGGAGATAGATTAGCTAAGGTTATAATTAATACATATTTATAGGGACATAATGACTGCTTCATAGTCCTAGAAGTACACAAACTTGTAAGACATCCTTTTTGGTAACAAACTATAATTCTTAATGAATTTTATGTCGGTAAAAAGCTTTATATCTGAAAATCCATTTTCACTTAGGACACTATCCATTTCCATAATGCTATTCAAATTGTTATTTTGGTGGGGCCACGTAGATATTGGTCTTTAACTAAAGAATCATCATGTGTTGCACACACTTACTCCATATGTATATGATGATACAAGAAATATAGCCCGACATAGAACGATGTCGCAACCACCTGGATAGATACCTGCAAGACACCAGTAAGGTGCCGGCCTAAGAGGCTCCGATGATCTAGTTAGTATACTGATTGTGGAAGGAATTGAGAGAAATTTTAATGGTGTACAATTATTGTATACTTGTTAGGTTAACTGTCGCTCCCTTTTATAGGTTGTTTGGGTCATGGTGCCCAAGTCCAGAACTACTTTTCATGACTTCTCCATTACGTCCTAGATAAGGATTAACTATATGTCTATTTTTATCTTGGGTTCATCTTTATCCCGATTCGAGTTTATCATTGGCCATTAAGGTATGATCCCTATCAATTGCCCCGTGTTCCTATGCTAGCTTGCCTTGGATTGGGAACATAATAGAATTTTGTCTCATCTTTCTTCTCTTTCCCTTTTTTCTTTTATATGTATAGAGCTCAGCTACCAGACAAAGGTAATAACACGTGAGCATGTAGTACAAGTGCTAAGTAGCCCATTTGGTAGAAGGCTTAGGAGTTGATGTTGGGTCCTGGATTCAAGACTATTTAACACCAAAAATATGTTTCAATTAATGTTTACCTTAGAAATTTTAAGAATTTCCGAAACCCCCTGCAAATTATGAAAATTACGGAGAAGCCCCTGTAAGTTGTGAAAATTGCCTTACAGGGAGCTTATGGTACATGCAGCGGGAAGCTTACGGTATAGACAAGGGAAGCTACATGTACAAGCAGTGGGAAGCTTACGGTACAGGTAGCAGGAAGCTTCACGTGTACAGGCAGCATGAAGCTTATGTAAGCTCCACGTAGGAAGCTTACGTAGTCCACCTTATGTCACATAGGTGTATGAATAAGATAAGACACTTGTCAAGCACAGGTAGGATGTAACGGATTACGAAATCAGGCACACGACTACTTCAAGCATACCCATATATCATTCTTCACTTGCTTCACCACTTGTATCTTCACTCACCATACTTACATTTTAATTTTAATGTCAAAATTTATTCCCCCACCCTTGGCATCTATAGCCTCTGAAGTGAGTGATGCGGATATTAATGAGTTTCGCTCTATTTACTCCATTGTCTCTACCATTATTCTCCGCGCTCCTTATCCAATTAAGCGGGCAAACTCAGGGGTAAGTGTTGAAGTGTGCTTCTATGAGTAGGCCTTCGCGATAGACCTGCTATTTCCCATGCTGAAATTCATCAGGGATTTACTTTCATTCTCCGGGTTAGCCCATTTCTTAACTTACTCCTAATGTATGGAGGATACTTCTTTCTTGTTTGCTCCTTTGACATTCATACGGGAATGGCGTACTTTGCCTAACCGAGTTCCTAAAAATTTTCATAATACAAAAAAGTGGTGATTGGAGGACCAGACCTTGTTAGGTTTAGCCCGACTAGGCTAGGATAATAAATAATGAGAATAATAGTTGTTCATGCAAATAAGCCTTTAAAGTTGACCTAGTTTTCCCTATCGCAAGTGCACGAATCAATGAGCTTCTATTCGTTTATATAGCACCCCACTTATGAGAGTATATCAGCTAGCTCGGACCCTGACCTTGTGAGCTTCTATTCAGTCGTCTGACAACTCTTCATCCTTGATATACTTGATGATTGGTAGGGCCCACTCACACCCTTCAGCCAGTTGCATTATAGCCTGCGACTGTTGTGAGATACTAGGGTCCTTTAGGTGTTCCACAAAGGTTGACCTTTCCTCCTTGGATCTATGGTAGTAGCCAAGCGAGCAAGGGCATCAACCACTTCATTTTGGTTCCTAGGTACCTGAAGGATGGTGAGTTGGTCAAAAGTTGTTATTGCCTCCTGGACATTGTGTAGATAAGCCTTCATTTTATCTTTTTTGCCTCAAACTTTCCTTGTACTTTTCCTGCTACCAGTTGAGAGTCTGTATGTGCTTTTACTTGCCTTGTTCCAAGGGTACTTGATATCCTTATTCCTACCAACAGGGCTTCATACTCCGCTTCATTGTTGGTGGCCCTGAAGTCAAATTGTAGTGCATATTCTAACTTCTCCCAGTTTTGGGTGATCAGCACTACACCAACCCCGCATGCCTGGGCATTTTATAACCCCTCGACATACAGGACCCACGTGTGCTCTGGCAATGTTTGATTATCAGGGAGGGGTGCTCCCAAGGTTGGGTCGGCCTGGGTTAGCTCACCTCTTGCCCCGATGGTAAACTCGGCCGCGAAGTTTGCCAGTACTTAACCTTTTACAGCTGCCCTTGGCTTGTACTGGATGTTAAACTCCCCGAGCTCTATAGACCACTTCATGAGTCTTCTTGATGTCTCCATCTTATACAACACCTGGCGCAGGGGCTGATCTGTGAGCATAATTATTGAATGTGCCTGAAAGTATGGTCTGAGTTTCCAGGTAGAGATAACTAAGGCGAATGCTAGCTTTTCCATGGCAGGGTACCTTTCCTCTGTTCCCCGTAGTGCACGACTAGTGTAATAAATTGGTTTTTAAACTACAATTTCTTCCCTCATCAAGGCCGAACTTACTACTGTTAGTGAGATGACCAAGTATAGTAGAAGTTGCTCTTTTAGAACTGCTTAGGACAGCAGGGGAGGAGAAACAAATAGCCTCAAAGGTTTGTTTAAGTCTGTGAAGTTGACATGGAGCCTCCACTTTCCATTCACCTTATTTACCAGGACCACATTCGATAACCAGTCGGGGTAGTGTAGTTCACGGATGAAGTTTGCGTTCAGGAGCTTTTCCACATCAGTCATTATGGTCGCATTTCTTTTTGGGGCGAAAGTACTCATCTTTTGCCTTACTGGTTTAACAGTGGGATCCATGTTCAGTCGGTGCTACATGACTCATGGATCAATGCCAGAGATTCATGCCTCAAAGCGAATATGTCTTGATTTTGTCTCAAGAATTGGAGAAGTCAATTTTTTATACCATCAGGCAGTAATGACCTAATGTGTACCTTCTTTTGAGTCCTTTCTCCCTTTAGATTCACCTAAATAAGGTCTTCTACAGGTTCAGGCCACGGATTGGATTCATCCGTTTTAAGACCTTTAATGGCGAGGGCTTCCCATGACCTCCTTTCTTTCAAAGCTGCAACATAACATTCTCGTGTCATGGCCTAGTCTCCTCTTACCTCTCCCACTCTCTGATTGGTTGGGCACTTCATTAATAAGTGATAGGTTGAGGTTAATCCCTTTAAGGTATTGAGGGTAGCTCTTCCGAGGATGATATTGTAGGTAGAAGGGCAATCCACTACAAAGAAATCTACCATAACCGTGAGTTGTTTTGGTGCGACCCCGACGATTAAAGAAAGGGTAACCATCCCCTGTGAAAACACCTTCTCTCCAGAGAAGCCAACTAGGGTGATTTTGATGGCTTCAACTTGTCTTTACCTATACCCATCTTGTCGAAAGCTTAAAAAAATAATAAATCTGCAGAGCTCCCATTGTCGATTAGAACCCGTCGTATAGTAAAATTGGCCACCACTACAGTAACTACTAATAGATCATCATGGGGGTATACCCTACGTGCATCATCATCGGAGAAAATGACGACCTGCCATTCCCGTTAGGGGGACTTGGATAGCGGGACAGACGTATCTACCCCTTGCACCTCCATTAGACTTATAACTTTTCTCACATGAGCCCTTCGGGATAAACTCGTCTCCTCACCTCCTGCGATGCCTCTGAAAATCACTCTGATCTCCCGCATCGGTTATTTCTCTGGTGAGCAGCTTCTGCGGGGAGTGTCCTATTGTCCTTTCCCTTTGTCGCCATTAGTTGTGAACCGACTCAAGTATCCTCTTAGGATCAAGCTTTTTATCTGGTTTTTTAGGTCAATGCACTTATCCGTTGTGTGTCCATGGTCCCGATGAAAGCGGTAGTACCTATCGCGTGCCTTTTTTGATGTATCTGACTTCAGCCATGCTAGCCAGGCTAATGAGTGATTGTCCTGGATTTGAAGAAGAATCTCGCTTATTGGCTTGTTCAAGGGAGTGAAGGTGGTAAACCTATCTTGGCTTCTCTTCTTTATCCACCTTAGTGGTTGTCACTGGCCTTTTCTTCTCCCCTTTCTTATCTTCAGCTCCTCTTCCCTTTCGGGCGTTCATGGCATCCTCCTCATTCATGTGCTTCTAGGCTTTGACAAGTAGTTTTTCCATTGTCTCGGGTGGTTCTTTTGATAGAGAGAACAAGAACTGAGAAGACTGTAGCCCTCCCATGAAGGCTGTTATAGCTACGTTGTCATTAACCTCATCAACCTGGAGCATCTCTGCATTGAATCGGCTTATGAATTCTCGCAAGGATTCTCCCTTATCTTGCTTGACATTTAGTAGGTAGGTGGTGGGTTTCCTGTGCCTTTTTCCGACGATGAAGTGCCCAATGAACTTCTTAATTAGCTCATCGAAATCATACATGGAACCTGGTTTCAACTTGTTGAACCAAGCATGGGCTAACCCTTTTAGGGTGATAGGGAATGCCCGACACATGATGGCATCTGGGACAACCAGTAGGTGTATCATTGCCTTGAAAGTCTCTAGATGATCGAGGGGGTCCTTGGCTCCATCAAACTCTCCAACTGAGGCATCTTGAACGTTTTGGGTAGGGGAACACCCATTACCAATGCATCAAAATGGGAGTTGGTCTTCTGTAAGCGCTCATCCACGATGGCGTGACTTTTGTCTTTCATTTCCTGTGCCATATCTTCCATTTTTGCTTTGAGATCTTGGATCTGTTGATCTACAACTATGGCCTCCGTAGGGTCCTCAGCATCCGGGTAAGTCTTGCCTTGCCGTGTATTCTAAACCACGATCCTCCCTTGATCCTGAACATTACTTTATTTTGCCCATCATCTAGGTTATGCTGCCTAGACCTATCAGGAGGTAAGGGAATTAGAGCAGCCAAGCATTGCAGGATCTTTATGTTCTGTTAGATCAACTGGTTCATGCCTTGATTCAAATCCTGAACCTGCTGCTCTAACACCGCCACACGTTACATGGCAATACTTTGTCATGCTAGGTATGGATCTAGGGGATTACGTTGTCTAACAGTGTTCAGATCTGAAAGGTTTTTAGAGTTATTCGGTGATTGATCACCACCAGCATCATGCTCCTCTTGGGAAGCACGCTCTTCATTCTAGACATCATGTCGTAGGGGATACACCGGGGGGAGCCCAGTCTGAAAGGGCCACAATACTCCCTGTGTGGCTGAGAGTATTCCCTGGGCGGTTGGCTGCAACGGGTCGACGGGTGGAGGGGGAAGGTCTCTGAGTTGTCTAGAGACCTTACCGACCTTGCTCTTGCTTTGTAACTGAACCATTAGATCTGGAGGTAAGAAACTATCGTTTCTCATAAACGGCACCAACTGATGATGCAAGAAATGTAGCCCGACTCGAAACGATGTCGCAACCACCTGGATGGATACCTGCAAGACACCGGTGGGGTGTAGGCATAAGAGGCTCCAACGATCTAGTTAGTATATCGATCGTGGAAGGAATTGAGAAAGATTTTAATGGTGTACAATTATTGTGTACATGTTAGGTTGACTGTCACTCCCTTTTATAAGGTGTTTGGGTCGTGGTGCTGAAGTCGGGAACTACTTCCCGTGACTTCTCCATTACGTCCCAGATAAGGATTAACTATATGTCTATCCTTATCTTAGGTTCATCTTTATCCCGATTCGGGTTTATCATTACCCATTGAGGTATGATCCCTATCAATATATATATATATATATATGCAAAAGATCAAAGTGTTAGGTTTATTTTATTTTATTTATGTATTTAAATTCTATAACTAATATGTAATTGAATTTTAATTGTATTAAATTATATTGAATATATAAATTATAAACTTGATTGTGATAGAATACTGAAATTTTAAATTATTTTATATTTTTTTCATTCTCTACTATAATTATATTTTTAATTAATAATTCTAATCCTAATTGGATAGAAAATAATAATGAATCTCATATACAATTGTACATAATAATCCTAACCCTAAATGGACTATATATTGAATGCCAAATTGTAATTATAATTATAATTCTATTTGTATAGGGATAATTTTCAAACCGTAATTGATAATCCTAATATAGGGGATAAATTTGGACACGTAAAATTAATTGTGATGTGATTAAAAGTCATGACACGTAATCCTATTAGTAATAGTAGTTTAAAATATTTTTTTATATTTTCTATATTAATTGTTAACTATACTACTATTAAAAACAACTATTTACAAAAAATTATTTTTAATAATTAACTAATATATTTAAATATTTATCACATTTTATAATAATACAAATATCTTTTTAATATTAATATGAGTTATTTATTTATGATGTAGCGTGTTTTTTAGTAGTATATGTATAAGATATATATATATATATATATAAATGAAGATAATGATTTGGTATATATGACTCTACGATTGTAAATTACGGAACAAAATAAACTTAGATCCTCTCTGACGCAATCTGTCTCCAGAATTCCCTGGAGGATAAGGCACATCATCCTAAAACTCTAACTAAATAAAAGTTGTAACTGCATTATGATATAATTATAAAAGTTAAGTACTCAAAACCCCCTGTAGTTTTATATTAGGTGCAAAAAAACTCCCCTAGAATGAAAATGTGTGTATTGATATGCATAAGTTTTAAAAACGTGCGACTATCCCCTGTAAGTTTCGAAAACGTGTGAATACCCCCTGTCAACCTCTTAAATACCAATTTTATCATTTTATACTCTCTTAAATACTCATTTTACCCTTTTGCAACGACTATTATACCCTTATAATTAAATTAGTATTATACCCTTATAATTAAAAATATATAAAATTCAAATAATTTTGAAAATAATATATAAAATTTGAAAGAAATATATAAAATTCGAAAACAATATATAAATTTCAAAAAGAATATTTTAAATTAGAAAAATATATATAAAATTCAAAACAAATATATAAAATTCAAAAAAATACGTAAAATTCGAAAACATATAAAACATTCGAAACAAATATATAAAATTCGAAAATATATATATATAATTCAAAAAATATATATAAATTTTGAAAACAATATATAAAATAAAAAATAATATATAAAATTCGAAAGAAATATATAAAATTCTAAAACAAATATGTAAAATTTGAAACAAATATATAAAATTTGGAAAAGTATATAAAATTTGAAAACAATATATAAAATTCAAACAAATATATAAAATTTGAATTATAAATATATATTTGAATTATATATATATTGTTTCGAATTTTATATATTTTTTAAATTTTATATATGTTTTCGAATTTTATATTTTGTTTCGAATTATATATATATTTTTTGAATTTTATATATTTTTTTCAAACTTTATATATATTTTTTGAATTTTATATACTTTTTTCAATTTTATATATATTTTTTCAATTTATATATATATATTTTTTTCAAAATGCATATATTTGTGTTGAATTTTATATATTTGTTTTCGAATTTTATATGTTTTTTTCAAAATTTATATATTTGTTTCGAATTTTATATGTTTTTTTAGAGATTTTTATATTTTTCAGAAAATATATATTTATTTTTACATATTTTCCATTTTTTGGAATTTATATATTAAGGACATATATGTCATTTTACACAAAATGGGGTCAATTCGCACAGAAATGAAATGTTTGTGGTGAAATCAAACCAGATGGTGTTATACGCACCATATGCATAGGATAAGGGTGTTAAAGGCTCGCGACCCTAATTATAATTATATAGATTATAAACATAGACGCAGATAAACATATGGTCAGGATATAATTGTTATTATATACATTATAAACATAGACGTGGATAAACATATGGTTGAATAATGTTTCAGGGAATTCTGGAGAGATATCTCTAGAGAGGATCCTTGTTCGCATTAGATTCAACTCCTTTCTAGAAAAGATAAGGATCCTCTCCAGTAAGGATCTCTCTTCCAATATCTCTCAACATAAATCAAGGACTAATATATCGCCACATGGCCCACTATTTGGAACACCATTTTTTTATACAAAATTTATTCTCTCTCTCTCACTATACAAAATATCTAAAAACAATAATTTCCACTTTCATTCTAAAATGAATAATCTGGATTTTCATTCTAAAAAAATATAATTTGGATTTTCATTCTAAACAAAATAATTTAGATTTTCATTCTAAAAATAATAATTTCGTTTTTCATTCTAAAAATAATAATTTTGATTAGAACAAATAAGGTTATGAACCTAACTTCGATTCTAAAAAAATAATTTTGATTTTCTGTATTTAGAATTATGAACCTAAATAACAGGATGAACTTGTCATTGGAACAAATTCTAAAAAAAATAATTTTGATTCTTATTTGTTCCAATTGAAATTATTTTTCTTAGAATGAAAATCCAATTTTTTTTTTTTGTTTTAGAACGAAAATCCAGATTATTATTTTTTTGGATGAAAATCGAAATTATTTTTCATAGATTTTTTTTTTTTAAAATTGTTATATATATATTTGTAGAGAGTGAAAGTGGTAAAGAGAGAGAGTAGTTTTGTAATATATATGTAAGTATTTGTAGAGAGGGAAAGTAACAGAGAGAGAAAACAATTTTTGTATAAGAAAATGGTGTTCCAAATAATGGGCCACTTGGTGATATATTAGCCTTTGATTTATGTTGAGAAATATTGGGAGAGAGATCGTTGTGGGAGAGGATCCATGTCCTTCTAGAAATTCTATTTTTATTTTTTGAAAATTTCAAGTTAACCCCTCAATTATATTTACACTCCTCGAAGAGTAAAACAAATCTAATGTAAATTAAGATCATTTAATGCAAGTTGCAACCTATATATCACTTAATTGTTGTGCAATTGATCACATATTTAATATAAAAAAACACTTTGCTGTTTACACCATCTTTTTATTTATGTTTTTCTTTATTTACTATTATACTTATTTTTTTAAGTCCTATTAATTTATTCTTTTGAATTTTTTTTTTTGGCCTATAGAAAAATTTAAAATTTTTTTA
Organism: Cornus suecica; assembly: GCA_963922005.1. Taxonomy (NCBI): domain Eukaryota; kingdom Viridiplantae; phylum Streptophyta; class Magnoliopsida; order Cornales; family Cornaceae; genus Cornus; species Cornus suecica. Next base: position 55,947,344 of record OY998246.1, read on the forward strand.
GGGCCTCCTAAGCCGGACCCATAGTTATGGACCCGAATCCATTAGTATTACAGAGAAGAAATCCATGGGACAGTAAAAATTGATATGGAAAACCAAGAGACAAACAACACAAGCTTGATACTTTGAAAAACATATCCATGTTGTTATACAACACAACAGCTCCCAAACTGCGAACATCTCATATATCTAACCCCAAACTCCCCCAAATACATGGCTTCCCCTAATTCTCTTATACTCATGATTAATACAAGCAATAAATACAGGTACGGGTGCAAATACGAACACTCTCTCTCAAATGAGAGTAAAAAGTTCGAGCACCATTAGAGACATGAGTGTTTTGTTCGAGTAGTTTAAAAAAAAATTAAAAAACATAAGTTATGAACATGATTATCAACATAAACATATGAGACAACATGGTCATACAACTTTATGTGGAGCGCTCTTACTCTCACATTGCACCATACCCATATACTCTATTATTGTCACTTTTTGATGAATTCTTCCTCTTAATAACAATGTACCATGTATAAGCTTCCAAAATTAATGCAATGAATGCCAATCACACTAGGGTGCCCAAATAAGCTCTCTCCCACACCTTTTCAGGCTTCAAAATGTCGAACCCTTTGAATATTTTGATGATGCTAAGAGTGATGGTGGAGTATTCTATCGAGTGGTGTTATATGTTCCAAAAGATTCTGTACTTGTGATCCTTGTTTGGCCTTAGAAGCAATGCAAACACCTAAAACCAAAGAGAAGCTAGTTTGTTCATTACAAGTAATATAACAATCTAAATTTAATAACAGTACTAGCAATTTTTCACTACAAAAAATATCTCTATAGTGAGAGGTAATTTAGTTCACTATAGAACAAAAAGTTAATTTTCCTATCTAAGAGATCTAAGTTATAATAACAGTTTTTATTGTCACATCGTTAAAGGTTATAACAGTTTTTATTGTCACATAGTTAAAGGTTATAATTGCAGTTTTTACCCCTTTTAATGATAGTTTCAACTCCTGCCTAAGTTCTTATTTCCTGTAGTGTTTTTTCCTTTTGCGCGAGGAACTAGAAGCCTCTCAATCCAATAGTTGAGGATACGTATTCATTCCTCGTCTCACCGCACATTTAAATAAAATAAATGAAATACATAAAGATAAGCAAACCTCCCTCTAAGTGGCAAAGGCGCTATAATGAGAAAGGAAATTATAGTGAGGTATAAAGTTGCTTAAATTGAAAAAGTAAAAAGGTGAGGTTAAGGCCATTTTGTTTTTAAGTTAAGCATTACTCACACACTCTGTCTCCACCGAGGGTTGAACTTGGACCTCCCATTTGAGAGTTAGGGTCCGGTACCGCTTGGCCATTAGGCATGTAATGCCTCGCATTTTGTTCCTCTTTTATGGAATTCTTTTCCAAGTGTTAACGATTTGTAACGTCACTTATTCATGACGTGTTGTATAATATCGGTACGTGTAAATTTTTCGCATTTATGTTTCGGACTTAGTTGGACGATTTCGTGGACTTTCGTTTCTGGCTTAGTGATTTATTGTTCGTGGTGACTATGTGGGTTCGTTGCAATATTTTCTTGTTGGAGCTTTGACAATCGTGTTACGTTTATCTTATTTTATTTATCGACGTCCGGTGTGCACTTATGTGATTATATGCTTGTTGTGCTTATCATATTTAATGAGTATTTCTTGATAGGTATAAACACATGAATTACTTGTTGCATTTTTATTTTGTAAATAATGAAAATAGTTAAAGACGATTTCGAGAACATACCTAGGGGTATAATGGTATTTTCACTAGTATAGAGATAGTGAAAAATTCTAGAAATTTGGCTAAGTTTTGAAATAACACTTGAGTGATATAGAGGTAAATAGAGTGGAGGACTTTGGTTAAATGGGAAAGACATTTTAATGGCACTCTTGTAATTGATCATAAGTTGTAGGGTTTTTGGTATTTTCTCAGTTTAAGGTGTTGTCACATTCTTGGCCATTAGATCTTCCCTCCCATGTTTAATTACAACCCTTATATGTTAAGGCATTGTTTGGCAAATTAATGGATTTTGTGTGTGGTGGATCTAGTATTTCATTTGCAAGACTTGATGTGAGCCTTGGATGTCTTTCCACCTTTACTAGCTTTAATCACAACCCTTGGATGTGGGGTATTGGTTAGTGGACGATCTCTACACTTCAAGTCTTCCACTTTGCATGACTTCTCCATTTTCATCTCATATTTTCCCCATTTTCTCTCTTGTTTCTTCTCTACTTTTGGTTTGATTTCATCACCTTAAGCTTGGAGTTTGATGTTGCCTTCAACATAAAAGTTGTTCATGGTGTTCTCCTATTCGATTTAAGCCAAATATTGGTAATTGTTCTTCCCTCTTTGTGAGTTTCTACTTCAAACCCTAGTTTTGGTTTTTCATGATGAACCACCTTTAATTCTTGGTTTCATCTTGTTTTGAGTTTTAACTCATGGTTAGGAGACTATAGTGAAGTTTTCCACCAATTGGCTTGTTTGATTTTGGTATTGGGTGGAAGCTAGGGTTTCATGAAGCTCATTTTGTGATGTTGCTTGGTTTTCCATTTGAGATAGGGGAAACTTCTATACTTTATCATCATTTGGTACATGAGTGTGCGAATTTTCATTATAGGGTTCCTAACTCTAGATGTGTATGTTAAAGTGTATACTTGAAAATGTGAAGTTAGGGTTTGTAGGAGATTATGTGATATAAACCTTGTTTATAGCATACTTGTTGATTATGTGGATATGACTATGATGTATGCTAATTGAATTATAGTTCTAAAAAGTTTGATATAAAAAGTATGCTTGTATGCTTATATGTGTATATATATATATATATGGGTATATATATGGGTATGGTTGAGTATATGTATAAGTGTAGGTATACATATGTGATTATGGGTATTAGTGGTGTAGCCTTGATAGTGTAATTAGGCTAGCTACCTTAGTTAGTAAGTTGGTATGTGAATATATATGATTTGTGTGATGTGGGGTCATGAACTTAGAGTATTATTTTAGTTCCCCCACTCTTGTGAATTTTGAAGTTATTATCTTGAAAGTGAAACTTGTGTATGAAAATGAGATAATATGAATAGTGGCTTTAATTGAATAAAAAGCATGTTAAATGAATGAAAATGTTATCCTTGTGAATTAAAAGACAACTTGATGATTTGGAACATGAATTGTGCAAGAGAATGTATCTTTGTGATTTAATGTTTTAATTGTGATTTAAGAGCATGTTAAAAGATGGATGACATTCATGTTGACATTCTAGGGAATGTTTTACATAAATATGATGAAGTACATATTTATGTTGTGCATGAGTTATTGAGACAGTATATTTTGAGGACACCTTTTGCATTGTAACTCAATTGGTGTTGGTCTACGGCTGATCGTGTAACCATGGGTGAGTAAACTTGTGTCAGATCGTCACAACAATTAGCCCGGGGGTGTTCCCAACCTACGAAACTAATGTATCCGGGAATTGGGTATAGAGTCGGATTACGCCACGGGGTGGAGTGTGTCCCTTTGGAAGTCACAAGATGGGCTTGTGCATCGATCTTCGGTTTATTTATAGCAGTTAGGCTGTGTGGGCGTCGCCCTGGAAGTCGTAAGCTAGGCTTGTGTATCGATCTTTGGATCATTTATCGCAGTTGGGTTGTGTGGGCGACATTTATATCCGTTGACCCTTAGAGTTAGGGTGTGTGGTCGGGTGTGTACCATGAGGTATGTTGAGTCACATTATATTTGAGTTGCCGTTATGTGATTTATCTCTACATGTGAATTATGATGTTATTCAATGTGGTAGTGGAATGTGTTTAATGTGAATATTGATATTTTAATTCACATGTTATTAAAATGCATAAATGAAATTGAATAATATGAGAATATGATTTATATGATTGCCTTTAAAGTATATATAATGGAATTTGGACTCTTATACTTGTGATTAGGTACACACTTGCTTTGTTTTATTGTACAATGTTGATAGATTCTTGCACTTATAGCTTTATCCTTTATATGGATATGTGAGCTTAGAGTAGTGTTTTTCGTTGAGTTAGTTAGTGTTGGTGTAAGAACGTGGCATCAATCGTGATGTTGAGGTTTTGGTTATGATAGATGAGGTTATGAGTGAACCTAGTAGATTGTGTATTGATGACCATTTGATCTTGTTAGAAACCTAAGTGATATGATTTCAAAATGTGAAATTGAGGTTTAAAAGAATCAGACGAGATCTTGATTGAAACTAGTTGGTTCCGTGGCAACGACCACTAGGTTCCCTTTAGCGATTTTAAGAATTGGAATGTCATTGGAGTTGTGGTCATTTTTTATTAAGTCGTTATGGAGTTTAGGGATTTGGATGTAGAGCTAAGTGTGGTTGGATTTGGGTTTGTCTCTGTGTATAGCCACTTGCCTTTTCCTTAGAGGTTCCATTTACTTGTGGTTCTTCATTTCCTTTGTAACACCCCACTCCAACACTTGGTATGATATTATCCGCTCTGGGCATAGCCCGCACTGTTTTGCTCTTGGGCTCCTCCCAAAAGGCCTCATACCAATTGGAGACAACACTACACATATAAGCACATCCCCAGACCTTTACCCGGGTGATGTGGGACATCACAATCACCCCCCTTGGGACCCAACGTCCTCGGTGACGACCCACGGGTGATGTGCATGCTCCCACACTTAATTCCGGCAGGGCTCTGGCTCTGATACCAATTGTAACACCCCGCTCCAACACTTGGTATGTATTGTCCGCTCTGGCCCCATCCCGCACGGTTTTGCTCTTGAGCCCCTCCCAAAAGGCCTTATACCAATTGGAGATAACACTGCACATATAAGCACATCCCCAGACCTCTACCCGGGCGATGTGCGACATCACATCCTTGCTCCATTGAGCGTTTCTAAATTCACATTGGTGTTTCCGTTGGTTGTTTAGTTGGCTTACCCGAAAACGGAATTTTTCACAAGACTTTTATTCGAATTCATTCAATTTTTAAGTGAAAAACTCGTTTTCGCTCACCCGTATGACCCCGACTAAAATCTTGAGTTTTGAAATGGTTTTAAATACATTTTATAAAAGATTTAGATATTTGGAAGTCGGTGGTACCTAAAACGGAGATCGGGGGCAATAATGATAGTTTTACGAAATTGTAGAGAATCATTTTTATTCAAAGTTTGCATTTTTTTCATTTTCTGAGGTCTTGGTGACTATTTTTGGAATCCATAAATGAAAAACTCACTTTTCAAATATTTGTGATTTTTCGGGACCGGAAGCATCAAAATTGGACTCCGTTTGAAAAATGACATTTTTTGGAAAAGTTGGAAATTTTCATATCTCAGCACTAAGTTGCTGGGCGACATCTCCCCATCTCCCTTTGGGTGAGATGTCGCCAACTACAAGTTGGTTCACCAACCTTGCTTCAGCTGAACTTCGAAAATTCATTTATCTCATATCGGACCTCCGAATTAAGTCCCGTTTATTTCTATGGACTGCCCTATGTCTAAATTTTTGATAAAAAAAATTAAATAATTTATTTGCACTTGAAATGATTATTTTATCCATGGTGAAAGTGGGGTACTTCAACTTTCTTTTTCGGTCGGCGTTGTCCGACACCGTTTTTAAAAATTCATATTTCTCGTCTCATTACTTCGATTTAGGCCCCGTTTGTTTCTACGGTTTGTCCTATGTCAAACTATTTGATATAAAATTTGAAATATCATTTTTACCCTTTAAATGAATGTGTTATCCTTGGTGAAAGAGTGGTACTTTAACTTTCTATTTTGGTCGGCGTTATCCGATACTGTTTTCCAAAATTCATATCTCTCGCGTTGTGGCTTTGATTTAGGTCCTGTTTGTTTCTATGGTTTGACCTATATCCAAATCTATGGGATAAAGTTTGAAATTAAATCTTTGCCCTTGAAATGACCATTTTACCCTTGGGCGAACATTTGACCTTAAAGTGGTTGGTTTGATGAGTCGTTTAATCCATTTCACTTCTTTCTTGTTTTCCGACAAACTTTATGACTTCCCTTAGGTTGAAATGACTATTTTAGTCCTATATTGGGTCTATGGATGGCAGGGAGTGACATGTGAGGTGATTAGTAGTATGATTTGATAATGATTTGATGTTTTGGAGCTCGGTATGCCCGTTATCTAGGAAGTGTGATTGTTCTCCTTCCTGGGGTGTTATGAATAGGAGTGTTTATTATGTGATTTGGTGATAAGTGTTTTGTTGATTGTCAGTGTTGGAATGATTGGTACGAGTCATAGTGATCTCTAAGGTGATCTGTACTACCTGGCTTGTATTGGTTGGTTGTCTATATATATATATATATACGTATATATATATATATAGGTGTGCACTTATTATATGTTGTTGAGTTATGGTTTCACTACGTGCTAGTTGCCCTGTTTGCTGATGCATGGTAGGGGACTGGAGGGATGTGTTTCAGGGGTCTCGTATGGGCGTGAGTACCATGTGAGACGTTTGACCGACATAAGATAGATGCATGTACATGGGTTGGTTAGCACTAGACTTGGACGGTCGGGGGATGTGGCAGTTTAGGGTTTCTCCAACCGAGCTAGTGAGCTCACCCTTTTCCCTTTTCTCCAACACCCCAGTTGCAGGTTCCAGGTTCTTTTGTAGTATGGCTCGTGGCGCGGGTGCTATTGCGAGATTGGGACGTTCAAGTGTAGTGTTGCTTTTATTACTTTCTCCTTTGTTTGTCCCCTTATACTTGGGACTGTTATTGTATTTTTTGGGAGTTAGTCTGTTGGCGTATCCTTTCCTTATATTTGGTATCGTTGCATCATTGTAGAGATGTATTCTTTCGGCACCTCGATATGCCTTGTGTATCATTTGGTTTTAGCTTCAACTTAGTTGTGTATGGAATTTTATGGTAATAATACTATTACATTCGTTTTATTGTTATTGATGATCTTAGTTGGTTATTCTATGTATGGATCACAACTCAGAGTCTTCGGATGTCCCGGTTTGGGAGTCTTAGGATTTTAGGAGTGTAACAAGGCAGGCTAAGGTTTACATATCTATTAAAATCCCTATTTTTTCGGATCCAGTTCTTCAAATTTCGGTTAGACTTAGACACGATATATATTTTTTTGGAGAACCTAAGTACTATTTTTCACGCATAAGAAAGTCACCGCAGGGCCGGCCTTGGGCCTAGGCGGGCCAGGCAGCCACCTAGGGCCTCAAATAGTTTTTTTACTTGCAATAGTGTAGGCCCAAAATTGAAAAAAAAACAATAATTATGTTTTTATGGGCTTGACCCAATACCAATTCATGCATAACTCAGCAATTCAGCCCAATATGTAAATTAAAACAAATCAACCAAAGATAATGAACTTAACCTAAAAACTAAAACTAGGGCACGACCCAATCCATAAAGGCATCAATTCCATTAGTTAGACACAACAGCTTGGAGGAGGAGGAGGCCTCTGTTCGGCAAAACAATTTGGAGTTAGAGGCCTCATTTCGGCGAATCGGCACAATAGCTTGGAGTTGGAGGCCTCAGTTTCGTCGCACAATAGCTTGGAGACAAAAGCTTTGATTCTTTTGAAAGGTGAGTGTTTTCCAATCTTCTTCTATATTGATTACCGAAACATGCTGAGCTTCTCTTCTCCATGCCCAAATCAGAAATTCCTTTTCTGAGTAATGACAATGGTGGATTGGTCTGCAGGATTGCTCAAAACTCGGGCATTCCTTACGAATTTGTTTCGAGTTTGTGTTTTGATAACTAATTTGTTTGAAGTTTCTTTTTCTGCTTAATTATTGGTTAATGATGGATTTGATGGGTTTTTTCTTCCATGATGATTTATAGTTGTTAATCCGAACGAAATCATATGGTTGTTTATATTTTGTAATACAATATTTGTATGGGTGAAATTTTGTGTTTCTATATATGCAGTTGTTAATAGAGGATTTTGTGTGTTTGTTTGAGGATCAATTGAGTTTCGTGGAGTAGTAGATTGGTCAAAGTTGAAATCATTAATCGAAATCATTATATAGTTTATATATATATATAATATAATATATATATGTATATATGAGCCTTGCTACAAGACTACAAAGATTTAGTTTCCTGTAATCTGACTCTCCATCTGGGATAACCCCTTTATAATTTTCCCATTTTTTAAATCTTTTCCAAGAGAAATTCTAAGGATAACTATATGAATTGATTGTTAACAATACTTTTCTGTAAATTTTCTTTGAGACTAATTTTGGTTGTGTAAAACAGAGTTTTGTCTTTGTTCCTCCTTCCTTTACTTTACTATTTCACAGTTTATATTATATCTTTAATTTTGGTTGTGTAAAATAATGTCTAATTTTTGTTTTAAACTTTTATAACAGTGATGTCTACGAGAAAATTTGAATGTGGATATCAAAAAAGGAAAAAGAAGAAGAATTTATCCAATCTCAAAAAGGAGCTCTTCGTAAGTTTTTTGTTAGTAGCAAAGATGATAATTTAGTTGATAATTTGGTGAATGAAGAACATTTGAATGAGAATGCAATTGAAGAAAATCTTAATGAAGATGAATATTTTATAAAAGATGATCATCAGAATGAGAATGAAACTAAAAATGATCATGAAGATTTTGCAAATGAGAATGATAGTGTTCTTTTGAATATTAATGATCCCGGAGCTTGGAAAAAATTGGATAAATTTTTTAGAGATTTATTAGTTGAAAGAGGCCCTATAAGAAATGCTAAGTTTGAAGATTTTCCTAAGGACTCAATAAATAGGCATTTCTCTTCTACATATTATGTTCGACACTTGCCAAACGGTGAAAAATATGATAGGAAATGGCTAATCTATTCAAGTCCTTTGGATAGAGCATTTTGCTTTTGTTGCAAATTGTTCAAACATGATGAAAAGAAAATTCAATTAGCAAATGAAGGAGTCAAAGATTGGAAAATTTTGAGTGACAAGCTTAAAAGTCATGAGACTAGTAGTGACCACATTGTTCACATGAGGAGTTGGATTGAATTGGAGATAAGATTACAAAAATGTGCAACAATTGATAAAAGTGTGGAAGAACAAATAAAGAAGGATAAGGAACATTGGAGACAAGTATTATTGAGGATAATTGTTGTTGTGAAAACGTTTGCAAAAAATAGTTTAGCATTTCGTGGATACAGTGAGAAGCTTTATGAAGAGGGTAATGGAAATTTTTTAAGCATAATTGAAATGATTGCGGAATTTGATCCAATAATGAAAGAGCACATTCGTCGAATTCATGAGAAAAACATTCATTACCATTATCTTAGTCACAAAATTTAAAATGAATTTATTCTTCGAATATCATATGAGATAAAATGTACAATCATCGGAAGAGTAAAGAAAACAAAATATTTTTCTGTTATACTTGATTGTACTCCGGATGCAAGTCATGAAGAGCAAATGTCACTTATATTAAGATGTGTGAATGTTGAAGCAAATCCGATAAATGTGGAAGAATATTTTTTAGGATTTTTAAAGGTTGATGATATATCGGGGCATGAGCTTTTTGGTGAACTTGTAAATGTTTTGAAAGATCTTGAACTTGATATTGGCAATATAAGAGGACAAGGGTATGATAATGGTTCTAATATGAAAGGAAAGAACAAAGGTGTACAAAAAAGATTACCAGAGATAAATCCAAGAGCATTATACACACCGTGTGGTTGTCAAAGTCTTAATCTTGCACTTTGTGATATGACAAACTCTTGTTCTAGAGCTTCTTCTTTCTTTGGAGTCGTGCAACGTATTTATTCATTATTTTCATCTTCTACAAAGCGGTGAAAAGTTTTTACGGATAATGTCAAAGGTTTTACACTTAAGTCACCGTCACAAACACGTTGGGAAGGTCAACTAGAAAGTGTTAAAGCAATACGATTCCGAGCTTCAAATATAAGAAATGCTTTAGTTGACTTGGAAAGTACTAGTGAAGATCCCAAAACAAAGAGTGATGTAGAGAGCTTAACGACATATGAACTTGAGAATTTTGAGTTCTTACTTGGCTTGGTTATTTGGTTTACCGTATTGAATGAGATAAACAAAGTAAGCAAAATCATGCAAACAGATGACATGCAAATTGATGTTGCCATTGATCTTTTAAGATGACTCATTCAATTTTTTGAAATGTATAGAAAAAGTGGATTTGTATCCGCTATGATTGAGGCTAAAGAGATTGTAAGTGAAATGGAAGTTGAACCTATATTTTGTGAAAGACGGCTCATTTATAGAAATAAACAATTTGATGAGAATGTCAACGATGAAATGACACAATCGGCCGAAGAATAGTTTAGAGTTAACTACTTCCTCTTTATAATTGATCAAGCTCTTTCTTCTCTTAAAAGTCGATTTGAACAATTTCAACAATATGATGACTCTTTTGGATTTTTGTTCAATTTGGAGAGATTAAAGTCTGCAGATAATGACAGTTTGAAGTGCTCATGCCATAGCCTTAAAGATCTCCTACAACATGACAAGATTTCTGATATTGATGGGACATAATTATTCTTGGAGTTGCAAGTTTTAAGAAAAGCTTTACCAAGGGAAACGAAAAAGGCAATTGAAGTTTTGGAATTTATTAAAAGAATAGGCTATTGTTTTCCAAATGCTTGGATTGCATATAGAGTATTGTTGACTATTCCAGTTACAGTTACATCTGCTGAAGGAAGCTTTTCAAAGTTAAAGTTGATTAAATCTTACCCACGGTCGACGATGTCTCAAGAAAGATTGAATGGTTTGACAATTATTTCTATTGAAAAAGACATGTTGGAGAAGCTTGATTGAAACACCTTAATTGATAATTTTGCTTCCCAAAATGCTAGACGGTCACATTTACTTTGATATGAAGTTGGATTTTGAGTTTTGTGACTAAGTTTGTTGCATATTTCTATTTTCTTTAAACGGGATTGTGCTATTTATAAAGCATCAAGACCCGATGTTTTTTTTTTTTTTTTTTCATATTAATATATAATATCTTTTAATGAAATTTTTTGTTCTAGTCATTTTTATAAGAAGGGCCTCATATTAAATCTTGCCTACGGCCTCAAATATTTTTAGCGATCTCACGGCCGGTCCTGAGTCACCGTTAAGTCTTGATTCAATGGTTAAGAAGACGAACGAGAGTGAGGATACACATATGTACATATGAAAAATTAGGCCATCAATTGAAGCAAAAAAATTTATGTGTTCATACCTGAAGAGTTCCAAAATAGAAAAGGACAATGCCAATGGTTCTGTGGGTAGGGCATTGAACACCAGGGGTCTCATTACCGAGCTGAATACCGATTGCCCATCCGGAAACACCGGCGATATAGGCTGTGACTTGACGACTAACATGAAGATAGAACCATGCAGGCTCTGCAAATTTGAATACCCTCAAGTACCTTGCAAATATATAGGCATCATAACACCCCAGCCCACTGTATTCAGTATCCCATGTATCTGAAATTAAACATCATCATCCTTTAAGCACATATCAATTTCTGTATATATTTATATATAAATATTATATGTAGTGTTGTAAAAATATTGTTTTCCATGTGATAATGGAGGTCCGTTTGGTTGCGCAGATTTGAAATTAAATTGGAATTGTATTGGAATTGGAATGTTATGATATTGCAATTTCAAATATATTGTTTGAATGGGTTTTGAAATTTAAGTATGAAATTCAATCCCAAACTCAACCCAATTTAAATATAAAAATCATAACTTTAAAATTAAATTAGAAAATGTAGATAAATATATATACATATAGGTATAAATATATAAGTATGAGTATGAAATATATATATATACACGTGTGTATGTATGTGTGTATATGGCTATGTATGTGTGTATAAATATGTATGTATGTGAATATATATATATATGTGTGAATTTAAGTATATATGTTTATGTGTATATATGTATGTGGTTATATAGTTGTGTATATGTGTCGGGGTTCACAAAAATGGTCGGTTTACATAGAACAGAACCGGCCGTAACGAACCGAACAGGCCGTTACGGGTTTTGTGTGTGTGAGAGAGAGAGAGAGAGAGAGGAGAGAGGAGAGAGACCAGCTTGCGTGTGTGTGTTTGTGTCTGCAAGATGCAAATTACCCAGAGCTATTATGTGGGTCTTGTGTGTGTGAGCTATGCTTTTTTCCTGAACTGCTGGGTTCTCTTGAACTTGAACTTCAATTGGAATTGGAAGAGAGGGTGAGGGGTGTTTGTGAATCTGGGTATAAAGAGAGAGAACTTGGGTCTAGGGAGAGAATGATATGAATGTGAATGGTATTTGGTTTAGCAGATTCAAAATATTGTGGTCAAACATGTGGAAAGCAATGTCGTTGTTACATCTAAATTATTCATGAAATAATTGTACATATTTATGTATGTATATTTAGATATTATAACTATGAACATAAATTTTAAATTATTATTTATTTATTTTTAATAATTTTGTGTAATCTATTTTTGGATGTAAAGTATATACTTTATGATTAACAATTGTTTATTTAAATTTTGAATCAGAATCAGAGCAACAAGATCCATCGCGATATTAATTTTGGTGATGAATTATGTACTTATTTTAATTATTTTGTATTAATATGAAAGTAAAGTACATCTTTTATAATTTGATATTTATTTATTTAAATTTATACTATAGAATAGTTTTATAAGAAGATGGACGACACCTTAAATTTTATTAATAAATAATTTATTATATTATATGTCTTTAAAAAGTAAATAAAATTTACTTAAAATTACTAAAATAATATCAAATTTCAGTTATGTTGTCAAAAGTAGCATATCAGTATATTTTGGTCACCATGTGCATGTTTTTAAAAAATTTAACCGAAACCGTTACATAATTTTGGTACTGACCCAGTTCCGTTACATCGATACCGCAACCGATACACCGACCAAAACCGTTTTTGCATATCAGTATATGATATGTGTATTCATATTTGTATAAATATATGCGTCTATGAGTATATACATATATATATATAGACACATATATATATATATATGTGTATATATATTTTTATATATAAGTGTGTATATAAATGCATATATATAGGTGTATATATATATAGGCGTATGCATATATATGTATGTATATTTGTTATTGTGAAAAATTTGTTATTAGAGAGAGAATTTAGTGTGTTTTGAAGAAGATGTGGAATTGAAAATCATAACTTCTATTGTGGAATTCAAGTTGTGGAATTGATGTATTTGGAATTATATTTCAATTCCAATTCTGAAGTATTTTGTTACATCCAAATGGTAGAATTAAAATTGGGGACTCCAATTCGAAGGCTTCAATTCCATGTTTCCAAATGGAACTTGAGGAAAATTTTCAATATCGCATCCATTTCTCTGGTAGATGCATTCTACAATTCTACTAATAGAATAGAAATTAGGGAAATGTGTCGTGAAGTTACAAATGCACAATCTGATTAAATTTTGGATTTTTGGTCCCATTATGAATTTCAATTAATGTGCAACTATGCATAGCACAACTCAGAAACTACCAATAAGGAGTAATTTTTGTATCCCACCACAATAAATTGCTTACAAAACAAAGAAAATAGTTACTAGTTTTTATGAACTTTGTTTGATCTGTGCATGAACTTGGCAGCAAGCTCGTCCGGCATGTAATGAATAAGTTGAAAGTCTAATATCTACCTTAGACCTGGAAGAATGCATTGGAAGTACTGGTGATGCCATGGAAGTTATGTGACAAAAATTGTTCCCGTGTACTCTTTAACAATATTTTATGGCAATAATTTTGTTATAGGAAAAAAAAGGAAAGAAGCAAATGTGTGTGTATTATATATTGGGCAGATCGGAATTTTATATGTAAAATTGTTGAATCCAATATGTAGAATCGAAATGAGATTCCAAGAACGGGGGAGAATAGAAAATAAAGCAGAGACGACACTAATATTTTTACGTGGAAAAGCTCGAAGTAAAAATCACGTGTACCCTCCGGTATCGATGCATTATATATCAAGAAGTACACAAACTCTATGAAGTTAGGACTTACAAAATCACTCTGACTTGCCTTTTATCACTCGACGTCTGAAAGTCTTGAATCACTCGTGTTACCACGAAGTTGTCGCTCCGATCTCCGTGTTCTATCGGCTTTGCTTCTCAATGAATTAGTTTACCACGAAACTTATCACTCCGGTCTCCGTACTCTGACGGTTCCGTTTCTCAACGGATCCATGCAATCGAGTTGCACAAGGTGATATGATGATCTTTCAACAACTAGATCATTCAATTGTGCATAAAGATATTTAGTGTTGAAGCACAATTGAATAATCTTCACAAAACAGAGAAAACCTTGATATAAGGAGATCAAGCAATCTCTTTTTCTCTCTCTGCAAACGGATCTGATCTAAGAAGAATCGCAGAGATCTCACAAAAGTCACCCACTTCTCTTTGGTTTAACTTATATAAATAGAGAAGAATCTTCAATTAATGATAAAAATCATTTTCATTTCCCAAATATAGACTAATGTACCAATGATAGTCCAATATACCAATAATAACTTCTAACCTTGTCCTTAAGTGAATAGGAGTCATTAATGCATCGAAATAATCCTTAATTACAAAATGAAGTTGGCAATTTCGAGTTATCGAGAACTGCACTTCAAGTACATGAAAATCCAATCTCGAGTACTCGGTAGGGAATTTTTCGAGTACTCGGTAAATGTCTAATGGTGCAACATAGCGCACCCATGGTGTGCCAAAGTCACTGGCACTACGCCATCATCCGTGCCAAGGAACAAATCTTCGAGTATTCGGTAATGAGAAGTTCGAGTACTCGATAGCTAAAAATCTCGAGTACTCGGTAAGTACTCGGCAACTTCAGAAACTTCAACTTCTATTTATTTCTTTACAACACTGATTCTTATAAACTTCTCTTCACAACTCTTATGTTCTTCATCACTTTAAACTTGATATGACACATTTGTTCATCTTCATTTGACTTATCAACTTGATCTAAAACTCACAACTCTCAACATGATTTTTTTATCAAAAACATGACATTACAAATAAATATTCCTACAATCTCCCTTTTGGCATTTCTGATACAAAACCATGTTTTACAAATATATCCTCACGATAAAAAAAATAAAATCTATACCTATGAACACACACCGACAAATATAGACATAGACTTTTCCTTTGATCTCATGACAATCTACCAATCCTGCAATCACAACACTTAAACTAACATACCTGTGAAAAACAAGTGTGAAAAACAACTAGCAGGCAAAATCAAGTTTAAATGATCATAAACTAAATGAACAATATTAACATGAAGCATAATGATCATTAATCAATAATAAATAATTCTCCCCCTTAACCATATATCTCTCCCTCTTACTAAATATTTCTCCCCCTTTCTAAATACTTCTCCTTTTTGTCACTGAAATGACAAAGAAATAATTAGTAGTAAAAAATTGCCACAAGATATGAAGGAGAAGATACAAAGTGTAAATATTGGGAAAAATAAACGGGAAGACTAGAGAATCTAAGCAATTACCTTTCACCATTTTTTTTGTAAAAATTTAAAAAATAATATTATTTTATTTAATTATATATTTATTATTAAAAGGTGCATTTTTGGAAAAAAATCAAGCTCATTTTATTCATAATATGCTTCATATTTACAATCAAACAATAGAATAAGAATATTTATTCCATTCCATTTCATTCTCATTCTTATTCCATTATTACTTGCATTTCATTCCATTCCTACGTACCAAAATAGCTTTAGTGATATAATTATGATCAATGAGGACTGGTGTTGTTTGTTTAAGGAAGCACCGTAGAGGGCAACCAAACTTACATAAAATGAAGTAACAAAATAAAATTAAATTAAATAACTTAGTTTAAGAGACAAAATTGTGTATGGTAGTCATGTGATCGGCCTTTTCTGTTGAAGACAAAAAGGCAAGGATGAGGAAGGATGAAGAAACATGCATCTATCATAGTCTTATTTTTGCAAAAATCAATTTTTTAAAAAAAATAATCATTCATTATACTTCATGAAAAACAAAGGAATGTGTATACTAGGATGGGTCTCATAATTAAGTAGCCATATAGGCATGTGTATATTCCTCATTCTAGAAAAAATGAGGGCCAAGGGGGTTGATAAACAAAGATCTGGTTCTTACAATAAAATTGTTATTCATTTCTCATATGTTTGGTTTATACAAAAAAAAAAAATGGTATCTTAAAATTTGCTTTTAAAAGTTTGAAATGTTAGGGTTTTCACACCACCTGTTTGAAGTCGTGTGTACCTGCAAATCAGAAAATGCACATAAATAATGTAACGTCAGGTGTGTAAAATATGTGATAAAAAATGACACATTAACGACACTAGATTTTATCCTACGCAAGCGCACGTATCAATTATAAAATATCAATAGCTTGGGTAAGGGATATCGATCCCACAGAGACTGAGATTGTTCACTTTAGCAATTAAAAATAAACATTGTATTATATTTTTTGAAAATGGTTTGTTTGGGTGGTCGAAGACTAAATTATCTATTTTAACTAAAATTATTTAGAAAGCAAAGTAAATTGGTTGTAATTTAGATGAGAGAGAAAACTAGGGTTTTCATTGCTCCACCATTAACCGCATAATATAGTTCATCATGTATCAACTGTAAGAGGGGCGATCCATAATTGTGAATCAGGTCATACTGCAAATAGCTAAATACGACCCCAAAAAGGTGTACCATCAACCGGATTGTGACAACTCATCTCATGACTGACCTAATTAGTGTTTGTCAATTATATTACTCTAATCTACTCCTAATTCATAAAAATAAACTAAAGCATGTCCATATTAAATTGCCAAGGCATGACCTGTGTCAACCTAGCATTTCAATTTTCATTATTACCATTGTGTAGAAAACCATAATTAAGCATTCGAGTTCTAACTCATAGTGAATAATCATAGTTGTGCAAAATAATACATTCATTTCATCTAAGACAAGAATTTAGAACAAATATATAGTTTTATATTGCAAATCAGTACGGTATCTTAACTACTACAATCATCATAGTATGGTTAACAGTTTCCCCTCGTTACAATTGAAAACAATGAAAGAACTACATTGTTTGGCTAGGGTTTGGCTAGAAAACCCTAGATACCAAGTTAGTTGGTCACGGTGGAAGGTGACTGCATCGATGATATAAACATGATCTCCATGGTCTTCTTCTCCAGATATCTAAGTTTAAAAATGGCTTTCAACAACAGTAAGTATGAACGTGAGAAAACTCTACGCATGAACCAACCAACTTCTGAATGAACGTCTTTGAACTTTCGAACCAAAACCAACCTCCCTACACTGATATATGATCGTGTATATATAGGCAATGGAATAGAGAAGTCATTTTCAGTCTTTTCACTCTCCTCATGCAAACCCTAAAACATTATATTTATAAGTGTATATACATGTATACAGAGGTCTGGAGTCACAAACACGTCTTTGAATCGAACTGGGGGTAGAACATGCAGAAACCATCGAAACTCAAAAAAACTTGCCGTAAATACGCTTCAAGCGTACCTGTTCTACACTTCAAGCGTAGGTCCAAGCGTACATCCCAAGCGTAAGTCCAAGTGTAAAAATGTGATTTCTAACCACTTTTTCAAACTGAAAGCATAGGCACAAGCGTAAGTGTTTTCTTCAAAACCACTTTTCTTCGTAAATGCACCGAAATGACCGTCTTGAACCCACAATACTTTTTGCTGAAGATGATGGCTTTTGAAAATGTTGTTTTTGCCCTCCGGGAACCATTTTTGTCTCGAACTGCCTCTTTGACTCCTTTTTAAATAGAAAGAACATGCACTTCTGTTAATTCACCGAAGTTAGCTCCATTTCTTCGTTAAGCTCCTGAAACATGCTTTAACACACAAACAACATAAAAATACCAAATAATAGAATGAAAGGACGTAACAATATTGAGTTAAGGGGTCAAAATGTTTAATATTTGAAACCTATCACACTCCCAAACTTACATATTGCTAGTCCCTTAGTAATAAACTCAGAGAACTTTATTGTAATGATTTTTAATCTATCTACTTTAACTAATCTAACCTACTCCCTTAATTTCGTGAGGGTCGACGATTACACTTAGCACGTGTAACAAACCTTTTAAACCCCTAGGTTACCACTAGTGGACGAGTGAAGTCTCGTGAAGGTTTCTAATGATGGTACCTACAAACATCTCAGTTCTCTATAATCACGCAGTCATGAGTCCACACACTAGTTTAATTAAGTCATGATATAATGTATAAGACATTATGGATGGGAATACTCCCACTCACTACCGAACAATAATTATATTGAGTTTCGTGCCATGAATGGTTCCCACTAAAGTGAATGATTTAATTACTTTCTACTCTTAATCAATACAACCTTTCGTGATCTTATGAACATTCGACTATGATATTTCAATTTCTCTTCTCCTACTTCATTGATCAAATTTTTGTCATTTTTAATAAAAACATATCTTTCCACTTTTATCCCTTTTTGTTTTTCTAAGTCTCTAGACTTTCCAACGGGAATTTTTAGTCCCGACCAACTGAGCCCGAGCTTCTTCCATGGGATTTATGCTCATCTGTCTTCTCCCCTTTAAACGCGAATAGTGATATTGGTGATACCAAAGCCCGGTTACTCAGATTGAATAACTGTTTTTTGCATTTTATTTTCTCAAAAAAATTTCAATTTTCTTCTTTTCAACCATAACATCTCCCCATCTCTCCTTTTATTGTGGCAAAATTATTCTTTTTCAACTATATAGTCAAAGATCAACTTATTTCCCATAGTGAATGTGTGCTTGTGCTTATAGGTCAAAGTCGTCCTTCTTGATTTCAATTTCACTCATTCACTCACCCATGTAAAACCACATCACTCCACTAACTAGATCTAATCATTTCTCTCATGAATGGTAATATCACATCACATACTATTCATACATCATAAACATGAACTTAATCAAATTGTAATGCAAATCAATCATGCATGAAAACAAAGAACTACTTCAATTTTTTAAAAATTTCTAATTTTTTTGAAAATTTCATTCTTTGTAATCCTATACTCTCTCCCCCAAACTTAAATGAGACCATGTCCTTATGGTAAAAAAGAATACATGGGAATGGATATAGTTACTCTTGAAATTCACTTATGGATTCCAAAACAAAGCATGAATCCTCTCCCCCAAACTTGATTTGGATCACTTGTAAATATATGTAACACAACACAAATACCCACAATCATAGCAAGGGAAAAAGAAATTTCAAAAAACAAATCCAGAATTTCACACAAAATTTTCGAGAAATTAAAAATTCTCTTTTTATTTAATTAATTAATTAATTTTTTTATTTGATTTTAAATGATTTGGCCTTAAAGGCCTACAATCTTATAAAAAATAAAAATAATAAAAATAAAAGAAAAGATAAAGATAAAGATGTGACCCTATTCACTAAAAAATAAAAGCAAAGATAAAGATAAAGACGTGGCCCTATTCACTAAAAAAAAGTAAAAACAAAACAAACACAATAAAACAAATCAAAACATAATTCTAAACCTAGCGCTACTTAGTATCAATCCTCCTCATTTAATTCATCACTAGCCATGACACTCTTTAACCATATCCGGACGTCGGTTGTCTCTTTCAATTTAGCAAGGTCCTCATCTGGATATATCTTCAAATTGTCCATCGCCTCTCATCCAGCTCTTCTATCCTATCAATCAATTGCTCTACAATGATCTTCGATAATAGAAATGGGTATGGAAGATAATGTTCAAATTCATCAGCACCCGTTCATTCTCTACTCACAACTGCTCGAGCAATCAACATCTTGGCCATTATCAATGTCAGAATACATACTCTATACCCATGAGTTAGGGCATATAATGTTCTAAGCATCGTGTGTTTCCTCACACTAGTCCGAATATTTGGTCGAATTTGAGTCGTAATGACACAATCCAAATAAAGTTGATCCGACTTTAACCACCAATTTTCATATGTCTTATCTCCTGGATCTGACATAGCACACAATTCTTTCACCATCTCATAATCCGTATGGGGCCATACCAGAGGGTACTCCTTTAATTTGCCTTCCAAGTGTCTCGAACTACCAATCGATATATTCCACGCATCGGCAATACTTCTTTTTCCTATCACTATCAGAGCACTTCATCGAGTCACTTTAGCCGACATAACCTCAAATCTTTGCAGTCCAATAATCATCATGTTTTGATAGAATCGTCGAACCAAGCCCGGATACACATTTTCTCCCGACGGTTGCTCTAAACTTCGCAATCATCATTCCTTAAGGATTTTCCTCTCGAGTGCAGTTAAAACTCGGTTCATCCTCTTCGGACGAAACACATCTTCAAATTGCAGCCTGCATTTTAGAAATAAATTCGGTGTGGTTTTTCTTCTCTTCTGACTTGTTGCTCCATTACTTAAACTTTCGGCATTTACATTCGGTTCGTCCTCCTCAATGAACTCCTCCAGATCAGAATAATTCTCATTATTACCATCCATCCTCACACTCACGGGATAGAAAGAAGAAGAAGAAATAACAGAATGAGAAAATCTAATTGTATTGCCCAACTGTTGTGAATTGTGTCTACTTTATGGGTGTATTTATAGATGGATGCCTTAGTATCAAAAAGGAAAAGGATTGGAAACCCTTATTTGAATAAGAAAGTGGAAACAACTCATGATCCAACTCCAACTTGTATTTCCATTCCACTTCCTTGTCAAACTAGGATTACTCTAAAACCTCTACAACAATTCTACAAAAAATCCTAAAAATACATTAAACAAATCCTAATACAAGTACATATACAGACCGGGCCAAAACACCCTGCAAACGGGTCAAATTTTCACATTTTCAAAATATATCTCGTGGTACCCTACTCTCCAAGCGTAAGCTTGGCTTGGAAATTAATATTTTTTTCAAATGGCCCCTTTTCGACCAATTCATATATTTACAAAACACATGCACCCCCAAACTTAAATGCATAAATGTCCGCATAGTGCAATTAAAACTAGAAAGAATTCAAGACATCAACACCCTGAATATAAGCGTAAAAATCTGAGGACACAACAAATAGGATACAACTGATCATCACAACTACCATTTTATAAAATAATAAAATATCAAAAACATGCACAAAACGATCGTTAAAGCGGTCACATGAAGTACCCTATCACAAAGTCTATCCACTCCATGATTTATCTCTAATGTACCAAAAATAAAATAAAACAAAACAAAAATCTAAACTAAGACTACACTAAGCCTCATCATTCGAAGGCAGTAATGTAGGTGGAAGACGTACGCCCAAATGATGCCTCATGCCATCAACCTTATGACATAACTTCCTATGATCTCGCTGGCGGGCCTGTCTTTCCAGATCAAATCTCTGCTCCAGCCTCTGCTCTAATCCATGTATCCGTGTCATAAGAGCATCAAGCTAAGCCTGAGGCAATGTGACGGTACCATCCGCAGGCGCCTGTGGCATAATAACCTCCTCCTCAACTACTGGCATCTGTGGCATAGTAGCATCATCATTAGCGGCATGATCATTTTGAGTCAGACCTGCATCAGCCTGACCGGCATCATCGTCCTGTGCCTGGGCTTGTGCATCCTGGCCTAGTAATAGACCAAACCCCGATCTCTATGCCATAACATCATCCCTATGTAACCGGGTCCAGAAACCTGTCCACATTCCTTTGGAATACGGAGACGCATCCCTGAATCGATTCGGCTCACTCGCATCCATCTCGATCCCAGCATCAAACATCAACTTCATTACTAAGCACGAGACTCGGACCTTGAATAAACGTTGCCGAACTTTTGACTCCTTACGCAAGTGGATGTAATGCGCATACAAACCCCTCCACAAAATATGTGGAATAAAAGTACACCGCTTGAACTCGAAAGCATAGTGGAAGGCCGGAAATAACACATAGTCACGTGTTTGTGTGGAAGAATCTGTGAACGGACTATCATGTCCCAAAACTAGAGCCTCGGGTGATAGTTTGACTTCTTCTTGCAGTTCCTCCGTCCATCAGCCCACTCCCCAGTAGTTTGAAGTACAACAAGGTCGGCAATAGAAGGGAGTGCTTCTAGCATAGGTGAGAACTCGACCGTTAACCCAGGCGGACACTCGTTAGGAATACCCCATGCAACAACAATAGAATTGGGTATAATCTCAAACTCAATACCTCAGACCACTGTCTATAGTCACGTCCCCCTGCTGTAATGCTTCATGTGTAGCCAAAACTCCCGGATCATGTCTTCACAAATATGCGGGGTGGCCGGGGCAAGAATACCGCTACCAAATAAGTACGCTCCTGATGATACTTCTTCTGGATCGCCTGATCTAACAAATCCTCAACTGATGTTGTTCGGGGGACTGGTAGAAAAGTAGTCAAAACACCGGGGTCACCCTTAACTGTGGCTCAAGTACCCTCTTATCCGAATGACCAATATCATCTCCCTGATCAGCATCATCCTTCTGTGCACCACTATCACTCTCGGTATCCTCATCCATCTACGCAACTTGCGGCTTAGGCACAGTGGTAGCGATTGATAAATCCATTTAACATACATATTTTATCCCAAAATTTATATCTGTTAGTAGGTAAAACTATTTATTTTAATTAATTTAGAAATGTAATAATGAAAAGTGATAAATGCACAAAATATAATAATTTACCTAGCATAATGTCCTCAAAGGTATATATTTCTATTTCATGCAGGGGTTGATGTGCAAAAGAAGTTCAAAGTTGGTGGGGGAGAATGCAATAAATGCATATATATATATATGTATATATATATATATATATGCATGGATATGTGTACGAATGATGTTGACATGAGAGGAAAAAAAGAAATGGGGCTAAGGCAAATATTAATGTAAGAAAGAAAGAGAGAAAAGTTGGTGGTTTCCTCCATTATTTTCAACATTTCAAGGTTGTGAATTTAATAGGGCATTGAATTCGACAACTGCCAATAGCTCAAATTGGTCATTCAATCCCCTATATATACACTTGCAAATCAGATGCAGAGGAAGGAGAGCAAGGACGACACAAAAGAGGAGAATACTTCATCTTCAATTCCGGGTTCTATTATTCTTACTTTGTTATTTTCTTTTAAGCATGTGTAACTAAATCCTCAACCTTAGTTGAGGATAAAACCCCCATTTATGAAATAAATTCCTATTAATCTTTTATCAATTCCAATTTTAGAGTAGCAGTTATAAATCAATCTTTTTACTTTCTCAAGATTTAACAATAACGCACTAATGAAATATATTTTCAAGAGATAGATTTTCATTCGCTTTAAAGTGTAAAATTATAAGCATCCTATGTATGAAATTCAATGGATCACATAAGATCAAAGATTTTTAATTATAAAATTCTCAAATCCAAGCATGATTAATTGTGATAAGAATTCTTAACTACTATAAATACATGATATTTATAGTGAAAGGAATTTAAAACAATTAATATTATGAAGCGAAAATCTTAAGCATTTAAACCATACACATGGAAATTAATTAAAGACCAAAAGGAATTTATATCATAAATGGTGGTTTCATCCTCAATCTTAGTTGATGATTTAGTTACACATGCTTAAAAGAAAATAACAAAGTAAGAATAATAGAACCCGGAATTGAAGAGGAAGTATTCTCTTCTTTGGTGTCGTCCTTGCTCTCCTTCCTCTGCATTTGATTTGCAAGTGTATATATAGGGGATTGAATGACCAATTTGAGCTATTGGCAGTTGTCGAATTCAATGCCTTATTAAATTCACAGCCTTGAAGTGTTAAAAATAATGGAGGAAGCCACCAAATTTTCTCTCTTTCTCTTTTATATTAATATTTGCCTTGGCCCACATTTCTTTTTTCACTCTCATGTCAACATCATTCGTACACATATCCATGCATATATATATATATATATGCATTTATTGCATTCTCTCCCACTAACTTTGAACTTCTTTTGCACATCAACCCCTGCATGATATAGAAATATATACCTATGAGGACATTATGCTAGGTAAATTATTCTATTTTGTGCATTTATCACTTTTCATTATTACACTTCTAAATTAGTTAAAATAAATAGTTTTACCTACTAATAGATATAAATTTTGGGATAAAATATGTATGTAAAATGGACGTATCAAATACCCCAAAACCTATATTTTGCTAGTCCTCGAGCAAAACAAAAAGAAATATAATTCTAACTACACCATTTTCGCTAGTTATCTCGATTGCATTTAGCATATGCAATAAGCCTTTAAACCCCTAGGTTACCCCTAGTGGACGAGTTATAGTCTCGTGAGAGTTTCTAGTGATGATACCCACAAACATCTTCATTCTTTATAATCACGCATTCATACATTCACATACTCATCAACCACGTCATGATACAATGCGCAATATATTATGGATGCAAATACTCTCACTCACTACCGAACAATAACTATCTTGAGATTCATGTCATGAATGGTTCCCAATAAAGTAAAAGACTTCGTTACTTTCTACTCCTAATTCAGACAACCCTCCGTGTTTTTGTGAACATTCTACTATGGTATTTCAATATTTCTTTTTCTACTTCATTAATCAAATTTTGAAAAAACTTTTAAAAAAATTATTCCTTCCATCATTCCACTTTTTATCCCTTTTTGTCTTTCTAAGCTCCGGACTTTCTAGCGAGGATTTTTAATCCCAACCAACTGGGCCCTAGCTTCTTTATTGGGATTTATGCTCATTAGTTTTCTCCCCTTTTTACGCGAACAATGATATTGGTGATACCAAGGCCCGGTTATTTAGATTGAAGAACTACTTTTTGTATTTTATTTTTCAAAATAAATTTTAAACTTTTTTTCCATTTCATTCATATCAACTCCCCATCTCCCTTTTAATGTGGCAAAATTAACTTTTCAACTACATAGTCAAAGATCAACTGTTTTTTCCATAGTGAATGTGTGTTTGTGCTTATAGGTCAGAGTCGTCCTTTTCGGTTTCAATTTTACTAATCTATTCACCCATGTAAAACCTCATCACTTCACTTAGCTCGATATAATCATTATTCTCATGAACGAGAATATCGCATCACATACTATTCATACATCATAAACACAAACTCAATCAACTTGTAATGCAAACATTAATGCGTGAAAACAAAGAATTTTTTTCAGAAACTTTTTAAAATTTCAACTATATATATATATTTTAAATATATTTTTTTTCAAAATTAATGAATTACAAAATAACAAATTAAACCATACCCCTAAACCTATACTCAACATTGTCCCTAATGTTGGTCAAACTCATACTTTGTAGACAAGGAGACAAGAGTGAAAATGTATGACCTGACTCATAGTAGGTTGATCTGGTCAAACTTGCTATCAAACAACAAGATCATATAGTTCAATCCTAATAAACATGATCACTCAGAAAGATCTCCTCCCTTTTTTGAGAAAATAACTCCAAAGATTGTTTCAAACGCTGACCGTTAACTTTGAACACATCACCATTTTTTGGATTTTCAATCTCAACTGCTCCATATGGATGAACAATTC
Source organism: Cornus suecica (assembly GCA_963922005.1). Taxonomy (NCBI): domain Eukaryota; kingdom Viridiplantae; phylum Streptophyta; class Magnoliopsida; order Cornales; family Cornaceae; genus Cornus; species Cornus suecica. The sequence continues at coordinate 55,973,005 of OY998246.1, forward strand.
TAACAATGAATGGACCAGACCATCGAGATCTCAACTTTCCTGGAAACAAATGTAACCGAGAATTATAAAACAAGATTTTTTGACCAGATGTGAAAGTTTTCCTAAGAATACTTTTGTCATGCCTAATTTTCATTTGGTCCTTATAGATTTTTGTACTTTAGTAAGCATCATTCCTAATTTCATCCAACTCATTCAACTGAAGCTTCCTATGGACTCCTGCTTTGTCACTATTAAAGTTGAGTTGTTTAATAGGCCAAAACGCTCTATACTCTAACTCAACTAGGAGATGACAAGCCTTGCCATACACCATTCGGTAAGGAGACATTCCAATGGGGTTCTTAAATGCAGTATGGTATGCCCACAATGTATCACTAATTCTCAAGGACCAGTCTTTCCTATTTGGGTTAACCATTTTCTCCAAAATGTGTTTAGTCTCTCTATTGGATAACTCAACTTGACCGCTAGTCTGAGAATGATAAGTGAGTGCAATTTTATGGGTAACACAATATTTTCTCATTAATGCTTCAAAAAATCTATTGCAAAAATGTTTCCCCCCACCACTAATGATAGCACGAGGTGTACTAAAACGTGAAACTATATTATTTTTCAGAAACTTGACCACCACCTTCTGATCATTAGTCTTACACGGAATTGCCTCAATCCATTTAGACATATAATCAACTGCGACAAGGATATACAAACTGCCAAATGAATTAGGAAATGGTCCCATGAAATCAATGCCCCAAACCTCGAAAACTTCAATAATCAGAATTGGGTTTAAAGGCATTATATTTTGACGTGAAATACTCCCTAACTTTTAACATCGCTCACATGCTAAGCAATAAGAATGACAATCTCTAAAGATTGAAGGCTAGTAAAATCTAGATTGCAATATCTTTGCAGTTGTCCTCTTTGAACTAAAATGACCTCCACATGCCTAATCATGATAAAAGGAGATGACACTAGTCTGGTCACAATTGGGGACACATCTTTGAATAATCTGATCAGGACAATACTTGAATAAGTATGGATCGTCCCAAAAGAAGTGACAGACCTTAAATAAGAATTTGGATTTATCTTGCTTAGTCCAATGTGAAGGCATTTGACTTGTGACAAGATAGTTCACAATGTCGGCAAACCAGGGTGACTCAGATACAATAAAGAGTTGTTCATTAGGGAAAGATTCAAGAATAGGCATGGAGTTTGAGGATGTATCAAGAATGAGCCTAGACAAGTGATCAACTACTACATTTTAGATCCTTTTTATCTCGAATTTCTAGATCAAACTCCTATAGCAATAGGATCCATCGAATTAAGTGCGACTTAGCATCTTTCTTAGGAAAGAGAAACCTAAGTGCAACATGATTTGAGAAAATGAGGACTTTATACCCTAAAAGATAAGACCTAAACTTGTTTAATGCAAACACAAATGCTAACAATTCATTTTCAGTATTGGAGTAATTCAATTGTGCCTCATTCAAGGTCTTACTTGTATAATAAATTACATGGGGTAGCCTATTCACATGTTGCCCTAACACAGCTCCAACTTCATAATAAGATGCATCGCACATAATCTCAAAAGGCGCATCCCAAATCGGTGGCTTCATGATAGGTGCCGAAGTCAACAATATTTTGAGCTTCTCGAAGGCTTTCATGCATTCGTCATCAAAGACAAAAACAACATCTTCAGGAAGTAAATTGTAAAGTAGTCTAGAAATACTTCTAAAGTTTTTAATGAATCGACGATAAAATCCTGCATAACCTAAGAATGACCTAATTTCTTTAACCGTACGCGGCGGTGGAAGATTGGAAATCAGAGCAACCTTAGCTTTGTCTACCTTTATGCCATTCTTTGAAATAACATGCCACAAGATAATTCCCCTTTTCACCATAAAATGGCATTTCTCCCAGTTTAAAACTAGATTTTTCTCCTCACAACGAGTAAGTACAAGTTTAAGATGAGTCAATCATGGAGAAATCATCCATAAACACCTTAAGGAAATGTTTTATCATATTAGAAAATATGTTGAGCATACACCGCTGAAAAGTAGTAGGTGTATTGCATAATCCAAATGGCATACGTTAATAAGCAAATGTTCCAAAAGGACAAGTGAATGTGATTTTTTCCTTATAAGTCCATTTTACATACATAAGTTTTAGCATTCTCCTCAAGATGAATACGAGTTTATAGTCCACCCATTAGCCGATTTGTGCTCCCTAAAGACATTTAAGAGTTTTTCCTCATATTCTTTATTTAACTCAGAAGCAATGATGACCGGAAGACTCTCATCTGGGCCTAAGTAAGCATACTTGAGTTTAGAAGGTAAAACTTTCAGATCCAATTTTGGAAGTGACTCAGTTGATGACACATGTTTAGCCTCAATTGGTGAAAGGGGCTCTACTTTAGCTTTCCACTTCTTAATGTCTATATGAGGGATATAATCCAATAAGGCATTCACTTCTTCACAAGCACTATCCAGATCAAAATCACACCCAAAGTGATTTAGACATGCCTCTAAAGGATCATCAAAGTTTGAATGTTCAAAATTCTTGTGTAGTAGACTCTCTATTAGATTCACATCACTCATATCCTCAGAGTCTAGTGGTTGTTGGCTTACATTAAAAACATTAAGTTCAACAGACATGTTTCCAAAGGATAGTTTTAGGACACTATTCCTACAATTGATTAAAGCATTTGAAGTGGCTAGGAATGGTCGACCAAGGATAACAGGAATTTGGCTATTGGGATTAGCCACATGTTGAGTGTCTAAGACTATGAAGTCTACTGGAAAGAAGAATTTGTCAACCTGAATTAATACATCTTCAATGATACCACAAGGTACCTAGACTGAACGATCTGCCAACTATAGCACTACCTTTGTGGGTTTCAACTCACTAAGACCAAGTTGCACATACACAGAGTAAGGCAACAAATTTACACTCGCACCCAAATCAAGCAAAGTTTGCTCAATTATCTGGTTACCTATTGTGTAAGAAATCATCGGACATCCAGGATCCTTGAATTTTGGTGGCATACGGTGTTGGATAATAGAGCTTACTTGCTCTATAAGAAAGGTCTTTTTATACACATTCAATCCACGCTTAACCGTACACAAATATTTTAAAAACTTTGCATAAGAGGGAATCTGTTGGATTACATCGAGAAAATGAATATTGATTTTGACTTGTTTGAAAACCTCCCTAATCTCATTGAAATGATGTCCCTTCTTAAGCTTTTGAAGTCTTTGAGGAAAAGGTGCAATAGGAACAAAGTTCCTAACTGAGGGTTCCAATAAGGATTTTGGGTTTGGACTCTGGTTTTCGCTTTGTGGCTTAACCACGGAATCAACTTTCTCTGAATTTCCCTTATCTTGGATAAAGATTTGGATTTTGTTATAAATATATTGCCCTAAACTTAAGGTTATGACAGACTGAACCTATTCAATAGGATCAACATTAAATGGTTCACCAATATGGAATTGACCCTTTAGGTTAGGAATGGGCTGACTAGGAAATTTTCCTTTTTCCCTCTCTTGTACAATAGTGGCTAACTGGCCAATCTGTGTTTCTAATTTAGAAATCGATTAACTAGTTTGTTGCATGAACTACTGTAATGTATCTTCCTGTGTTGGTTTCCTTGGTTGTTGGGGGACATATGGATGAGAAGTTTGGGACATGGAAGGATATTGTGCTTGAGGTTGCCCTTGGGGTTGCATATGTTACATACCCGAGTTGTTCGAGGCTGATTTTGATTCCATGGGAAATTAGGATGATTTCTCTAATTGGGGTTATATGTGTCAGAATAGGGACTGCCAAATGGTTTCCTATAGCCATTTAGTGCATTAACTTATTCAGCTATATACTCATGGAATGATGTTATAGAAGAACACGTCTGTGTAGTATAAGATGGACTCTCACAAAGTTTACATGTCTTACTAATAACATGAACTGAAGAACTTTTTCCATTATTCATCTCTATAGCCTTCACTTTTCTGGTGAGACTAGCTATCCTTGCACTCAAATCAGTTCCCTTACTAACCTCATAGACTCCTCCCTTTTTGGTATCCATAGACATTGGTGAACTTCTTCTCTCAACCCTCCCTAAGTATTTCCAATGTTAGGAACTCTCGGCTAACGCATCTAGAAATTTCCAAGCCTCATCCTCATTCTTAGACATGAAATCTACCCCACCTCATGACTCAATTAGTTGACAATTTTGAGCTGATAATCCATCATAAAATATTTCAACTAAGCACCACTTTTCAAAACAATGGTGGGGACACTTAAGTAGCAAATCATTAAATGTTTCCTAGCATATGTAAAACTATTCACCTTCTTTTTGAGAAAATTCCATGAAATTTTGGCGAAGGGAAATAGTTCTATGTCTAGGGAAGAATTTGGTGAGGAATGTTTTATAGAATTCATCCCAAGATTTGATTGATTTTGATTCCAATGAATATAACCAAAACTTGACTTTCTCTTTTAGAGAGAATGGGAATAACCTTATCTTAATTGACTCTTCGGGAATATTCTGAAAATTCAAAGTGGAATAAATCTCTAAAAATTCATTAACATGAAGGTATGGGTCTTCAAAGTTCGAACCTCTAAAAGTCGGCAGTAAATTGATTACTGTTGCTTGTATCTCCAAATGGGCATGTTGTGTAGCAGACAAAACAATACAAGACGGGTTTGTGATATGTGCGGGAGTATAGTAATCCTTAAGGGCTTTCACTTCATTCTGTTATCCCACCATTTTGACTTCAAAGATTTTTCCAACACCAGAAAATCTTACCCATTCTCTAAAAGTTCTCTCAATTTCTGGATCTAAATGGACCAAATTTGGTTTCAGAGAACGACGACCTAACATGCACTAGGAAGACTCCATGACTCAACAAATACACTACCCAAACAAATATTTTGTTTATCTGAAATTTAATTCAAGGGTAGTGATTTCTATTTTTTGTTTATTTAATTTCCTATTTGAGCAATTATTAGGACTAATTCCAAAATAATCTTCACCTAGTTAGACAACTCCTACTCCCTTTCAGAGAAAACTAGTGGATGACCAGTTAAGGCCCTTCAAACTAACAAGGAAATAGTTCACAGGAAAGTGTAGCGAGACACTAGACATGCTTAATGCCGCGTCAACCACACTCCTAAACAGAACTGTCATACCGTTTATCAATTTGATAGTGACTCACTAGAGTTACCAAAAATTTAACAATGTCCGAGAGGATCCTATGAGCTATATGAAAACCTATTGGTCAACGTCTACTTGATTTTAAATTAAACTAAATTTATCCCATGGTATACAAATGCAAGGAGATTTTTAACCTAATGGGCAAGGAATTGGTGATGAAATACAATCCTTATCTTGTTAGAGGGTTAATGCCCTTACTAAAAGATTTATGCAAAATGCTAAATTAAAATGCACATACAAGCAAATCAACAAAAATAAAAATAAAAGGAATGAATGTGTGAACTTTGTTTTTCTTTTAATAAATATATAAATGAATAAAAATGAAATAAAATACATAACAAAAATAATGAAAAGGAAAATTTTCACCTATAAAAACTATGTTCACCTAATCTAAAAAGGAAAATAATAATACTATTTACTAAAGATAGGGTTACTTACCTGGATTCCGCAGTAATGCTAGTGAAGATGCAACAAAGAAATTCAAGTATTTGCTTAGAGAATGCAATCTCTAAAAAAATATTACCTACAAAATTCAAGAAGTATCAATTACTTAATAAAGTAACACAAACAGTAAAAAAAAAAAATAATAAAATTTACAAACTTAAGTAAACAAATACTAATTCTATACTTAAGCTAAGCATAAAGTAAACAAGAGAAAAAAAAGTTGCTATAGTAGACGGATTGATATAGTAACATTTTTTATTATTATTTATTATTTTTAAGTGACAACAATATAGCTACAATATCACGAAATTGCTACAATGCAAATTTTTTTATTTTTTTGAAAAAAGAACAATTACTGTTTAGCAAAGCTACTGTATAGCAGGTGAAGATCACGACCCTGTGTGGTGGACTCGGGCACCTCCGCCTCAAAAGATGATGAAGATGAAGATGATGATGCCGAGTCGACATATTGTGGTCTCGAGGCACGTGTATTCCGGCGACAAATAGGTGCTCGATCGGGAGATAATGATCTCGACCCCTGCCAAACATCTCACTCTACTAGTCTGGCCGCCTCGGTCACTCGCCTCGTCGCACCCTTCACTCTAGCCATGCCTATAATATAAAAATTTCGAAAAGTAAGTGATAATGTGCCGGACACCGAATCAAACTCAAACTATATCTAAATATACCCAATATGACAATCAAACAAGCCTTCATCCCCAAAATTTGATATTTAACCCGTTTTCGAAGTTAAAAAAACTCAACTTTTTTGAAAACGGATCAAAATAGGATTTTGATCGGACTCGTTCGTCAATATTAGTTTAGAATAGTTAAATAAGTCATATGAAATCAAAATAATGGAACAAAACTCACCGAATCGAGAGAAACAATAATTTTCCCAAAAGTGATATACAGAGACTTTTCGAGTTCTTCACGCGAATCCGGACAACTCACCAACGAATTTGATGATCCGACGTTAAGGAATGATGAGGAATCAGATAAGTAGACGGTAGAAACAAATCGGGGTAGAATCGATGGAGAAACGAGGGAAATAAAGGAGTTTGAAATAAAAATGGGGGGAATGGCCTGACGGGTCTGTTTTATAATAGGCCCGTCGCTACGCTTAAAGCGTAGCTGGGCCTATGCTTAAAGTGTAGGTCCACATGGCCAAAAAATATTTTATTCGTCTTCAAATGCTGTCTTCAACCTTATGCACTCTCAAAGCTTCATACATACCCTTATCTATCTTATTTGCTTAATTTACCCTTCCTACTCAGATGACGATGGTTTCGTGACTCAATTTTACAGACTCGATCTTAAATGTAGAAATGACTAAATTACCGTCTACAAGTACAAACTAGGATCAAAAACTACTCTCAATCACCTAGTACCAATATTTAACGTCGTTGGCTCGACATTACTGCCTTTTAACCTACATCGTCGCGATATGATAATCTGACCAATGCCTTCATTTCCGGTCCTAGATCAATATCCTCATAATATCTAAATCTCTGCCCTTGTATCCTAAACCTTTTATCGAATCTTATTTCTCCACGGGGGTAAACCGATTTGACTCTGTGTGGTTCGTCCCATCTTTGTCGGAGTTTACCTAGAGACACTTTTAGTTTTGAATTACATTGCCGTTTTTGGCTAAGCACAAAGAACTTAAGACGAACATGCTTAGCATGATGTACTCTTGTTCGAGCTATGTAACTCCGAGCATCCTTATACGCACAACTCTGTATCCCCTCACACTTATCTCTCAATTGCGGATCCTTCCAGACATATAGCTCTTCTACCATGTGTATACCTAACACTGGTTCATCTAGAAAGGGGTCCTTAAGAGGGGGGGTCATCCTTGGTAGGTTTTCTAAAAGTTCGTGACCATTGTTCATCTCTAACATCATCCACATCTCGTTTATTCTTCACTAAGTTCTTCTCTCGACCTTCAGTACCGTCGTACAACCCAATCTTATAAAGTAAGTTGTCGGGCACTAATGTTGCTGGTGACAAAACTGGAGATTCAGGCAAATCTCTTGGCTCCTCCCCTAGTTACAAACCTAGAGCTCTTTTAAATGCAGTGATCACGTCTAAATTAGAACAATGTTGATCCTCCTATATGTCAAAATTTTTATTTGACCTTTCAATCACAACTTCCAGGTCATTTATTGCTCTACTATGAGGTACTGGTTCTTTACAGGCCATATTGACTTCTTCAACATTAAATCAATCGACCGGTGTATTAATTGGATGACCTGTATCAAATACATTCATCCTCACTTTCATATTCCCGAAAGATAGATCCATCGCTCCTATCCTGCAATCGATATACGCATTGGCATTGGCCAAGAATGGTCTTCCCAATATCACCGGAATGTGCTTCTTCGAGTCTTGCACCAGTTCTGTATCAAGAATTATGAAATCCACCGAGAAGTAGAACTTGTCCACTTGAACGATTACATGCTCCAGAATGCCCCTCGCTTACTTGATCGACCTATCTGCAAATTGGAGCTCCACCGAGGTAGGACTGAGCTATCCTAACCCTAGCTGTTGATAAACTGAATATGGTAGTAAGTTAACACTTGCACCTAGATCAAGAAGAGCTCTACTAATTTCCTGGTCACCAATGATTGGATATTAATGCCTAGCTTGTTATGAATGTCCATTTTAACTTGCTCTAGCCTATTAGTCTGGAAATCGGGTATAGGATTTTGGCTTCTTTGAGGATGGATTTGGTAGTTATATGATTGCACAACCTGATTATTATTGAATGACTGAAGAGCTTGGGAATTATTGAATGATTGGAGAGCTTGGGAATTATCGGATGTTTTAGGTTTGTAATTGGATTGATAATTTCTAGCCATGATTATTGGTTGTGAGTCGAATGATTGTTGACTTTGTTGGAACCTTGGCTGTTGGTTGTATGATTGTTGTCTCTCAGTGAACCTTGGTTGTGGTTTATGTGACTGTTGTCTATCTGTGAACCTTAGTTGTTGATTGGATGATTGTCCTTGTTAGGACCTTGATGGTGGATTCTCCACATTTGTGGATTTATAAGAAATGAGTGGATGATTTCTGGCATTGGAGGTGTATGAATTGGTGAAAGGAGCATTATTGGAATAGTTCCACGATGTATTGACATCAGTAACCATTATCTCCTGACACTCATTTTGAGAGTACTCAGCTCCTACTTCAAATGTCTCTCTCGGAGGGGAATGACTTCGCTGCATAAAATTTTCAATTCTCTCTAATTTATCTCCAAACAATGCCATGGTATCTCTCACATCATCATGCTCTATTACATAAGATTTCTTAGATCTCCTATCCTGTTGTCCACCTCTAGACCTCAACTCAAATTGATATTGAATTGTATTTTAACTGATATTATCAAATATCTCCAAAAGTTCTTTAGTTAGCTTTAAGATAAACTGACCCTGTGTTGCTGTATCTATCAGTGTCTTACGCGTTTATCCAAGTCCCATGTAGAAATTTTTAGCAATATCCTATTCAGAAAACCTATGGTGAGGACAGTTATACAAAATTTCATTATATCTCTCCTAAGCACCATGAAAATGTTCACCAGGTAACTGCCTAAAGCTTTTTATTACATCTTGTGCTTTTGAGGTCTTTCCTATGGGATAATGATTTTCAATGAATTCTTTTTTAGGGCTTCCCAAACAATTTTAATTTCTTTTTCTAATTTGATGTACCATCTTTTAGCTCTTTCTTTCAATGACTAAGGGAATAATCTCACTCGTAAGTCATTTTTGGACAAATTGTCATACCTAATAGTATAGGCTACCTCTAGAAAATCATTGATGTGCTGGTATGGGTCCTTTATTCTAAGACCTAAAATTTTTGGAAGCATATTAATCACGCTCGTCTTGATCTTGAAGTGTTTCGCTCCTTCTTCCTCCGGAAAATCAGCATCGGTCGCGTAATATCGTTTCAGTGATGTCTCTGGTGCCCTTGGCGGTTTGGCTCTTTAGTCACCCATCGCTTCTTTTTCTAATTAACGTTCACGCTCTTCAATAGCTCAACGTAAACAACAAAGAGTCTTTTCGATCTTAGGATCATACTCGACTAACGCAGTGCAAAAATTAGAACGGGTCGATCTATCGGTCATACGCTAATCAAACGACTATATTTTTTTTTCTTTTTGAAATTTTGTGAAATAAAAATTAACTAAAATAACTACTTATAAATTACTTTAACTATAAACAGAAAATCAAGCTATAATTAAATACAAAAATCGAGGTAACACTAAAACTCACAAAAGTTTCAGACGCAACTTTAGAAGCTCCATTTTTCCCTTCTATGTTCTTCAGAGTACCTGTCAATCACACAAAAATCTAACTTTAGCTACAACTACAATAACACAATGCAAATAAATTACTAAAGTTATTTGAACACTGATTGGTCCCCGGCAGCGGCGCAAAAAACTTAATGTGACGTCAGGTGTGTAAAAATATATGATTAAAAATGACACCTTAATGACGCTAGGTTTTACCCTACGCAAGCGCATGTCTCAATTGTAAAATAGCAATGGCTTGAGTAAGGGATATCGTTCCCACGGAGACTGAGATTGTTCACTTTAGAAATTAAAAAAAAACACTTGAATTATATTTTATGAAAATGATTTGTTTGGGTGGTCAAAGACCAAATTATCTATTTTAACTAAAATTATCTTGAAAGCAAAGTAAATTGGTTGTGATTCAGATGAGAGAGAAAACTAGGGTTTTCATCACTCTACCACTAACCGCATAATATAGTTTCTCATGTATCAACTGTAAGAGGGCGATCCACAACTGTGAATCAGGTCGTACCACAAATAGTTAAATACGACCCCAAAAATGAGTACCATCAACCGGATTGCGACAACCCATCTCATGATTTACCTAACTAGTGCATGCCAATTATATTACTCTAATCTACCCCTAATGCATAAAAAATAAACTAAAGCATGTCTATATTAAATTTCCAGGGCATGACCTGTGTCAACCTAGGATTCAAGTTTCATTACTACCATTGTGTAGAAAACCATAATTAAGCATTCGAGTTCCAGCCAATAGTGAATAATCATAGTTGCGCAAAATAATACATTCATTCTATCTAAGACAGGAATTTAAAACAAATGTATAATTTTATATTGCAAATTAGTATGGTCTCTTAACTACTACAATTATCATAGTATGATCAACAGTTTCCCCAAGTACAATTGAAAACAATGAAAAAACTACATTACTTGGCTAGCATTTTGTTAGAAAACCTTAGATACCGAGTTAGTTGGTCATGGTGGAAGGTGACTTCATCAATGATGTAGAAACGATCTCTATGGTCTTCTTCTCCGGATCTCTAAGTTTGAATATGGCTTTTAACAACAAGAAGTTTGAACGTGAGAAAACTCTACGCATGAACCAGCTAACTTCTGAATGAACGTCTCTAAACTTCCAAACCAAAACCAACCTCCCTACACTGATATATGATCGTGTATATATAGGCAATGGTATAGAGAAGTCTTTTTCAGTCTTTTCACTCTCCTCATACAAACCCTAAAATATGATATTTATAAGTGTATATACATGTATACAGAGGTCTAGAGTTACAAGCACGTCTTTGAATCGAACCGGGGGTAGAATAGGTAGAAACCATCGAAACTCACAAAAACTTGCCGCATATACGCTTTAAGCATACCTATCCTATGCTTCAAGCGTAGCTGGGCTACGCTTCAAGTGTAGGTCTAAGCGTACATCCCAAGCGTAGGTCCAAGCATAAAAATGTGATTTCCAACCACCTTTTCAAACTGAAAGCGTAGGCACAAACATAGGTGTTTTCTTCAAAACCACTTTTCTTCGTAAATGCACTGAAATGACTGCCTTGAACCCACGATACTTTTTGTTGAAGATGACGACTTCGGAAAATAATGTTTTTGCCCTTCGGAAGCCATTTTTGTCTCGAACTACCTCTTTGACTTTCTCTTTGAATTGAAATAAAATGCACTTCAGTTAATTCACCGAAGTTAGCTCTATTTCTTCGTTAAGCTCCGGAAACATGTTTTAACACATAAACAACATAAAATATCATATAATGGAATGAAATGAACACACACCAAAAAATTGACATAGATTTATACGTAGTTTGGCCAAATTAGCCTATGTCCACGGAGAGCACTGTTTCACTATTACATAGTGTATACTCACTCCTCTAACATAGTGTATACTCACCAAGAAGAATACTAATATGTATGTCTTCTTATTCTCTCTCTCTATTTGTGCAGATAATACAATAGGGTTGACCCCTATATTTATAGGAGAGACTGGAGTTGAGGACAAGTCAATCAAACCAAATAGAAGTCTGATCTCCTACCATAACTTTGATTACTTGGTGACTAAGTTTAACTGAGCAAAATATAATAATCTCCTACTTAACGAATTTCCATCCAATAATGAACTCTATCAATGATCAGTGCATTACGGTGTCCTCATTTTTATCTTCAAGTTTGAAGAACCACTGAAGTTGCACACAACTTCAGTTTATCTGTTGTCACCAGTTTGGTCAATATGTCGGCCGAATTCTTGCTTCCTTGAATCTTCTCAAATGTTAACACTTCATCCTCCAATAGAGATCTGATAAAGTGATAACAAAGACCTATATGCTTAGACCTCGAATGAAATGTTGAATTGTTTGCCAAATGTATAACACTCTGATTGTCACTGTGTAAAACACTTTTCCCTTGTTCAAATCCCAATTCTGCCAACAATCCCTATAACCAAATCATCTCTTTGTTAGCCTCTGTCACAGCTACATACTCAGCCTATGTAGTAGATAACGCTACAATCCTCTATATTTGCGAAACCCAACTGACTGTTGTAGTATCTACTGTAAAGACATAACCAGTAATGCTTCTTCTGTGGTCTATTTTACCAGCAAAATCTGAATTTATATAGCCATGTAAATTCATTTCACCTTTTCCAAAACAAAGGCATTTGTCTATGGTACCTCGTAGATATCACAATATCCACTTCGCTGTTTCCTAGTGAATCTCCCTGGATTGGACATGAACCTGCTGACTGCTCCCACTGACATATGCAATATCTGATCTAGTACAAACCATTGCATACATTAAGCTACTAATAACTAAAGTGTATGGAACACTGGCCATGTTGTTCATCTCTGCTTCTGACTTTGGAGACTGCTATTTGGATAATCGGAAGTGACTAGCCAAATGCGTGCTAACTGGCTTAACATCACTCATGTTGAACCATTTCAGAACCCGTTCAACATAGTCAGCCTGAGACAACTGCAAAATACCCTTCTATTTGTCTCTGTTGATTTTCATACGAAGAATCTGCTTCACTGTGCCTACGTCCTTCATCTCGAACTCATTTTCCAACTACTTCTTTAACTTACCGATTTCCACAAAATCCAACCCAACTACTAACATATCATCAACATAAAGTAGGAGGATGATGTAACTCATGTCAAACCTCTTGAAGTAGCAACAATGGTCAGCGTTGTACTTGTTGTAACCATGTCTCTGCATAAATTCATCGAATTTCTTATACCACTGTCTCGGAGCTTGTTTCAAACCATAAAAGCTCTTTTCCAACTTATACACAAGTTTTTCTGTCCCTCTGACTAAGAAATCTTCCAGTTGCTGCATATAAATCTCCTCTTTAGGTCACTATTATGTCGGTGTAGTCAATTCCCGTTTTCTGCTGAAAGCCTTTTACTACAAGTCTCGCCTTGTATCTTTTAGAACCATCATGTTCCTCTTTGATCCTGTATACCCATTTATTATGGAGAGCTTTTTTTCCTAACGGCAGCTCGGTTAGCTTCCATCTATTATTGGATATAAGAGACTTCATCTCATCTTCCATCGCAAGCTCCCACTGGCTCGCATCTGCTCCAATGCATGCTTCATCATAGTATTCTGGTTCACATCCATCTGTGAGCAATAAGTAATTTATGTATCTCCTGTTCGGCACATGCGGCCGTGAAGTCCTCCTAGGTATATCAATAGGAGTCATAAATTGTTGTGTATCGTCCTGTTAAGAATTGCCGTCTGTAATCTGTTCTTTTGACTGAGTACTCTCACTATCTTGAAAATCATCTAACTCAACACACACATGATCACTCTATGTTGTAGGATCTGAGGTTGTTGCGTGTCTATCCTTGTACATCACCTTTTTATTGAACATTACATCTCTGCTTCGGATCACCTTTCGGTTCTGATCATCCCACATGCGGTAACCATACCCATCACCACTGCCATATCCAATTAAAGTACACTTATATGATTTGGGATCAAGCTTACCCCTGACATTATTACTAACATGTACATATGCAACACAACCAAAAACTTTAAAATGTGAAAGTGTTACCTCTTTATCGCTCCATACCTCTTCTGTGCTCTAGTGGTACCGATGGACCTCAATTGATTAAGTACGTTGCCTGAATATGCATGCTTCTGGCTCTCTCAGTTAATGTCATGTTCATACATTTTGCTACGCCATTTTGCTATGGTGTACGTGGAATAGTTTTCTCTAATCTGATACCATTCTCATAACAAAAGTTCTTGAACCCGATGTCTTGATATTCTCCACCATTATTAGATCTTAATCTCTTTATCTTCAAACCCATCTCATTTTCTACCATAGCCTTCCATTTCTTGAACACATCATACACCTCAGATTTATGTTTGAAGAAGTAAACCCATACCTTCCTGGAATAGTCGTCAATGAAGGTGACAAAATAGGACTTTCCGCAATGAGATGAGACATTTGCTAGCCCCTAGACATCAGTGTGAACTAACTCAAGCTTCTCATTTTTGAGAATTCTTCCGTTGCTCTGGAAACTAACATTCTTCTGCTTAGCGAATACGCAATCCTCACAAAAGTTGATGTCAACCGATTTCTAGCTTGGTAGTTTTCCTTTCGAGAGGATAACCTTGAGTCCTTTTCCACTCATGTAACCTAGCCTCTGGTGCCACAGGTTGTGATCCTCCTTACTTTCTGCAACTGTTATAAATGTGCTAGCCTTGGTAGTAGTGTAGAGTCTACCAATATTCTTTCCTCGTGCTATAGTCATAGCCCCTCTATAAACTTTCCACTCATCATCTTTGAAAGTGGTTACATGACCTTCACTCTCCAACTGGCCTACTGAGATCAGGTTTTTCCTCAAGTCTGTAATGTTTCTCATATCCCTCAGTTTCTATATCGATTCGTTGAGTCTGATATGTACTTCATCCTTTCCAATAACACTGCAGGGCTGATCATCACCTAGATAAACCTTGTCGAGGTTTCCAGGTGCATAGCTCTCAAAGAGCTCTAGACTTGAGGTGGCATGGAATGATGTTCCAGAGTTCAAGACCCAAAACTCTACTTTGCTTTCCAAAGAGCATGTCAACGCATCATCTGCTTCTTCTAAGACAATATTTGCCTCAGTCTTGTTATTCGCTACCTTCTGCGAGGATCTGCACTAGCTCTTGAAGTGACTAGTTTTTCCATAATTGCAAAACTCGATCTCTTTGGAATTTATGTGACATTGAGACTGTGATCTTCCTTGTCTCGACTTAGAATGACCACGTTCTTTATTTCCGCCTTTCTTCCTGTTCAAACCTCTGCCTCTACTGTCGACATTCAATGCTGAACCACTGTTAGAAGAGTTTGACATATGTTTTTTGATCTCTTCTGTGAGTATCATACTCACTACGAAATCATACTATGATGGTTATATCCCTAAAGAGTTACTGATTGCAGCCACTGTGACTCTCCAACTATCTGGTAATTGGCTTAAAACTAAAGTTGTTTTCATTTTGCTAGTGATTGTCATATCAATTGATTCCAACTACCCAACAATGTTATTAAGAACATTGAGATGGTCACTGACCTTTTCATTCTCGAACATCTTCAAATTGACCAATCTTTTGATGAGATGTACCATATTTGCTGCAGACGGGCTGTTCATACATGTTTAAAAGAGCATCCATGAGAGACCTTGCTGTCTTTTCATTCCTTATGTTGAATGCAACAGACTTTGATAATGTCAGTCTGATCGTACTGAGAGCCTTTCGATCCAGGATTTTCCAATCCTCTTGTTTCATTGATTTTGGCTTCTCCTCTAATGGTAAGTACAAATTCTTCTGTAATAACAAGTCCTTAATTTGCATCTTCCAATAGGCAAAGTTTGTACCATCAAACTTGTCGATCATTGCTGCCTTATCTTCTCCCATAGCTCCCATTGAGTCTTTTTGAGGTGTTCAGAGTAGAATTACACAAAAATGATCACACGGTTGTGTTTGGAGCGGTCCAAAACCTCAAGAATGCCTCTAACTGTGTCGAAAATGGGTAAAAAAGGACTCCAAATGGGCCAAAACAAAATTTAGCTCTAAAAAACAAAATAGTGCTGACGTGGCAGATCTGCTAATGAGGCACTGACGTGGTTGGGGTGCTGATCTGGCAGGAAGGTGATGACATGACAAAGTTTGTACCATCAAACTTGTCGATCATTGCTGCATTTTCTTCTCCGATAGCTCCCATTGAGTCTTTTTGAGGTGTTCGGAGTAGAATTATGCAAAACCGATCACATGGTTGTGTCCAGAGTGGTCCAAAACCTTAAGAATGCCTTTGACCGTGTCGAAAACGAATAAAAAATAACTCCAAATGGGCCAAAACAAAATCCAACACTAAAAGACAAAATAGTGCTAATGTGGCAGACCTACTGATGTGGCGTTAACGTGGTAGGGGTGCTGAAGTGGCACTTACTGAGGTTGCGGCTGATGTGGCCCTAATATGGTGGCAGATATGGCGCTGACATTAGCTATCTTCTTCAAAATTCTGGTGACTGGACTGGTTCGACGGAGAAGATGACCGACGCCAGAAATGGTCGTCGAAAGTTGACCGGAACTGGAGACGAAGGAGCTCTAACTGGAGAAGATGACCAGCGCCGAACTGGTTCGCCGGAGATGGTGCGTGGAGGCGCGTGAGATCGGGGCAGAGACTTCCGATGGCGCGTAGCGGCGCATAGGACCTCCGATGGCTGTGTGGCGTATGCAGTTCGCTTCGTCTCGTCGAGGCAAATCTCTTAGTGTGGCAAGTTTCTAATTTCGGGCACTTTGGAACTTTGGGTTTCGACCAGAAATTTCAGGCTTCTTCTTTGCTCCAACCTGGTGCTCTGATACCACATTTTAGGGTTTCTACATCCTCTATTTGAAGCCGTGTGTACCTACAAATCAGAAAATGCACATAAACACATACCAAACAATCGACACAAAGATTTATACGTTCGGCCAAATCAGTCTACGTCCACGGAGAGTACCATTTTACTATCGATCAAAGAAAGAATTACAAAGGGATGATCCGCAGATCATACACACACACACACCATGTATAATCACGCCTATATCACTGGAATAATAAAAGCTTATATTATTCCTGACTTTCACCAAGAAGAATACTAATCTGTATGTCTTCTTATTCTCTCTTTCTATTTGTGCACACAATACAATAGGGTTGACCCTATATTTATAGGAGATACTGGAGTGGAGGACAAGTCAATCAAACAAATTAGGAGTCCGATCTCCTACCATAACTATGATTGATAGGTGGCTAAGTTTAAGTTTCCTTACAAGAAAAATAGTCTCCCAAATATAACATGAACTCCTTTCTATCCGTGTGTTTATATGTGAGTATATATATTGTTGCACTTTACATTACTTTTTTCTTAAAAAAGATGACAAGAAAGGAAATATTATATCTAACTTTTTCATCATAAATTATAATTTTTCTTACATTATTTGTGCTGTTTGATGAAAGTAAAAGTTAAATAATGAAAATTTTAAGAAGTGAATTTTTAGTACGAAAAATTTATATTTTTTTATACTCACGATAAGTTATTAGTCTCCAGATTTAATTCTAAATCATAGTTGTATCACTTCAAATTTTATCTTCAAGTAATGTTTTTTTAGTGATATTAGAATTATTTATCAAACTCACTTTACATATACCGACTCTATTCAATTTTAAATGTTAAATAAAATTATCAAAGAACACCAAAATGAGTTATTGTTGGTTGTGGTTATGTGCGTTATTCTCTTGTAGAGAAAATAGAGGTTATACAAGAGAAAACCTCGAGATTCCATAAATCATTTCCCTTAATAAGCTCTTGTTGAACTCATAAAAACTTTAGAGGAATTTTCTCATAATAACTGAAATTTGTTTCATAATACTTTTGGACAGAAAACACCACTACAAAAATTCATTTAAGTCTACCAGAGAAAGATAGAAATCTACCAGACCAAGATTGAATCCTCCTAATAACTTTGCATATCAATTCATTACATTTATTTTATTTTTTTATTTTCTTGATTACTACTCATTTGTCATACTTTAGTTTTACGCGGTAGGTAATGCTAGGGGAAGGATATGCCAATGACCTACTCGTATTGTATAATTTTTAGTTAAATTTCTCTACACGAGTAGACATTGAAATTGACATTGATGTAATGCAGATACTTGCTTGGATTTTGTACTGCAGATAGTGAGACAGAGGAAATGTCCGTAAAGATACTCATATTGGTTTCAAGAAATGAAGAATTATGATTGACAAATTATAGATAGTGGTGTTATGTTTTTTAAGTGAATTATTTGTTTATTTTTTAATATTTGTAAACAGTTTTTTGAAAATTGTTAAAATTATTTTTTCACTTTTAATTTTGGAGCATTGAACTGCGATGACATATTTAATTAAAGAATTACATTTTATTTTATTTTATTTTTAATACGTCGCAATGGATAGATGGTTCAATTGAAACTGTTGCATATGCATGGTAATTTAAATTATTAAAAAATATTTTGCTAGTTATTTTTGATAAAAAAAATATATGTATTATTTATGGGTGTCTTAATACCCTACTATAAGAGCATTGACGAGAAAAATAAGCAAGTCGTGAAAATTTTAAATCATATTAACGAGAAGTCGCGCTTTTTGTAAATAAATTATTAACGAGTAAGATACACCTCGCAAAAATAGTTTTTACAACTTGCATTAGTTTGTTGTGAATATTTAAACGTATTAACGAAAAGTAATACCTCCTGTAAAGAAATTATTAATGAGGTATATATACCTTGCAAAAACGTTAATCCGGACTTGGAATAATATAAAATATAACATTCATGCATCAAGAAGCAAATAAGAAATAACCCTTTTCTAATTAATTCATCCCTTGGTAATGAACATTGCATAGAAATATTTAAGGTTATTATCACCATCTTATTAGCATCCACTCCAGCTAGAAAATCAAATAGAAACGTGCTATCCATGATTGGTTCAAACTCAAGGGCACTTTGGCTTGCCCTTAGAGTTCTTCAAGTCCCTATAGCAAGGGCACACATCCTTGTTTCCATATGTCCCCGGAGGCACACAGTGGCACTTCTCACAGCAAATGCCACAGTACTTCAAGCACCGGTCCTGTCGTCCAGCTTTGGAGCATCTCACCGCGCACTTGGAGTCACAGAAGGCCGAACCTGCCATCGCAGTATCAACAAATACTGTGCTCGCGATTAGGGCTACGAGCATGAAAGTTGCCAAGACCGGCTTCATCTTTCACCTCTCTTTTTCTAGCTCATGAGCAACATGTTTATGTTGTTAGTGCATAGTTCAAAGATTTAAGGACGATGAAAATGTGACTTCCAAAAGATTATATAAAGAGTTTATGTTAGGCACATTCATTTATTAATTAGGTGATAATATTAGGGTTTGTATATTACGTGGAATATCACATATGGTGGATTAGAAATGAAAAAATAGATTGAGAACAATACTATAATTTCCCAGTTTCTTGGTTTAGTTGATATTATGCCTTAAAAAAATAACAAAAAACTAAAGTGTGGCACACCCATGCCTATATTAGGCTTAACCCATCACATGCAGATGCACGAGGATGATTCATCTACCAAAAGTAAAAGAAGTAAATCAATGAAGGGAATAAAAAAAGAACGAGGAAAAGAATATATCTGGTTGACCAGAAAGATGCTAGTACATTTATATATGTTTTTACTTAATATTCTTTTTAAATACTCCCTCCGTCGCATAATATTTGTCAAATTTGAACTTTTTAACATTTTATTAATTTGGGTTGACTAATGTGCAATTTTTAATTTTGCCCTTAATGATATAGTATTATGGTGGGGTCCCGGTATTTGTTTAAAGTTAGTGAAAGAAGGGTAGTTGGGGAAAGTGAAATGTTAAATTGCATTAGAATTCGAACTGAACAAATATTTTAGAACAAGTAAAATTACAATAATGGACAATTAATATGGGACATAAATAGTAAATACTCATGCCCCTCTCCAAAATGCAGTAAGGATTTTAGTGGTGGTCCACTAAAAGGAGTAACAACTACCACCGCCATAATCTTTAACAACGGATTGTAAATTGTAAACTACAAACCTAACATTAATTTTTTTTTAAAGATTATAGTGCCAATAAAAACTATTGTTGTCCTTCTGATCTACTATATGGAAATATCAACGTTTTGTTCTATAGTGACAAATAATTTAACCTTTTGTTCTATAGTGACAAATAATTTTAGTGTGGCATTCAATTTTTGTCATTTTACACATTTTTTTTTGTAATGATGTATCTAGTAACGGGTTGGATGTTATCCGGGTTCGATGTGGGAGAAAGACTCTCATTGTTATAGGATCACTATCCAAACCCGAACTAAACTTAAGGACTAGTTGAGGTCATTGAACTTTGGTTTTTTTACCCTATAATTTTGAATATTTAGCATTTAACCCCATTGAAAATTTATTTATTTATTTACTTTTTTTATCCTTAAATTTAAGATATTTAACATTAGCCCTTAGGAACTCCAATCCTATATCCGTCCCTTACTTGATGTGAAAAAAAAATTGAGCAAATAATCATTATTAATTGGCTAGCAAAAACATAAATAAAAAATCATTAGAGTAGGGAAATTTTTTTTTCCACCCGTGAGCAAATAACCATTATTAATTGGCTAGCCAAAAAACAAAATCATTATTGTCGGTGCGAATAGCATGCATATATTTATGGATATATATATATATATATATATATATATAAGGAGAAACACATGCATATATGCACTGTAATGGTCCACATTCTAGGAGAAGTATAGAAAAGATATACCTGAAACTCGAACAACTCTAGCTATTTTTGAATTCAACAAAATATTCTTGAACCAAAAACCTCAATCCATCAACAAACAAACCCCAGAACTTGTGAATTTATAGAAGGGACTCAAGGGAGTTACGTACAAGGAACTATATATTTAAGTGTTTTAATTCAGCAGGGTAGGGAGTTTTGTTGGAGTACAAGTAACATGAATGTTGCATGTCATTCGTAACGGCCAGTTTACTATTTCTTCAATCTCTTTGGTTTAGCCATCTGTTTTTTTTTTTTTTTTTTTTTGTTGTTTCTGTGTCTTTTTTTTTTTTTCTTCTTAAATTTGATTTATGTTCGAATAAAAGTATATGAGAGATAAAGAAAGAAAGAACAATATTAATTGTATTGATCAATATATGCATACAAGAGAACATAAACATCGATATATAAGAAAGAATAAGGCAGATCAACAAGTCAAACTAAAATAGATAATTTGAGTCTGACGGTTAGAACACCTAACCCTAATAAACATAGATGACTTAAATTTAAATGGACTCAAACCCTAATCTATTCTAACAAAATGCATAAATATACAAGGTTTAACCATATTAATTTTTTTTTTTTGTTTTATAATTTTAAAAACTATGTGTAATTTTATGTAAGTTTGAATGGAGAATATGTCATTAAATTACTATTAATTATTTTATAATCTAAGTGAATGAGAAAAATGTATTAAGTAAAATTCATTAACGGGAAGGTCATTTATATACCTTTCTAAAGAAAATGAGACATTTTGCAAGAGCTGTGATAGTTTAGGAAATTTGTTGCACAATTTATAATTCACGAGGAGTTATTTGCAAATTTAAATCTCAAATGACCGTTACACATGAAATCGCCTTAAAATTGAAAAATAGTTGATGAAGTGAGACACTTTACACCACACCATTCATGAAAAATGACCTCTCTCATCTCTCACTGTCTGATACCAAGAAACAACCCTACCCTTCACCACTCCTCTATCCCCTTCACCACAAACCCAACTCCATTCCTCACTTTTTCCCTCTCTTTCTTCAACCCCCAATTTCTGACTCGTCCAAACTCACTATGTCACCACCGAGTTCACTCAGTCCACCCACACAGCTCTTCCCAAACCCCGCCAAAACCCCTGTTCCGTCTCGAGACACTCATTCTCTTCATATTCTCTCTCACCCTTCTCTTCCTTCGGATGGCCTCCGACGTCGTCGTCCCCGATTTCCCTCGCCGGTGGCATCAGCTTATCGCCTTCTCCGAAGAGGCTGAGGCCAAGTTCAGCCACTACCCATCACATTTGTGGCGCGCTGTTGTCGCCTACGAAGACCGGCGATTCTTTCGGCATTTTGGAGTCGACCCAGTTGGCATTGGTCGCGCTGTGTTGTCCTTTTCGGCGCTTGGTGGTGGTAGCACTATAACCCAGCAGGTACATTTCTTTCCATGCACACCAAGTGCTTGATGTTTTGTTTCACTGGAGTTGGTTTGACTTTGTTTGGAGGAGTGAGTGCTTTTTTTTTTTTACTTTGTTTGAAATGGGTTGGACTATTATTGTAAGAATTGTAGGACGATGATTGTAAAGTGTATGGTTAATGGATGGAAGTCAATTGGTTCCTAGATAATGTTAACTAAATGAATTGGGCAGAGAATTGGGCCATCGTCAATACCCTATCATCAGAACCATGTCTGGGGTTTGCTTCATCTATACGTTTTAGGCATTCTTGCTCACAGCTGTCCTATTTCGTCCTCTAGGATCTATTCTATTTGCAATGGGATTCATATACCTGAACTCCAATGCTTTGGGTCTCCAACATGTTAAGCATACGCAGTTTGTTATTTTCCAGTAGCGGACGTGGGATAAAATGTAATTTCAATGTGAGATACATGTAATTCTATCCGTCTTGATTGTGCGAAAGAGTAACATTTGAGATATATAGTTTTTCAACTCTTTAAAAGTTGACTTTTAGATTAATGGTTGCATCTGTTAATTGAACATTCATGTCCAGTGTTGTTAAAGGCGCGCCTAGGCTCCAAGCTCCTTGAGGCGCAAGACTTTCATCTTAAGTGTGGGCAAGAGCGCCTTTGACAACATTTGCGCCTCTATTATAGGGTATGAATGCTTTAGTAATAATATTAACTTGTTAGTGTAGGGCAGAGAGTTCGGCCATCTTCAATACCCTATCATCAGAACCATTTCTGGGCTTTGCTTCATCTATACATTTTAGGCATTCTTGCTCACAGCTGTCCTATTTCGTCCTCTAGGTTCTATTCTATTTGCAATGGGATTCATATACCTGAACTCCAATGCTTTGGGTCTCCAACATGTTAAGCATACGCAGTTTGTTATTTTCCAGTAGCGGACGTGGGATAAAATGTAATTTCAATGTGAGATACATGTAATTCTATCCGTCTTGATTGTGCGAAAGAGTAACATTTGAGATATATAGTTTTTCAACTCTTTAAAAGTTGACTTTTAGATTAATGGTTGCATCTGTTAATTGAACATTCATGTCCAGTGTTGTTAAAGGCGCGCCTAGGCTCCAAGCTCCTTGAGGCACAAGACTTTCACCTTAAGTGTGGGCAAGAGCGCCTTTGACAACATTTGCGCCTCTATTATAGGGTATGAATGCTTTAGTAATAATATTAACTTGTTAGTGTAGGGCAGAGAGTTCGGCCATCTTCAATACCCTATCATCAGAACCATTTCTGGGCTTTGCTTCATCTATACATTTTAGGCATTCTTGCTCACAGCTGTCCTATTTCGTCCTCTAGGTTCTATTCTATTTGCAATGGGATTCATATACCTGAACTCCAATGCTTTGGGTCTCCAACATGTTAAGCATACGCAGTTTGTTATTTTCCAGTAGCCGACGTGGGATAAAATGTAATTTCAATGTGAGATACATGTAATTCTATCCGTCTTGATTGTGCAAAAGAGTAACATTTGAGATACGTAGTTTTTCAACTCTTTAAAAGTTGACTTTTAGATTAATGGTTGCATCTGTTAATTGAACATTCATGTCCAGTGTTGTTAAAGGCGCGTCTAGGCATGCGCCTAGGCTCCAGGCTCCTTGAGGCGCAAGACTTGTGTCTTAAGTGTGGGCAAGAGCGCCTTTGACAACATTTGCGCCTCTATTATAGGGTATGAATGCTTTAGTAATAATATTAACTTGTTAGTGTATTTTTCATTGTGAGCCTCACTTCACTCAGACACGTGCCTCACGCCTAGGCTCTAGAGGACCTCTAGCGCTTTAGTACGCCTTGAGCCTTTAATAAATTTTTAGTGTATAATTTTTCTCTCTATGAAATCTCCTCTTCTGTCTCCATGCTGTCTATATTTATAGACAACATGCACCAATAGAATGAGGAGATGTGTCCTATTTAGATAATATCATAATTATAATATTATAATACGATAATTATCCTTTAATAATAACTATCCTCCAATTATTATTTTTTAATTCAAAAATTAGTTATTTTGTTATTTAACTAAGTGGATTTGGACCTTGTTAAATAATTTAAAATTGGCCCAATAAGAGTTGGGCTAATTAATTTAATTTGCGGTATACTTTATGTTGGGCCCTTGGGTTTAGACCCACAAAATTTTAGGGTCTACAGTGATCGTAACAGCTTTATAACAATTATAATTTTGCTCCTTTTATACTCAATTAATTCTCCTTTTGTTGCTTAAATCAAAGTTGCATAACATCATGCTTCTAGGGATAGAAGCCTATTATGTTTGAGTTCTGGAAAAGGTTATAGTTTATGAAATTAATTTATTACTTTTACACAGCGTATTGAGTCTTACAATTTATTTTAGTACTTTCTAATTCAGTCAATCCAATTTATTTCTGTTTTCTAACACTCTTAATTCCACATGGCAGCTTGTCAAGAACACGTTATTGAAAAATGAACGAACATTCTCGAGGAAAATTGTTGAGATGGTTTTGGCTCTGGCATTGGAGAGGTCAATTTCCAAATTGAGAATATTGAGCTCCTATTTGAGTAAGGTCCAGTGTGTGTTTTGTTTATTACAAGGTTGTTTTGCAATATTGATTTTTAGCGACTAAAGGAGATTGTTGTATCCCCATTCCTTTTTTCCTTATTTGAAAATTTACAGACGAACTTGTGTTGTTACCGACTCTTCAGTTTTAAATGCATTCTCTAATGTGTTTCCATCAGTTACCACACATTTCAGCCATTTCCTAGGAGATTCCGGATGCAATTACTATAGAGATATTTATCTCTCTCTATATATATCAGAGAATGATTAGGTTTTATTTAGTAGCTCTTCAAGGTGAAAAAATTAAAAATAATATAAAAAGCCAAGTGGGTGGTGGAAGAGAAATGGGGTGGCGTTGCATTTCTAATTTTTCTTTATTAGTTAATCAGTGCATTTTGTTGGATATTTCTTCCACTATTTTGGATACTGTTCTTTTTCAGGATGACATATCGGTTTCAACTTAGGGCTAGTTTACCAACTATTTCTGCTTCGTGTTTTTGTTTCCTGAAATTTGAAAATAATCTAAAAAACACGTTTCTTAATTTGTTTTTGTGTTTTGAGTGGAAAAAACGTTTCCTCTCATTACAAAGGAAAGATGAAGCAAAAAAAAAAGTGCTTTATCTTTCTGTTTCCTCAAACTCACCCTAATCATCAATAATAAAAAGAATAAAACATATTAAATCAATAATAAATAAATTATAATAATAAATAAATAAAATGAAAAATAATAATTACGTAAAATATTATTTAAATAAAATAAAATAAATAAATATAATAAGAATTAAAATAAAATGAATAGATAATTAATAAAAAATAATATATTAATAAACAAAATTAAATAAGTAAAATAAATAATAATAATAAATAACTAAACTGAATAAATAAAAATAAATAAAAAATGATTTAAAATACAATTAATAAATAAAATAAAATAAATAAAGATAATTAATTAATTAATTGAATGATAAATAAATAAAAACAAATGAATAGATAATTAATAAAAATGAAAAAATTAATAAAATAAAAATTGATAAAACAATACAATTGATAAATTAAATAAAATAAAACTAATAATAAGTAAAATTGAATAAATAAATAAAATTAATTAATTAATTAGATAAATGATAAATAAATAAAATAAAATAAAATTTGGAAAAGGTAGCTTAATATTTTTTTCAAAATAGTTTTAATGTTTGTGAAAAAGAAAAAAAAAATGTAATTTTTTTGTTGAATATAGTTTTAATAAACACAATTTTTGTTTTTTTTTTTTGTTTCTAAAAATAATTGATAATTAGTAAACATGATTTTAATTTTTATTTCTTCTACTGGAACCAGAATCATGATTCTCCTTTTTTAGGAAGCAGAAACAGTTCGTAAACATGCCCTTATTATTTTCTTTTGTTAACATCCACCTCACCTTCAAGTAAATTAGAGATGTTACTTAAGTATTTCATGTTTCTTCCTCCGATTCATGTATTCCTTTACTGAAATCCAAATGGGTAGGGAATCTTATGAGTAAATTAGAAATGTCTGCTTACATTACCAATACGGGTAGTTGTCATAGGGTTAATTTCTGGCCTAGAATTTTTGCCCCGTGATGGCAACAAATCAGCCTAGCGACACACGCTTCTGACTTGGTTCAGCCAAACACTCTTGCCACTCAAGGGATTATGGAACATGACTCACATCCAGCTTTTGCCACCTGATCATGGTCAGTTCTTTTGCCACCTGCCATGCCAGCTTGGCAGGTATGAGTCATCTTTCCATACTATGACATGTCTTACACCATGCCATATTCATCTGAGTTGAGCCACGCCCATCTCTTTGACCAGCATGTGTATTCAGTGCACCATGCTCCATTAGCTTAGCCAACTTCTTAGCCATAGCCCACTCATGTCATTGCGCACATGAGTCATTCACCAAGTCCGAACCAAATGCCATAAGCACGCCCCATCCCATGCCAATGCCTTTATTTCACCACTGCCTTGGTCCATAGAGATGCACCAACATACCCATAACTTTGTTTTTCCCGCGCCCAACATTGCCGCACATATTAGCTTGTCGTCTTGGTCTTTGGCAGCACAATGGTCCATACACGCATGGCTTAGGACATGACGAAGCCTGTCCCTTGCTCATTCCGTGCGCATGGCTTAGGACATGACGAAGCCTGCCCATTGCCCATTCCGTGCTACCGCTCGCGTCACCAATCTTGCCACCATCTATGAGATGATTCCAACCCATGCCTTGACATGTTAGCAAGCTTCCCTATACGTGCCCTTGACAAGACTTGTCAAAGCCTTGCAAGGTGGTCGGGTGCCAAGGGGGGAGTCAAGGACCCTTACCCCTCTATATATGCAGAATATACAAACACAGGACTGCCCCGAACAAATATCAGCTATGTCCGAGGAGTCATAATGGCCTTTTAAATAATTCCCAAATTCTAAACTCAAATCTTCTTTGGCAGTTCATCTTCTTAGGTCATTATGTGTTTCAATAATATTCCTGCATTTCTTCAACAAGTCTAAGCCGTACTTCCAAACTTTGACTTATTTACATTTCTGCCCCTGTGCCACGCTCCATGTCACATTGGCATGGCGCTGGCCCATCTTGAGGTACAAGGGTCTAACAGTAGTCCTTTATGGACTTCTTCTCAAGAATAAAAGAGGTCACTGTTACGTCTTTAGGGTGATCATGATACATGGCCTGTTTATCTAAGCTCGAGTATCTACCAGGTGATGACGTTCCCATACCAATAAATTTAGTCTCCTGATATTATATAATGTCAGTGCTTTGGCAATATAAAGTTCTAGAGGGGCTTTGATCTCTCTTGAAACTTGAAACCAGATAAAGAAAGATCATGGAAGATCTAAATCTTTGCATGCGATGGATTCTAAGAAAGCCTCATATAGAAATTCCTCATGTTACTCATGTTGGGTTCTTGGGCTCAAAGTTACGATGGAACTTCGCTAATCTGTATCCGTAGCTTGAACTAACTAATTGGGAACTTGAATAACTCACAATCTGCTATCCATTTTCACAATCTTGTCTCAACCATAAAAGTTGTGGTCCTCTTGTTACCTGCTTTATTTTGTTTATTGTTTTTCACTTTGTGGCAAATGCAGTGAAAAGTTCACAATAATTTAATAATCTACCACTGACTGGCCTTTTGCCAATTCTTCTGCACTGAGCTAGGGGGTTCAAAATTGAGTCAACGGATTTTTGTAGAATTTATTTTAGTGTTAATCTGGCCTGTTGGTTTCCATATATACCCGTGCCAACATTTATGGATCCTATTACAGTGATTTATGCAGATGTTTCTTACAATCTTTGCACAGGTTGAGTGTTTTGCTTCTTTGGTCATGTTCTGAAGTGTAACAGAGATAATGATATATTACAGATATACTGGGGTCATGGTATTTATGGCATTGAATCAGCATCGTATTTTTATTTCCGGAAGCATCCAACCATTCTCAGTTTGGGGGAATCAGCAATGCTTGCTGGGATTATACCAGCACCAGAGCTTCGGTCGCCACTCAAGGACCCTGGCAGGTTTGTAGCCATAGTTGGAATTTTTGTATGTTAATTCATTTCTATTGTCCATAATTTTTTTTAAATTGGTCGCATATAGCTTGGTTGTTGAAACCTTTCCAGTATAAGTTTGTAGATTTAGTTCTAAAAGGTTATCTTCTTGCTCCTTCCAGAGGGAAGAAATACCAAGTTAGAGTGCTGAAAAGGATGGTGGAAGTTGGTTTTCTTGATATGGAGACTGCACTTTTGGTTGTGAAACAATCTGTTCATTTGCATGCCTCTCTGGCAGATCGTGTAGATGGATTATTGCCTTCACTGTCTTCTTCTAGGGAGGTTAGTTAAAAATTTCTTCCTATATTTCGCGGTGGCAATTAGTGCTATGGTATTAAATGTTTGTATGCTCTATATTAGATCAGGGATGGCTCGATAAAATTGGAGGCATAAGGTAAAAACTTCAAGCTTCCAATATAACTTTTCTGTCCAGGGGGGGTGAAATTTACTTAGTAGCCCAGAAATTCGGAACATTTATGCAGCGGAAAAATAATTAATTTGTTACTTTGGGAATCGGAACATTTATGCAGCGGAAAGTAATTACTGATTCTATAAGGAAGAAAATATGGGACTGGGAAACAGAAAGTAAGATCTGGGAAGCAAGAGAGGACATGGAAAAATGGGCAATAAGCATCAAGAGAAGGAATACATCAAGAATTTCCACTTCAAATTACAAACTGTATACCCAATTGTAACAGGTAATGCTTGTGAATTCCCCTCCCCCTGCCCAGAAAAATAAAGAAGAAAATGGAAATTTAATGAAACGAAAGTGTAAGTTTCTTTAAGAGTTGGAACTGGCATGGAAATGATTCTAATTGGGAATTACGAATAGTCATTGGTTCAGTAATTTCCACGTTTTCTATATGTATAGGTGGATGTTTGATGCCTTTATCCTTTTCCTCTTCATTTGTTTGGTGGTGTATTTGGACTCAAAGTACATGTCAACACTACCTTGACACATGTGTTATATAATCATATTATTTTCCTCTATTACCATCTTGAGTTTTTACTTGAGGGGTAGTTCAAATCTCGTGTAAAAGTACTCTTCATTTGTTATTATCTCTTGATCTTAGCCAAAAGTTGGAGAAAGGTAGTATTATATCGAATGGGGGGAAAACCATAATTTTTGTTCGGGTTGTTAGGGGATCCTTCACTAGAATGGGGGGAAAACAAGGTACACATGATTGAATTAGTGGTGGTTATATTTCTAGGAACTGTGTGATAAGAAGACATTATATTGAAAGCCAATTTATATCTGTTAATAGTTTAAGCTAAATCTTAGCAAAAGAAGAATTGGGTGTTATTATATCATTCAAAGGATGCTTATAATGAAATAAATAATGTCTCAAGAACCTAAGAAAATCAATAGTTATGGAAAGCAGTGATTCTGCCGCTAATTAAAAAATAGCTAATTATGTCCTAATTATGTCGAGAAATAGCTAATTTATGTCAACAACTCCCAGCTTGTTGCATGTAGAATCGGTGCTATGCTTTGGAAGAGCCTTTAGTAAAGATATCTGCTAATTCCTTACTGTCACAGGGGTCAATTTTTAACACCAAAATCTTGCCCTATGATGGCCTTGGTTGCACACCAAGTCAGCCACTCACACTTGATGCCCTTGAGAATACACCAAGTTAAAACACTCAACACACATACACAATGTATATATGCAGAGTAAAATAGAAACACCCACAACTTTACAAAAAACCACAATCAATGTTTTTCCAACCTTTTACAAAAACTCAAATAGTACAAAGGATTCTCTCTCAGGTCACACTACAACATTCACACAAGCACTATTTCTCTCTGAAATTCGTTGCCTATACAAAATGCTATACATGTCCCTATATAGACAAATACAAAACTACCTATATCTGTGTGGATGACAACCCCATCCACCTAAGCTAAGTGTTGGCACCATTCAGTGGCTGCCAACACTTTTCACACAATTGCACTTTTCTACTGCATCATGTTGTGGCATTCTCTTCAATGTCACCTTGCCTCTTGATGTTTAGGGTCAGTTGCATGCCACAAAACTGCCAAACTGCTTTATTTGAGTCACACATTGGCCTTGACCAGTCTTTGCCTTGCCCAAGTTTGAACCATGTTGTACCATCTCGAGTCAACTCTATGCCAAACATATGCTAACACTGCATAATGCTTGCCTTTACTGAGCCAAATGCCTTGTCCCAGCTCCTCTCAAGCCTACGCGCACTTAAGAGCTTTGCCAAGTTTGAACCAATGCCTTCACCATTGAGCATGCACCTATCCACGCCCATATCTTGGTTTTGTCAATACCTTGGCACATAGGTTATGCCGCGCCATGCCTATGTCTTGTCAGCACCAACCATAGCTTGTCTCGTGTCACAGCCTTGCCCCAAGGGCAAGTTGGCCTAGCCAAAGCTTGATGTGCAGAAGGCTTGGTGAGCTAAGTGCATTGGATACACACCAATGCATGTCAAGCTAAGGCATCACCTTGTTAAAGGCAAGTTGGCACACTCGTGGGCATGCACACATGGCTTGTCAAGCCATGCATGCTCCAGCACAGCCCACAGTGTCTAACCGAGTCATCATTGTTAACCGTGCCACCGAACCATGTCAAACCATGTCAACAAGCTTCCCCACACTTGTCTTAGCCAAGGCTTGTCCATGCCTTGCTAAGTGGTTGAATGACATCCTTGGTCAGGGACACTCAGTCCCCTATATATGCAGAAAACACAACCAACACAGTGCCCAGACTAAATATCAGCCCTGCTTAAGTAGAATAATGTCTATATTTAATTTTCTAGATCTCCAAATCCAAATCTTCTTTGCCAGATCATCTTCTAGGGTCACAAGGTTGCTATAATTTTATTCCTGCAATTTTTCAACACTTCTAAGTCCCACTCCCAAAGTTGGACTTATGTCATTGTGCCATCCCCCCATGTCACACTGGCATGCCACAACACACCTCGGGTCTTCACCGGGTAACACTTACCATATGGCATATGATACGAATAAAATCACCATTTCTTTAGAAGTCATCTTTAAACAAATGAAATGACAATTGACCTCAATACGTTTAGTTTGCTAATGGGAAATTGTGTTGTTGAAAATGTGAATAATATGGTTATCAAAATAGAGAAGAGAAGGGTCTGGAACTGAGAACCCGAACTCTTGTGATAGAGTTCTCAACCAAGTTATCTCACTGGAAGTATGAGTCATTACACGGTACTCAACTTCCACACTGGACACTTGTTTTATCTTTTTTGGCCCATATTGTAGGGTGGACCCAACACAATACTATTCTTAAATATTTCGTTTAAAAGATGCTTCTAGACCGTGCTTCAATTGTCTGTTGCTTCTTACTTTTTTAACCAACTATATTGGCTCTCATCGGACGTTGATCATATGTCTGAAGGAGACCCTGCCCAATCAACATCAGTATTAAGCTCGACAGCTAGACTATTGATAGAGAAACCAATGACTCGGAGCTCTTGAGATACTTCAGAATCCGTATAATTGCGTCCAAGTGGCTCCTCGTGGGCTGGTCATAAATTGCCTCATGATACTCATTGCATAGGCAATCTCTTGTCGAGTAATGGTTAGGAAAATTAGCTTGCCTACTAGTCGTTTATACATCTTTGGATTATTAACCAAGTCACCGACATCAGGGAATAGCTTGAGATTAGTCTCCATGGCGTTGCTGCAGTTTTGAGAGAAGATATCACGAGTATTTTATCTCTGAGATAACCAGACACCTTTCTCTGACTCTAGCAGCTTTAATACCAAGAAGATATGAAACTTTTCCAGTCTTGAAGTGTAAAAATTCAAACTCAAATGATGAATCAATATCTGAATCCCTTTTTGTCGTTCCCAGAAATGATGATACATTCCCACAGAACACCAAAATCACAATCCCACCCTTTATGTCTTTTTGAAGAAAACCGAATGATCAGCTCGCCTCCTAGTCATGCCACGAGCAACTACTACCTTGATGAATAGGGGCGGAGCTACTTAGAAGCTAGTCCCCCTCCACAGTGTTTGGGTTGGACCCCAGTATTGGGGTGAACACGTTCAAAATTGTGCACACAAGCTCTTAAGTTAATAGAAGCCCCATGATGCTTGTTACGTTGACATCTTTTACAATTAAAAACTAAATACAGGAAGGAAACAAATATCAAAGAGTACAGACCTTGGATGACCAAGCTGACTGTGCCACTGATACAAGGAAGTTGAGGAATAGAAAGCAGATTAAACAGGCAAACAAGAAAGGTGAAAGTAGTAGAGCCACCTATTCTTCTTAAAGCCACCCCAACCAACAACCTCCTCTTCCTCTTCCTAGAAAGACGTTACCAATTGATAATAAGTTAAAAGAAAATTGGGGTAAAACTTCTCTCCAGACTTCCGCCCAGCCGTCCCTGTTCCCCCGCTGCCGCCATTGCTCCGCCGTCTCTCTGTGCTGTCCCATCGCCGTTGTAGCCGGCCGTCTCCCTCTCTCTTATACTCTTAGTTTGATTTGTATAAAAGATACATAAGAGACTATATATATATATATATGTGTGTGTACTATTTTAATATGTATTAGCATTTGCCCTATATGTATGCAGAACTGAAAAAGGAAAAACACACAAACACACACACACATATATTTATATATATATAAGGGTAAAGTGCAAAAAACATCACTGAACTATTGCACTTTTGCAACAAATCCCCCGAACTAAATATAGAACCCCAATAGAACTCCCCCAGAACTATTAATTTGTTGCAGTTAGCCCCAATTTTATTCCTAAAGACTCTTTTACTCTTCTTACTCAATTTGTCATTCTTTAAATTATACTAATAATCTTTTCTTTTATTTATAATATTAATTAACCATTCAACTTAATTGTGTTATAGTAAATATCTCATCAAATGAAAAGAAAATTGGATTAATTGCTTTATTTTTTAAAATAACTTTATTATATTTTAGTTTCATTTATATAATAAAGCTTTTTATCCTAAGTTCAAGCTTTTTTATGCTAATTAATTTTTTTTCCCATAAGATGTATTCAAAATGAATTTTTAAAAAATTAAATAATTCATATGTTTTTATCATGTTAATACTTAACACTAGTTATGTTTTTTATTTTTGTTTGATGCTTTTTGTTTTTTGTTTGCTACTGTGTAGTTGTTTTTCAAACAAAAACATGTTTGGCTCTCGTGTTTTGTTTTGAATAGTAAAAAACGTTTCTGTTTTTTTAAACCCTTTTTGCAAACAAAAAAAAGGTATTTTTTATTTTTGTTTTTTACTATTCGCTCAATATATATATATATATATTTACACCATCACAACCGCCGCCGCCTCCACCGTCGCCGCCTCTGACCGCCACTTTCCTTTGCCCCAAAATACCACATATATATATGTATATATTGACAACAAAAACATCAATACCAAACATTCTTCTGTTTTAGACTCCAGCGCTCCACAAACACAAATATGTATTTGTGTTTTTCTAAATTCCACAACAACAAACACAAATAAAAACCAAACAACTATTTTTAAAAATATTAGTCAATTTTTATTTAAATAACTTCAAAGCATTATTTAAATTTATTGATTATGAAAATTATGTGTAACTTTATGTAAATTTGAATGAGTTTTGCCATCAATTTAGTACCAATTATTTCTAAATTTGTTGATGAGAAAAATGCATGAAGTATAATTGAATAAGAAGGGCATATTGGTCATTTATGAAAAAGATTGTAGATTATGGATTTTGCAACAAAAGGTGATAGTTTTGGGGGCTAGTTGCACAAATCAAAGTTCATGGGGGTTATTTGTAAATTTGATCATAGTTCAGGGGGGTTTTGTGCACTTTATCCTAATATATATAATAGATCTTGGTTTTAACAAATATTTATTTGTAAGAAGGTAAAACACATGTTTTCATTCTTATAATTTTTTATTAAAATGAAAATATATATTAACTCTTGACAATTGAATTGCTGGAACTGTCATGATGTGTTCTTGTCATGTCACCACAACCACCTCGTCCACGATGACCACCTCTGCTGGTGTGCGTAGGAGCATGTCCTCTTGACCACCATGTGAATTAACTGATTCCTCAGCTGGAGCTGCAAGGGTAGAACTATCCATCTTCTATGTGGTAGAAGAGTGTATGGCGGCACGTCGGACCTGGGCAAGGGTACTAATAGCAGTTGGCAAGATTTTGCTCGATAAAATTTGAAAACTTATGGGAGCAAGCTTTTTCGGAAGTCCCAAGAGAGATTTCGCTCCTTACAACTCTTCTGTGTTGTTTGCATCTCTGAATTTGTAGTCAAAGGCTGATAAACATTTTCTTCGCTTATGCCTTGTAGTTCTGAGAATATTCTTCAACAGTACGATCAACCTGTTAAAAAGAAAAGATATATTGGTACAAGTGATTCGAGAAACAGTTTCTTTTCTGACGAGTAAATCTCTTTGACAGCATCTCATATTTCCTTAGTAGACTCTATAAATGTCACATTATTGAACACCTCTGGTTCCATACTATTCCATATCTCCTTAGTATACTCCATGAATGAGGCGTTATTGAACACCTCAGGTTCCATTCTATCCCATAACCTGGTCATAATCTGTGTATCCTCTTGTTCCCATGCATGAAATCCTTTTTTTTTTTCACTTCTTAGACTTGATTGAGTTGATATGGGGAAGATATCACGAGCTTTTACAAAAGCTTGGACTGCGTGGGACCATTTAAAGGTAGTTAGAACCCTTCAATTAAGTATTAATCGTAGAGCTGAAAAAAAAAAAAAAGAGTCCTGGTTTTTTTATTTGTCATCCGTGATTGAGACGTGACAATCCAAGTATAAGTTTCAAGCAAGAAGAAAAAAATGGATAGACAAATAAACTATGGAATTTTTTAGCATTAAATCAAGAAATAAGGGACTGTTGAATTTACATTGGGATAAAGAAGAATTGACTCTTAGGTCTCCGACTTTAATCTTGATGTTCTGATACCATGTTGAAACTGTAAGTTAAATCCTTGAGAGAGAAGAATTGACTCTTTCGTTCATCATTCGGAGGAAAATTACAATGAGAATGTATATCGTACCCAATAACCTACAATAGAACAGTTTATGAAAAGCAGCGAGTCTTTATTAAGGAATGGCTACACCCTTGATTTAGGAATAACTGATCATGTGCCGTATTCACGACAGTATTTGTTATTTGATTACTTCTTCTTTTTTGTGATAAATAAGTAATGAAATAAAAAGTCACTCAAACGGGGAGTGCATCTCATTTACACAAAGAGCGCCCAAAAAATCTATCTTCTCCTCAATAGATCTACAAAAACGACCTTCCACCAAGCAAAATAAATTAAAAATAAAAACATCTTTAATAGCCCCTAAAGGGGACTAAATACCCTCAAAATAACGCTTATTTTGTTCAAGCCAAATGGTCCACCATAAGCAAAGAGGGGCCACCCTCCAAAAAGAACGAACGTGAGATCCCACCCTCACACACCTCCAAGAAGCCAAAACATCATGAACTGACGCCGGCATCACCCACTAGACACCAAAGAGACCAAGGAGAAGACACCAACAATCAAAGGCCACCGGACAATGCAAAAGAAGGTGATCAACGGACTCCTCATCATTCTTGCATAAGAAACACCGGTTAACCACAACAATATTCCACTTCCTCAACACATCCAAGGTGAGAATACGACCCCGAGCAACCGTCCATACAAAAAATGCAAACTTGAAAGGACCCTTAGAATGCCAGACCGCCTTTCAAGGAAAGACCCCCTCCGCCCTAATCGAAATACTAGCAAAGAAAGAGGCCACCAAGAAACGCCGCAATGGAGTAGGCATCCAAACCAAAGCATCCTGACCGGTGCCCACAATCTGAAAATACGAAAGCCCCAACAAACCAAAGACCTCCTCCAACTCCCAATTTTGAAAGGAACGCACGAACATAACATCCCACACTGCCATACAGGTATCAAGGTGATAACAGTCGGCTATAGAGGCAAAACGATCCCACGCAATCCTAAAGAGCATAGGGAAAGAGGAGGCAAGAGTACCCTTACCACACCACCAATCAGTTCAGAAACCAACATGTCGGCCAACCCCAACTCTGTACCTGATAAAAGTCGCAAAAGGATCCCACACTCCGTTGAAATTTGTTTGGCACTCCCTTCTTGGGTGATTTGGACGGATATTTTATAGAAAATGTACAAAAAGAATTCATAAATTGATTCAAGCGTGATACAAATTATAAATTTGATCTTATGAAGGAACAATGAACTAACAGGATTTATCAAGTTGCAACTGGGAACTTGATCAACAAAGCTGGTCTATGTGCAGAACTTGAGCTAGATAATCTTGACGCAAACATGCATGAAGAGCATCCAAAATCAAAAGCATGTTGATTATGAGAAAGAAAAATCTATATCAAGTTCTATTAAATTCCTCCACGGGAAGATCTCTCTTTATTGAAACATATTATACTAGACTCATAAGATTCCAACCCCACTAGGATTATGAAAGAGCTCTTATTGTGGGAGCTTATTTAACTTGCGGTAGCGGTAGTTGGCATATGTTTTGGTTGAATATTTTGCTTTGTTTGCTTCATTCACAAGCTGTGGAAGAGGTCCGATCATTGCTTCTTGTGGAGGCGAGCAAAACACAGCCCATGACATGCGTGTCCTTTCCTTGTTCACCAAACTCCTGTGAAGAACACTCTTGTACTTCCCATTGCTTAGTACCTGAAACCAAATGATTCCCAAGTTTGACACTCTCAAGTATTGCTATCTATATATTTAAATATTATTACTGATGTAGTTGGTGTTTGGATACAGATTAAGATGATGCTTTATGGTACCTTCTTTGTTTTTTTAGGTATTCGTTTTTCCTCTCTGTTTTACCAATGCATTTTAACTGCTCCAAGTGATTCCTATTCCATGAATATGTGCTACAAGCATGTTATTTATATTTTTAAATTGGGAATTATCCCAGCCTGGTGACTTTTGTTACATGAGGCTGCAAGGTAAAGCTCTGACATGAGATTTTTTATTTTATTTTTATTTTTAAAGGAAACCTTTACAACCTGGTGACCTTTTAGTTACATGAGGCTGAAAGGTGAATCTCTGATATGTGCACCCTAAGTATTAAGATTATTTTATTTTGCTTAATTTTTCTCAATATTTTTCCTTACTCAAGCAGGAGGAGATTATTGTTACCTCAATTTGATCAACAACATGGACAAAGAGTGCATTTTGCAGATAATCAACAGCAACCCAGTTACCATCCTTCCAAACTTGAAGGCCTGGAACGTCATTCGGGACAAGTATCGTGATAGCGGACATGTCAGTGTGAGCTTCAACTCCGAGGGCCAGGTGAGGTTGTGGGCATGGTGGGTACATGTTTATTTTCATTTCTAGCTCTATTTCTTCACCACACAGGCTAGTCTTGAGGACCTTCCCTTCCAATCCCAACCCCTCTGAGAGCAGCTCCAACACCTTATTTGTTACTCCCAGTAGTTCTTCATTGTATTTTTCTGTCACTTCCCTGTGTCACATAATTTTCACATTGTATGATTAGGGCTACTAATCATATCATGACCTAGTACTCAATTGAAGATTTTCTGGGAAATCAATTTGAACTCAAAAGAATCTAGGAGGGTAAACAAAAAAAAGGATCAATAGATGTGATTAACGTAACTCACAAGTGTCCTAAGATTACTTTATGACTCTTCCTATTGTACTAGCCAAACTACAAGTGAATAAAAATTACCCCATGTGCATCATCCCAAGAAATGCTATTCCTTTGTACAGTGAAATCTAAGGGTATGCTTGGTATGCATTTTTAATACAGTTTTCAGTTTTTTTATTATAAAACTGCACAAAAACTCTGCTTGGTTAAGTTTTCAGAGAACTCCGTTAAAAAAATGCCTTTTTTAGAGAACTCCGTTTTCTTGTTCTGAGAATTTGTTATCGAAATTCTCAAGAACAGTTGTGAAAGATGGATATCTAGCAGGTCCCAAGTCAACTCTCACACCACCATATATCATAGATAAACGTTAGCAGCACACAGACCCCGACACCCCCCCTCCCCCCCCCCCCCCCCCCAATATATATATATGTTTTCACATATGCATACCTGTAGGAAGGAGGATTCTTGGGCCATATGTCATGGTTAACTTTAGAAGGAGGGCACATGATATGAAAAAAATAGTCAAGCCATTCAAGCTTATCATCAAGGTTCTTAGTCATCTTTGTCCCATAACCCTCCATTTTCCCAGTAGAAGGATCATTTGCATAGCTTTCTTTCTCCTTCTGTGGGAGCTTAAAGAACTCTTCACCAACCTCTTGTAACTGTCGAATCAACGATGAGGCAATACTATGATCTGTGAGGAGGAAAAATCCCCATTCACTGCATGCCTTTGATATTTTATTGACGAGTACATCGTGTGGTAGAAATAGAGAAATCACAGGCACTGTCATGCCCTCGACTGCCTTCGTGTTCTCCGGCCACTCGTCTATCGGCCGGACAAACTGGGCAGGGAGCTCATGGATGCGTGCATTGGCCAGTGCTTGAACTCTCTCTACCTCCATGTTTTTAGTTTGTTAGTGTGGCAATCTCAACAATAAGCAATGAAGGATGCACTAGTAAAGCCCATGTTTTAATGTAAATATATGACACCCAACTTGAATAGAATCTCCCTCCACTCTCAAAATTTCCCACAAAACCCTTTTACAAAGAGAATTTGACGTTCACCCCCTCACCCCCAAGTTGTTACAATTACAAAAACACATTTTAATGTAAATTTAAGAAAATATTGCGGTTTTGGGTTTCGCTAGATGAGTATCGGTACTGCATAACAGTATCAGTAGTTTCTAAAAACGTTACGAATTGGATAAAATATAACACATCGAAGGATATGACCAACCATGGTTTCGACTCTCAAAACTCATTTGACAGTTCTTCTAATAGACACCAATTTATATATGCATATATATATTTTCCCCTAAAGTACTTTTTAACAGCGTTATGCCAAGTCATTTATTTGCACACTTTTTCATATTTTTTGAAAATTTTATTTTTCAATATTAAAAGAATAGAAAACATACATTTTCTTAAATCTTAATCAAGAGATACTTTTGTCATTACCAGATCATTTTGCCATATTGGATGTTATAGGGGGATTTATGTGAAGTTTAAATTTTTAGGGGACATTATGTCAAATATTCGAAAGTGGAGAAGGGCTTCATTGCAATTTGGCCAGGTACTACTAGGAGAAAACAAAAATTAAAAAAATAATAAAAATAAATAAATGGTCACGGTAGTAGTTGTATCTATAATACACGTGGGGTTTGTTAATCTGATGTTCTATACATATGATATGACTCTGAGATTAGATACATCGTTCAGGAGGATGAACATTCTAATTGTTTGGTCGTTGGACCGACGAGAACTTGATTATGGGCAGTAGGTGACGCGTGGAATAAGAGAACCATCACAATTAATTTTAAATATTATTGTTCTCGTTCACTTTTTTACTAAATATTAACTAATAGAGATTGACATATTATTTATAAAATCTCTCTCTATATATAATTGAGAAAATTATTTGTTACCCAAGGATAACTCTTACACGGGTTCATCTTATCATTCAAAATAAATAAATAACTTTTACATATGTAAGTGATAGAATTCATGTGTATATTATACTTCTTTCTACTATTGGCTTGACTTCCGGGGTATCCAATAACTTCTCATATATTTGAAGGCCGGCAAGCAAGAATACTACGTACATAAAAAATTTCATGTTTTTTTTTTTTTTTTTTTGAAAAATCAACAATTGTATTAAGGAGGCAAAAGCCTAAACAAGAGAGTAGTACTCCAAATACAAGTCATCTGGGAAGCCCCATGTCCACCAAACAAGCAAGAACCAAGACATACCACCCTTTACACTCAAAGGCCAGTAAGCTAAACCAACCACAAACAAAACCAGTGGAGTTCAGGCAAGAGCTCCACTTGGACAGAAGGAAAACAACATTAAGAATCTGGCACCATGCGTAGAACATTAACATAAAATAGAGTTTGGAAGCTGCCATATCCTAGCTAGATCAGCATTCACTGGATTGTTCTTGATCCTGCTAAGAGAGAAAGCTCTAAACCTAACTGTGTCCATGATTTCATTGACCAGCTGCATTTCAGTCCTAACTTCTCCCCTATACAATCTTCTTCCTCTTTCGCACCAGTAGATGTAGATAGAAGCTGTCAAGCACCATTTACTGATCAGGACCTAAAGATCTTTCCCTTTTAAAAAAGAGCACCATTGCACAAGATCATCCCAAGAGGTGAAAGTACATTGTAAGCCTCTCTGCCTGATAAAGCTCCATCCCTTAGATATGACTTTGCAATTGAAAAAGAGATGATTCCTAGATTCAATTCCTTTGCAGAAGACACAACAATTGTTAGAAGATAATCCCATAAGCACTAGCCTGTCTTGAGTGAGCATTCTATTGTGAATAGTTGTCCAGAACACAAAGGCATGCCTAGGAATAGCCCCACTAAACCAAACTCCAGAATACCAAGTAATGTTAGGTTTCTTAAATCTGAAGTAATCCCAAGCTGAAGCAATGCTGAAATTGGGAGCAAGGTTCCAAATCAGTTTATCCTCTTGATCAACAGAGGGAGGAGGAAAATTCATAGTAGCATAATTTAGA
This sequence comes from Cornus suecica, assembly GCA_963922005.1. Lineage (NCBI taxonomy): Eukaryota > Viridiplantae > Streptophyta > Magnoliopsida > Cornales > Cornaceae > Cornus > Cornus suecica. Next base: position 56,014,113 of record OY998246.1, read on the forward strand.
TAAATAAGCTCCAGAGAGTTGGTATTAGGCCAGCTCCAAGAATTGTTGATAATGATAGAAGCCACTTTAGCACCCTTAGGCTGACCAGCAAGGTTGATTACATCATTGCCAAACAACTCCACAATCGGCCTGTCAAATAACCATGCATCAAACCAAAGAGAGACATTAGCACCATTACCCACTTTGTATCTAAATAAGCTCTTGATCTTATCCCTCAAACCAAGGATTTTCCTCCAAGACCATGATCTGTTATAAGAGCTCTTTAGGATCCAAAAGCTTTGATTTTTTATGATGGCGGATTTTGTCCAGGTAACCCACATAGAAGAATGGCATGGTTGAAGAATCTTCCAAATGTGCTTCGTCACAACAGCTTGATTCCATGAGACAAGGTCCTTAATTCCAAGGCCTCCTTCCTCTTTAGTCAAACACACCTCTTTCCAGGCTAGTTTCTCCCCTCCTAGCTTTAAATCGGGCCCTTTCCATAGGAATCTCCTCAAAATGGCAGAGATCATCTTCATTGTGGCCTTAGGCAAGATGAAACAAGAAGCCTAGTAAACTTGTATCGAGAACAACACAACATTGATGAGTTGTAATCTCCCAGCAAAAGATAAAAGTCTCGAGCTCCAAGACTGAATTCTTTTGGTGATTCTATTGACAAGATCTTGGCAATCTTCATTCCTAAGCCTTGTGGATATTAGAGGCACACCTAGATATCTTATTGGCATCACTCCTTCAATGAAATTTGTTGCATTTTTAATATCCTGCATATCAGAATTATGAATGCCAGACATGAACACAAAGCTTTTGGAAGGATTTGGGCATAGACCTGAGGCTTTACTAAAGAGATCAAGAATTTTCATAATGGCTTTGACAGACATGGGATCTCCATTGCAAAAAATCAACAAATCATCTGCAAAAACAAGGTGACTGAGCTTCAACTTGTTGCATCTCCAATGATATTTGAACTCTTCATCCCTATGCATTTGGTTAAGCAATCCTGAAAGTGTCTCCATAGCCATCACGAAGAGATAAGGAGACATGGGGTCTCCTTATCTTAACCCTCTGCTAGCACCAAAGTACCCCTCATCTTGGCCATTAATGTTAATAGAGAATCTTGCTAATTTCAGACATGCCATGATCAGATGGATTAGCTTGGCAGGCATCTCAAAGGCTAGGAGCACATCTTCAAGGAATTCTCATGAGAGGGTGTCATAAGCCTTAGACAAATCAATCTTCATAGTTGTTCTTCTAGGCTTGTTATTCTTATGGTAGTGAAGCATCACCTCTTGAGCTAGGATGGTGTTGTCCGTGATAGATCTTCCAGGAATGAAAGCAGCTTGATTAGTACTGATACAATCATCAAGAACCGGCTTTAGTATACTAGCAATGATCTTGGTAATCACTTTGTAGATGACATTGCACACAGAAATGGGTCTGTAATCACCCACACCAGTTGGATTCTCCACTTTAGGGATTAAAGTAATGGAGGTGGCATTCACTTTAGATAACATCTTCCCTGTTTGAAAAAAATTTAAAACAACATTAGTGATATCATTGTCTACCACATGCCAAGCAGTTTTGAAGAAAACTGAGTTTAAACCATCTGGACCAGGGATCTTGTCCTCCTTTATATGAAAGAAAGCTTCCTTGACTTCCATTGTGGTGACTTCTCTGCTCATCCAGGCCTTTTGCTCAACATTGAAGAGGCATTTCAATAGCTGTTTCAAATTCTGTATAGGCTCATAAAAATCAGTTCTAGAGAACAAATTACAAAAGTGATTAACCAGAAGATTTTTGATCTCTTTATGGTCTCTCAACACATTGCCTTCATTATCAGACAGGGAATTAATTCTATTAAAAGACCTCCTCTGGTTAGCAATCTTGTGAAAGAAAGAATTATTGTTATCACCAAGCTGCAACCATTTAATTCTAGATTATTGTTTCAGTAAGCTTTCCTCAGCTTTGGCCTTCTCATAGAACATCCTCAAACATTCATTACCCTCACTTATAAGCTCCTTATTACCAGGGTCAGCATCCACAAGGATCTGAATACTCTGAACTCTCCTTCTAGCCTCCTCCACTTGGGAAGACAACTTATGGAAATTTTCTCTATTCAGCTTTTTTAGGCCTTCCTTTATCAGCTTCAACCTTTGCATCACTGAAAACATTTTAGTTCCCCTCACATAGTTGTTCCAAGCATTCTGAACCAAGGGAATAAAATCAGAGTGAGCAACAAGATAATTATTAAACTTAAAAGGTTTCCTTAATCTAACAGTAGCATTTGAGGGTATAAGAAAGATGTAAGCATGGTCAGATACTCCTTGAGCTCCAAAATGCACTTCATAGGCTGGATAATCTTTAAGCCATTTATTATTAGCTATACACCTATCAATCTTGCTAAAGATGTGCCCATTGTTCCATGTTAATCTGATTCCTGAGTATTGCAACTCATGAAAACCAGCAAAATCAAGAGCAACTCCACATTCTTGCATTAAACTAGTCCAATTGTCAGCACCTCCAAATATTTCATTTCTACTTCTAATGGCATTAAAATCTCCCATTAAGACCCAAGGTTTGTTAGCCCACACCAAAGACTTATGTGTAAGATCATCCCACAACTCCCTCCTCTTATAAGGATCATTATCCCCATAGACAAAACTAGCTATAAAGCTAAGATTCTTCTCCAAATCAACTATATTACAGTGGATGACTTGAGGACTTCTATTTAAACAGGATACTTTCCATTTCATTGGGTTCCAGCATACCCAAACTCTACCAAGCTCAGTAAAATCATAGTTATCAATCCACTCCCAACTAGGGCAAATGACATTAAGGACTCTACTCATATTTATTTTTTGCACTCTAGTTTCAATAAAAGCAACCATAGACAAATTCAAAGAGCTAATCATAAGTTTACATTCCATTTGTTTGAAAGGCCCATTTAGGCCTCTAACATTCCATGCATAAATCATTGAGAAGATGTGTTTGGGACCTTACCTCCAAGCCCTGCTTGAGCTTTCTTACCTTTTGTGCTTTTTGAACTATGGATCTGTTTGTTGACCACTGAGGTATTGCTATCCATAGGAATTCTGACACTGGGCTCCATGTTCTTTACCACCTTTTGAGTGGTAGAGATACCATCATGAATCAGATTATTAGTCCCATTATTCTCATTTCCTTCTTCACCATCATCAGAGGTCAACAGACTATTAAACTTCTTTGGAGACTGAGAAGTTTCAATTTCTTTGTCAGATTCTATCACCTCCTGAGAATCAACTACTTCATTTTCAACTGGATCACTATGAGTAAGAGTCTCTGTGCTATCCACCCCACCCTTATGGCCACCACCAACATCGGTTTGGAGAGGCTCATCATTTCCCTTTGTACCTTTCCCTTTTCTATTCACTTGAATCCATTGCTGCTTAGCCCCTTCTTTTGGAGTAGATTTATCTTGTGCTTGAGAGGAGGCAATTTGAGCTGGGCACATTTTATCACTGTGTCCAAAGACTTTGCATTGAGTGCATCTCTGTGGAATCCATTGGTATTCAACATAGATGGTAACAAGCTTCCCATCTGGTAGCTCAAGCTGGAAGTCTTTAAGGAGCTTGGAGGTAACATCAATTTCAACACATATACGGGCAAAAATTAACCTCTTCCTTTCTTCAGTTAGGGAGTCTACATAAAGAGGGTGTCCTATCATACTTGCTATGTAGCTCAGACCCTCTTGATTCCAGTACTCTAATGAAACATTAGATAATTTGATCCAGATAGGAACAGAGGATATACCCTCTTTGACCATTCTCATTCCTCTTCTCCATTTATGAAGGACCATCAAGTGATTGGCAAAATGCCAAGGACCTGCCTCTATGATGTTATCTCTCTCCTGATTATTTTCAAATTTAAACACAAAGAAACCTTTCTCTGTGCCGTACGCCCCTTGAAGACCATTTCTGGACCATAATTTCTTGGCTATGCTTTCAACAACTGGAAATGGTAATCTTCTATCAATGAAATGACCCACCAAGCAACATTCCCATTCTGCTCCACCAGGTAATGCAATCTCTCTAGGAGGAGAGACCCTTGTAGCACCTTCCTTTGGCGGGTGATAAGAGAGGGTCATCCTTCCCACTCTTTTCTCTGTTCGTAGAATAGACGCCCACGATTTCGAACCAGAGGCCTGACCATTTTCGACTGCAATAATCGCCGGCGCGTGGGTCACAGCAGTGTTCTGATGAGATGAATTCTCCATGGTCAACTCCCTTTCCTGGAATCCTACTGTAGGCGCAACTCTAGGAAGGCTTAGAGCAGACCTAGCTAGTGGACTAGGACAGCTTGGAAAAGTTTCCCCTCCCTCACCTACTTTCAGCAAAAGAGAACTTGTGTCAGACTTAGCTTCAGTATGTTCATCAACTTTTTCCTGTGGACACTCAACATGTGACCCTGTAACTTTTTCATGTGTTGAGGGACTCACTTCATGCGCCACCTCATTTGGCGGTGTTAGGGCAGCTTCGTTGGGTGGCGCTAGCAAAATGTTGCCATTTCTACGACTACCATTCCTCCCTCCTCTTTTGGCTTTTCCTCTGCCTGACATGATTACTAGAGCACTAAGATCTTAGATACAATGAGAAGAGAAGAAAAAGGAGGAAAGAAAAACCACGTGAGCTAGAGAGAAAACTAGCCCATTATTGCCCATTATTGTTTCTATGATAATGCATGAGTGTATGAACTGGAAAATAGTGTTTATATGTTGTAATGAAGATTGCAAAATTGAATTTGCATTTTCATTGATTTTTAAGGCAGTTCCTCCAATTTCATATATGACGGGTAGATAAGACTCATAATAAATATATCTTTGAAACCACTTTCATTGTTTATTTTAATTTAACATTATGTTAAAAGATTTTATTGCAACTTTGAGCCATCATGATTATTTTATCCTTTTAGAAATTTTAAAATATAAACATATATGCACCTCAAACATTACTTCTCTCATTTTTTTCGACACTAATGAAGAAGAACTCAATTTGGTTGTATAATGAAGATTTACATTAAATATTCAATATCAAAGCAAATGTAACGAGAATGCAATTAATTAAGAAAAATACTAGGTTATCGGATTCAACCTTCGTTATTTATTTTTATATTTAGAAGAGCAATCTAGAGATCAATCTATCACTTTTTCAAGATTTAGCAATGAATTATTAAAGAAATATGTATTAGAAAGAGAGATTTTATATCGCTTCAAAAAGAGTGAAATTTGAAGCATCATATGTATACAATTAAATGAATGACATGAGTTTAAATATTTTACTTTGAAAATCACAAATGGAAGGTAGATTAATTGGAATAAGAATTCCTAACTACTACAAATACACGACATTTATATTGAAAAGAATTTAAAATAATTAATTACAAAATTAATTTTAATAAGAATTCCTAACTACAACAAATACATGATATTTATATTAAAAATAAATAAAAATAATTACTCACAAAATGCGAAAGTCACAAATATTTAAACCGCGCATGTAGAAATTAATAAAAAAAAATCAATTTTATTCAATATTATTTCATAAATGGTGTTTTCCTCCTCGACCCTAGGTGAGGAATTTAATTGCACATAAAAAAAATAAAAAAATAAAAAGAAAAGAAAAGAGTAGACCAAACAATAAAAGGTTTATTACAGCTAGATCCCTTTGAGATATGTCAAATAATAGGTAGACCCTCTATTGTTTGGTAAATTACAGCTAGACCCCCTGAAGCTGATTGATGTATATTTCAGGTAAATAATAATGTGAAATTACATATTTACCCATGCCTATATTTCATTTAAAAGATCTAAAATTATTATTTTGTCAATTAATTATTTACAAAGGTAATTTTGGTCATATTATAAACTTTAAATGAGAGTATTTTGATCTTTTCATATGTCATTTGCATCTAATCGAGGGTACTTAAGATATTTCACATCTAAAAAAAGTGTTGACATTAACATTGACTGAGTTTGACCACGCCGATAGGGAGTATTTATTACAATTTACAAACTTGAGAGGGTCTAGCTGTAATTTACCAAACGACAGAGATCTACCTATTATTTGACATATCTCTAGGGAATCTAGCAGTAATTAACCTAACAATAAAACTCCAAATATGAAATAGAAATTTTCCTCTTCCTCGAAATTCGAATTCCTTTTTCCGGCTCTTTAATCCTCTTTGCATCTCTCATTTTTTCACCAGACTCATCACAAGAAAATCTTATTTTATCTTCGATTGCGACGTTATTTTTCTGGTTTTCGTAATTGTAAACCTTTATTATTATTATTATTCCTCTTTTCTTCCAAAATCTGTCTTCATTTGCCTAATTTTTTCTTTTTTCTTTCACACAAGTTCACACTCGCATATGTAACACAAATTTAGGAGATTCAGTGATAAATCTCCTAATTACCTTAAAAGAAAATAAATTTTATTGATCAATAAAATAATATACGTAGACAACAAATTTCGAGTCCGAAAATCAAGGGAACGAAAATTGCCACAAATAATTTTTTTATTAATTATTTAGAGATGATGGGTCCAGTCCTTTGTAGATATGTCCTTTGATTCAATCTCCTTTGTTGGTGTTGATTCAAGAGTCTTCGAGCTTGATCTTGAATCGAGTTGTTCAGAGCGATCCAAGAGCCATTGAGACTTGATCTTGAACCGAATTTGTGGGAGGCGATCTTATGGTTGTTGGGGCTTGATCTTTGTTAAGTATGCGACCAAAGTCCCACATGGGTTAGAAGTGGGGAGGATCATGGGTATATAAAGTATGTACATATCTCAATTGGTATGAAGCCTTTTGGGTAGGAGCCTAAGAGCAAATCCGTGTGCGTCTGGCCCAAAGCGGGCAAAATCACATCAATGTTGAGATATGTGGGGCCCATAATTTCCTTACAATTGGTATCAGAGTAAGGTTGCGATTCGTGGTGTCAACCAGTCGGAGTGGGTTAGCGTTGTTTCGCCAGCGGTAGTGGCGGAGGGCGGGGATGGCCAAGTCGTATGTGGTGGACTGGCGTCGTATGAACTAGCGGGAATGGACTAGTAGCCATGTGGAGAATCCTCGAAATGTCGAACGGATGGTGAGTCCTTGGATTAACTCACGATGGGATTCGCTCTCAGGATAGCCGGTACATAAGTGCTTCACGTAAGTCGGTGCCTTCCTATGCAGTGAAGGGATGTTGACCGAGGCAGGAGGCATTGCACCCACCTCCTGGGTGTTGAGACGGATGGATGATCGTTTGAGGGGAGACTCGGACCATGAGTGATGTGGTCATTTGTTCGTGTGGAGGATTGTTAAGTATGCGACCAAAGTCCCATATAGGTTAGAAGTGGGGAGAATCATAGGTATATAAAGTATGTACATATCTCAATTGGTGTGAGACCTTTTAGGTAGGAGCCCAAGAACAAATCCGTGGGGGCCTAGCCCAAAGCGGACAATATCATACCAATGTTGAGATATGTGGGGCCTATAATTTCCTTATAATCTTGAATCGGATCTGTCTTTGATTTCTGGTCGAGTGCTGATGAAGCTTGCTCTCGAACAGTTGTATTTGATTTCTTGAATTTCTTGAGGAAGAACGACATGAACTTGGGTGTGTTTGTTGTCCTCCGTCTTCAAGGCTTGGATTTATGTGATTCTTTGTTTTTGTCGACCCACGAGAAAAGAACGACACGATTCAATCTCCTTTGTTGGTGTTGATTTAAGGGCCTTCGAGCTTGATCTTGAATCTAGTTGATCAGAGCGATCCAAGGGTTGTTGAGGCTTGATCTTGAACCGAATTTGTGGAAGGTGAACCAAGGGTCGTTGGAGCTTGATCTTTAATCGGAGTTGTCTTTGATTTCTGGTCGAAGGCTGATGAAACTTGCTCTAGAACAGTTGTATTTGATTTCTTGAATTTCTTGAGGAAGAATGGCATAAACTTGGGTGTACTTGTTGTCATTCATCTTCAAGGCTTGGATTTATGTGATTCTTTGACTTTGTCGAACTATGAGAAAAGAACGACATGATCTCGAAGCGCTTGTTGTTCTTTATGTATTTTCTTGTTTGAGGTTAAAAGAGTCGACAAAGCTTCTGTTTGGATCTTCAAGGTTGTTGAATTGCATGAGAAGAACGACACGAACTTTGGTGTGCTTCTTGTTCTTCTGGTTGGCAGAGTCAGGCAGAGCTCTGTTGTTCCGCCATTTTCCTTCTTGTTAGAAGTCCGGCATGGCTCCATTCTTGTTCTTCTTCTTGGGAGAGAGCTTTTGTAGACTTATTTTCTTTGGGAGAGGTTCTGTATTTTTCACGTGGACCTCCCCACCCTTTTCCATTATCCACCTCCTTGTATTTATAGACAACGAGGGTGAATCATGTGATGACACATGTACTTTGATATAATTATACAATTATAATAAAATTATAATTAGTAATTATCTTTTTGGATAATCACATAATTATATTTAAATTATAATTTAATCATTATCTTCAACAATGACTATCTTTAATCCAATGGGCTTGGAGATATGCTTTAGGCCTTATTTGTTTTGGACCTGAGCCATAAAATTTTAGTATCTACAAATTGCTCCAACTCCAAGTTTTCACACAGACTCGTCTCTTAAGTTGGGCTGGACTTGGAGTATCCATTCCTGATCTTCATGATTATTTTCTTTTTCTTTTTTTTTTCGGTTAGAAATGAATTTGTTAGGCATTGCAGAAGACTTGTTAGGAATCATAATCGCTCTGATACCACTTGTTCGGAATCATAAAACGCTCTGATACCACTTTTTAGTGTTTCCACACCCTTCTATTCGAAACCACACACACACCCCACAAACACAAAGACACGGAGATTTATATGTAGTTCGGCCAAATCAACCTACGTCCACGGAGCGCACCAATATTCATTATCAATTGAGAGGATTACAATAATGAATAACTCACACAGTGTTTCACTCACACATGTATCGCTTACCCGATGTTTCACTCACACAAGAAAAATATTGGCCTGTATTTTTCTCTTTCTCTGCTATCTTTTTTGTGCACACCTTCACAATTTTCTGGCACACACTATTCTGCATGTTCTCTGGTACCGGCCTATTCTGGCGTTCTCTCTAGTACACCGAATACAATAGGTTAGACCTATATTTATACGAGAGATAAAATGGTGAACAAGCCAATTGGTATCCAAAACCAATTCCATCTAGGAGTCTTCATGATGATCTCCTAGTCAAATAATGATTATTTTGCCCTATCGACTAGAAACCAAAAGACGAGGGTAGTGCGCTCTATGTTTTACAGGAGCAAGGATTACAAAAGGATTGCTAAAGGTATCATACGGTTATTGTTTTCGCAATTGAGGTATGGAGAATAATATTATTCTGCAATTTATAATTGTTCTTGATTTTCTTATATAGTTAAAGATCTAACAATTGGTATCAGAGCCTGGTTAAAAGGCTTATGGATTGAATAAATAAATAGTTAAAATAAAATCAAGAACCATTCGTGCATATACATGTGCATACCCTATGAAACACTGACACGGACACGGGACATGGATACGACACGACATAACAAATTCCAAAAAAGTAGGACACGACACGCCTCCAACATGTCTATAAAAAATATAATTTTTTTATATATAGATATTATATTCCACAAATACTTCATTTATCACTTAAACAATGAGAACCAAATAAATTTATAAACAAAGATAAACAACTAGGTTAAATGAAATTTCTGACATGTTCAAAATATTTTATTCCACTACCATCCAATGAATCAAATGCATCTCCCCCAACATCTGACATCTTAGTCTCTCCCTTGTTATATTGTAAAAAAATTCTTGATTGAAGACAAAGATTGGAATGTACAAATATCAAATCTTCGGCTCTTGTGGTATTATCTTGCTCCTCTTTATGTAGTGGATAAATGAATATGTGCTCCAATTCCTCTCACAAGATGAGGAGGAACAAATATATTCAAGTATCTTCAAAGCCAAAGATTGGATTAGGAGCGTTCAAGTTCCATAAGTGATCTATCAAATTAGCGGCTTCTTAAGTTCTCTATCTTTCACGGAATCAACCAACCCACCGCGTGTCCGACACGCGGACACGCGCATGTCTAATTTAAAAAAATTCAGGACACGTTTTTGCCGTGTCGGACACGTATTTTAGGCGTGTCCGACACGGGTACGACGACGGTAGACGAAATGTCCATGCTTCATAGTACATAGTTGTTACCCGATGAAGACTTGGAGTGTGCTATGGCATGCAAGTAAGACATGGGGGGATGGCATGTGGCATATCTCAAACTTTGGAAGTGGGACTTAGGTGTTTAGGAAAATGCAGGAATTAAAGTATAGCAACTTTATGACCCTAAAAGATGACCTGTCAAAGAAGATTTGGATTTGAAGGTCTAGAAAATTAAATATAGCCATTATAGTTTTCAAGTAAGGCTGATATTTGATCTGGACATTGTGTTGGTTGTTTTTTCTGTATATATAAGGGGTTGGGTGCTCCTAACCCAAGATGGCATTCAACCACTTAGCAAGGCATGGGCAAGCCTTGACTAAGACAAGTGTGGGGAAGCTTGTTGACATGGCTTGACATGGTTCGGTGGCACGGTTGGCAATGATGGCTCGGTTAGACACTGTGGACTATGCTGGAGCATGCATGGCTCGACAAGCCATGTGTGTATGTCCACGAGTGTGCTAACTTGCCTTTGGCAAGGTGATGCCTTAGCTTGGCATGCATTGGTGTGTTTGCAATGCACTTGGTTCGGCAAGCCAGGTGCACACCAAGCTTTTGCTAGGCCAACTTGTCTATGGAAGGCAAGGCTGTGACATTAGACAAACAATGGTTGATGCTGATTCAAAACATAGGCATGGCGCGACATGACCTATGTGCCAAGGCATTGACATAACCAAGATATGGACGTGGCTAGGTGCTGGTTCGATGGTGAAGGCATCGGTTCAAACTTAGCGAAGCTCTTAAGTGAGTGTAGGCTTGAGAAGAGCCGGGACAAGACATTTGGCTCAACAGAGGGAAACATTATGTAGTGTTGGCATATGTTTGGCATTGAGTTGGCTCAAGATGGTGCAGCATGGTTCAGACTTAGGCAAGACAAAGACTGGTCAAGGCCAAGGTGTGACTCAGACATGCAGTTTGAGCAGTTTGGTGACACACAACTGACTCTAACCATCAAGAGGCAATGCGGCATTGTTAGAGGATGCCACAACATCCTAACAGTTGGGAGTGCAACTGTGTGCTGAGTGTTGGCAGCATTTGATTGGTGCCAACACAACCTAGGTGGATAGGGTTATCATCCACATCAGATATAGGTAGTTTTGTATATTGGCCTATATAGACACATATGTATGGCATTGTATAGGAATCAAATTTCAGAGAGAAATAGTGCTTGTGAGTGTTGTAGTGTGCCTGAGTGATAAGAATCCTTTGTACTATTTGAGTTTTAGTAAAAAGGTTGGAAAATCATTGTTGTGGTTTTCTGTAAATTGTGGGTGGTTTTCATTTATATTTCATTTCATATACATTGTGTATGTGTGTTGTGTAAGACTTAGTGCATCTTAAAGGCATTAAGTGTGAAATTAGTTGACTTGGTTGGTGTCCAAGTGCTATCATAGGGCAAGATTTTGGTGCTGAAAATTGACCCCTGTGACAGTTTGTATCAGAGCCCAGAAGTATCAGAATGGCTGGAGGAAACACTTCAGAAGCACTACGAGACAGAGTTACTCGGTTGGAGACCTTGGTGGGTGCTCTATTCTCTGAAAATTGTGATCTGTTGTCGGTGCAGACAAACTTGAATGCAGTGCAGTTGGAGGCCCTGCGCAAGATGATGGAGGAGTACATGACAGACATGAACTCCTGGATGAAAGCAGTTTTAGACGACTTTATGGCCGTTGTTTCAAGGCAAATGTGAGGGACTTGGAGATGGAGTACGGTCTGATCAAGAGGGTTGTATAGAACCTGACAACGGTGGGGGAGAAACCATTGTCAAAGGTCAATATCCCTGAACCAAAGGCCTTTGGAGGCAAGCGGAGTGCCAAAGATCTAGAGAAATTTCTGTGGGATGTGGATCAGTATTTTAGGGCTGCCCACATTCCAGAAGAGGATCAAGTCACTATCACCAGTATGTATCTGACTGGTGATGCGAAGTTGTGGTGGAGGACACGCTTGGAGGATGAGTCACGCCCAACAATTAATTGTTTTTCAGAATTGTAGAAGGAACTTAATGAGCAGTTCCTCCCAGCGAATTTAGACTGGGTTGCTAGGGAGAGCCTAAAAAATCTCAAGCACACTGGATCTGTGCGTGAGTATGTGAAAGAGTTCACTTCCCTGATGCTGGACATCAAAGACATGTTAGACGGTGACAAGATATTCAATTTCATGACGGGATTGCAATCATGGGCTCAGATAGAGTTAAGAAGGAGGGGCATGGTTAACTTCTTTTCTGCCATTGTTGCTGTAGACAGTCTTCTGGATTTGCAGATGGAGAAATTTGATCCTAACACTAGCAAGGGCAAGAAGAAGGGCAAGTTTGGTGACAAGCCCAGGAAGTCGCTGGTTGAAGAGGACAAAGGCAAGGCTGAGGCAACGAGTCAACAGAAGCCAAAATATGACTCGGGTTATTTCATTTGCAAAGGACCGCATAGGGCCAGAGATTTTCCAAGGAAGGAGAAAATGAACACCATGATAGCGGATTGTCCAGAAGGGGAAAGTTTAGACTCGGATAGGGGTGTTCCTATTCGACTTAGTCCACTGATGGTGGTGGATGATGGGCAGGATGGAGGCTTGCGTCCTAAAATGTGAAGTAAAGTTGTTGGGGTGGGTGCGTGGCTGCGGGAAAGGTTGTGCAAGGATACTCACTAGAAAAAGAAGACATTGCCAACGATCTGGTAATGTTGATTTCCTCTTATTTATTGTGATGGGTTGTTGACTGCAGAAACAAAGTCCATGGTATTTTGTTGTCTTGACAAGGATTGATGCGAAGGTTGGGATTCTTGCCAATACATGTTGATTGTGTTTATTTGACAAGGGTTGATGCGAAGGTTGAGACTCTTGCCAAGGCTTGGCATTGGTGGTGGCTTGGTCAAAATTGATGCGGATGAGGGGATTCTTGACTAACATTGTATGATTTAAAGTTGGCCAGAATTGATGCGGAGGTTGGATTCGTGGCTAAAGAATGTTTTACATTTGGTCAGAAACTGAAGCGGAGGTCGGGTTTATGATCAAGACAGAGGTGCAACAGTGTAAGTTGCAGTGATGTTTGAAGTTAGTGCATAGAGGTGCTGATTTTTTATTGATTTTCAGAAATTGAGGTTAAAGTTTTGAAGGAAATAATTGTTTAAGTGTTGAGTTATGGCCACAGAGGTTAATCACATGAAGGGCTGGCTCCAACGAGGACGTTGGACTTCTTCAAGTGAGGGAGGTTTGTTACCCGGTGAAGACTTAGAGTGTGCTGTGATATGCCAGTGTGACATGGGGGGATGGCACTGTGGCATAAGTCCAACTTTGGAAGTGGGACTTAGGTTGAAATTACTTAGAGGACGGTAAAATAAACCTAGAGGGGGGGGGGGGGGGGGGGGGGTAAATAGGTTTTTTATGAATTAATTGACAAATTAAAATTTTAATTGCGGAAGAGTCAATATTAATTCAATTCTATCACAATATAAACCACACAATAATAAATATAAGTGCAGAAAATAAATCAGAGACGACACCAATATTTTTACATGGAAAAAGCTTGGAAAGACTCCAAGAAAAAAACCACGGATACGCTCGGGTATCGATGCACTATGAATCAAGAGGTACAAGACTCTATAAATTTTTAGACTTACAAATCACTCCTGATTTTCCATTCTCCACTTGATGTCTGACGGTCTTGAATCACTCGCGCTCCACAAAGCTCTTGCTCCGATTTCCGTACTCTGACGGCTCCGCTTCTCAACGGATCAAAGAACCATGAAGCCTCTTGCTTCGATCAAGGTGGTGTGATGATTTTTCAGCAACTAGATCATCCAATTGTGCATAACGATCTTTGGTGTAGAAGCATAATTGGAAAACCCCAAACCAAGAGAGAAGTAGAAAATATATAATCACTCAATAATTTTCTCTCTATATATCTCTATAGAAATATATGAACTACAGAATAATTTCAGAAATCTCTCACACAAGCCACACCTTTCTCTTAGGTTTAACTCATATATATATAGAAGAGTCTTCAATTAATGGTAAGAATCATTTTCCAATTAGGATTCGTATTTCCACCATTTCAATCTTTCAAATATAAATAAATATGTCAATGATAGTCCAATATACTGATAATAACTTCTAATCACGTCCCAAACTGGTTAGGAATCAATTACATAACATAATAAACCTTCCCAAAAATAATTCAGTGTAGCCACTTACCGAGTACTCGGTGGCGGTTCTATCGAGTACTCGGTGCACACCCAACTGCACAAGTGTGCCCAAGTTCGCAAAATGCTCTGGAGGATTTTACTACTTTTGCGCAAACGGCCACAAGTTCGCACTTTACCGAGTACTCGGTTGAACAAAATACAAATTTCTTTGAACTTGTTTCTCCATTGCATTGCCGTTTTCAACTATTGTTCCACTGAATATCCTTTGTATCTTCACCACTTTGTACACACATTTAACACTTAACAACTCAATCTAAAACACCAAAACTCTCAACATGGTTTTTTATCAGAATAATGCCATTACATAAATAAATGTTCTTACAATCTCCCCCTTGGCATTTCTGTGTCAAAAACATGTTTTACAAATATATCCTCACGATAAAAATAAAATCTATACCTATGAACACACATCGACAAACTTAGACATAGACTTTTCTTTTGATCTCATGATGATCTACGAATCCTGCAATCATAACACTTAAACACACATACTTGTGAAAAACAAGTGTGGAAAACAAATAACAGGAATAATCAATGTTAAATGATGATAAATAAAATGAATAATTTCAACATGAAGTATAATGATCATTAATCAGTAACAATTAATTTTCTCCCTAAAATAAATACTTTTCCCCCTTAACTGTATATCTTTCCCCCTTACTAAATACTTCTCCCCCTTTTTGTCACTGAAATGACAATGTAATAAATCATGATAAAAATCAAGATACTTGAAGGAGAAGACACAAAGTGTAAACATTGGGAAAATATTCGGGAAGATTAGATAATCTAAGCAAAACTTATAGAAATACATAGAACTCTAAAGAATTTATCTAGACTCTTGGTTTACAAAAATATCTACAATGCATGAACTTAATTCTAATGCATGAAATCAAAATGCTTCAATAAAATAAAATAAAAAATTTGATCTTAGAAACATGAGGTTTAAATATACTATCCAAAAATTCTTTCATTCATCATTCTTGTATGCTCATGAAATCAAATAATCATTACTCATGCAAATGCTATAATTTCGTTATAATAAAATGCATACAAGTTATCCCCACGCAATCATACACAATAATCTTCATGAATTAAATTTAAAAGAATGGTCCCCACAGTGGTGAAATAAACTTGCTAATTCTACAGTCAATCCACATAGTCTTCCGTGTTTTTGTGAACATTTTCTATGGTAGACCAATCTCACTTTTTCTATTTCATTGATCAAACTTTGCCATGCTAAAACACATTTTTTTTTATCTCTTTTTGTCTTTCTAAGTCTCCAGACTTTCCAGCAGGGATTTTTAATCCCAACCAACTAGGCCCGAGCTTCTTCCATGGGATTTATGCTCATCAGTTTTCTCTCATTTTTTATTGAAAAACTGCTTTTTGCATTTATTTTTATTTTTATATATATTTTTAACTTTTCTCCATACTACCCTTTCTCATGGTAACAAAGCTAATTTTTCAACTACATAGTCAAAGGTTAATTAATTGTCCAATAGAGAGTATATGCATGTGCTTATAGGTTAAAATCATCCTTCTCAGTTTTAATTTCACTCATCTATTCACTCATGTGGACCACATCTTAAAAATTCAATTTAATCAAACTATTATATAATCATGAGTGAGGTAATTGTATACACAATATCTTTCTAGTCATAAAATGTACACAAATCAACTCATACTTGATTCTAATCACATATTTTGAATGATGATTTAACAATTAGCTCATTATCTCTACCCTGCTCACATGTTTTTAAGAAGTTTTTGTTTTAAAATTTTTATGATATTTTATGACATAAGGTATACATGAACAATCCTAAAATTATCAAAAACATGATGCATGCATAATAATAAACAAAATTAAAAATGCACTATAACAAAAATGCATGATAATGTATCAATTATAGGATAAAGTATAATGCAAGATATTCCTAGAATGATACATATGTAGATATCTATTCTAAAGAAAGCATGCCAATAGATTTTCTAAGACTTATATGCTTTTGAAAATCTAATGGTTTTGTAAAGATATCTGCTAACTGAGAATCAGTGGATATAAACTCTAGAGACACTACATTATCTTCGACAAAATATCGAATAAAATGATGTTGAATATCTATATGCTTTGTTCTAGAGTGTTGAACAGGATTTTTAGAAATATTTATACCACTAGTATTATCAAAGTAAACAGTCATTGTGCTTTGTGAAAAACCATAATCCTGTAACATTTGACGCATCCACAAAATCTGAGTACAACAACTACCAACAACTATATATTCAGCCTCAGTAGTGGAAAGGGAGACACAATTTTTCTTCTTGTTATGCCAAGCAACTAAGCAATTACCAATATAAAAACATCTTCCACCAGTACTATTTCTATCATCTACATTACCAGCCTAATCAACATCAGAAAAAGAAGCAATATCAGTATTAGATCCTGATAGGTACCATAGTCCATAATTAATAGTCTCTTTTATATATATTTAATAATACGTTTAACAATAGTAAGGTGAGACTCTTTAGGACTAGCCTGATAACGTGCACAATTACCAACACTAAAAGCTATGTCAGGTCGACTGGCAATTAAGTACAATAAACTCCCAATCATACTTCTATAAAGTGTAGAATCAACATCTTTGCCTTTAGTGTCTATGCTAAGTTTGACACTTGTACTCATAGGAGTGCAAGCATCCTTAGCCTTATACAAACCAAACTTCTTTACTAATTCTAAGGCATATATAGTTTGAGAAATAAAAATACCATCAGTTAATTGCCTAATCTGTAGTCCTAGAAAGAAGTTCAATTCCCCATCCATACTCATTTCAAACTCATGTGTTATTTGTTCTTCAAAATAATGAGCAAGTTGATTAGAGGTGGAGCCAAACACTATATCATCAACATATATTTGAGCAATAACTATATTACTTTCAATTTTTTTGAATAAACAATGTTTTGTCCACTCCCACTCGGGTAAAACCTATTCCTAGCAGCTTGTTTTAACCCATACAAAGCCTTCTTAAGCTTATAAACATGACCTGGACAATAAGGATCTTCAAATCCTTTGGGTTGCTCCACATAAACTTCCTCAAGAAGAATTCCATTAAAAAATGCACTCTTAACATCCATTTGATATAACTTGAATCCAAGATGACATGCGATAACAAATAGAATACTAGTAGATTCAATTCTAGCCACTGGAGTAAACGTCTCATCAAAGTCTATACTTTCCTACTGTGTATAACGTTGAGCAACAAGCCTAGCTTTATTTCTTATAACAATACTATTCTCATCTTTTTTATTCTTATATATCCATTTAATACCTATTACATTTATATCCTTAGGTCTTAGCACAAGATACCATACATCATTCTTAACAAATTGTTGAAGTTCTTCTTGCATTGCATTTATCCATTCATTATGTTGAAGAACTTCTTTAATAACTTTTGGTTATAAGATGGATGTATAGCAAGCATAAGAAATTTCATTCCTAACCTTTCTACGAGTCACAATCATTTGATCAACAGATCATATGACTTTATCTAAAGGATGATTTAATTTAACTCTAGCATATGGTTCTTTAATAGGAGTAGGCTGAATAATATGAGAATGTTCATGTGATCTTATAGGACTAGTAATATCTTCATGATTAGTTTTCTCCTCTTCAGTATCAGTAGGAGAATCATCACTTAATATGAAAAATGGTTCACTATCATTTTCCTCGACTGAAGATCGAGACTCATCAATACATGAGTCATCAACAACTACATTGGCAGATTCCATCATGGTTTGGGTTCTAAGATTAAAAACCCTATATGCCCTACTCGTCAATGAATAACCCAAGAATATTCCCTCGTCACTCTTAGATTCAAATTTTCTTAAAGATTCTCTTTCTCTAAGAATATAACATTTAGATCCAAAAATCTTAAAATATTTTGTATTGGGTTTCTTGTCATTCCATAATTCATAGGGAGTTTTAAAAGTGTCAAGCCTAAGATAAACTTTATTTGAAGTGTAACAAGCTATGCTCACTACCTTGGCCCAAAGATTTCTTGGAACATTCCTTCCATTTAACATAACATTTGTCATTTCCTAAAGAACCCTATTTTTTCTCTCAATAACCCCATTTTGTTGTGGAGTATGTGGAGCATAAAATTCATGTTTTATTCCTTTTTCATCACAAAACGTATCAATCCCTGAATTTTCAAACTCCTTTCCATGATCACTTCTTACTCTAGTAATGAGATAATTTTTCTCATTCTGAATTTTTAAACTAATATTCCTAAAATTTTCAGCAGTTTCAGACTTTTCACTTAAAAATTCAACCCATGTAAATATAGAGTAATCATCAACCATCACAAAAATATATTTTTTACCTCTTTTGCTTAAGCTCCTAGTTGGTCCCATTAAATCAATATGCAATAACTCTAAGGGTCTAGAAGTACGTATGTTATTAGTTTTCTTGTGTTGACATCTAGTATGTTTTCCTTTTTGACACGGACCACACACAAGACCTTTTCCATACCTAAGCTCAGGAACACCTTTAACAATTTCAATTTTAGTAATCTTGGTTAAATCACGAAAGTTAACGTGTCCCATTCTTTGTTGCCAAATTTATATCTCTTCAAGGTTAACCTTATTGCATGCTAATTTAGAATTAGGAATAACACAATAATAGTTATCAGATGATCGCATACCTTCCATAACACAATTTCCAGAAGAATCAACGATTAAACATTTATCGGAAGAGAAATTGACATTATGATTATTATCACAAATTTGGCTAATACTTAATAAATTCTCTTTAAACCCTCAACATAAAGCACATTTTCCAATCTAGGCATACTAGAAACCACAATCGTTCATTTTCCTCGAACTCTAGACTTCTTTCCATCTCCAAAAGTAACTATCCCATTATTACTTTCCTCAAAAAAACCAAATAATGACTTATCTCCAGTCATATGCCTCAAACATCCACTATCCAAATACCAAACACTAGAATCATATGTTCTAAGAGCAGTGTGACCAACAAAATAATGTAACTCGGTTTTTCTTACCCATGCCTATTATTGGCCTTCAAATTCTATTTCGGACAATAATTCATGTTTTGATATTAACAAAACATTTAAGTGTGTTTGATACTAATATAATTTTGAGCTAAGTGTTTCAACAAGAACAGGAAAATGATTCGGAAAGAATGCCAACACAAAAAGCGATAAGCGACAAAGAAATTCAAGCGCAAAAACGGAAAAGGACAAAATGGTCAACGATAGGCGAAAGTTAAAGACTCAAGACCCGGGGTAGATAGGTCGGTGTGTGAATATTGTAACAAGATATTCTATGTGTTGATTGGTCCTATAAGTTCAAGTGATTAAAGAACCGAACTTAAAACGGAACAAAAACGAACTCAGAATCAAAATCCTTAAGTCACCCAGTTGACTGGCCAAGCAATGGCAACCGACTAGCTGTGACCTAGTAGATTGGCCAAGGGCCTAGTCGACTGGATGAAACAGAGAGTTCTTGAACTTATTTGATTGCCTGAGGCAGTTGACTGACTCTCTCAAGGCAGTCGGCTGGCCATAACCATTGGGAAAAATATTTTAAAATACAGCTTGGAGGCAATCAACTGGGTGCCTATAGGTAGTCGACTGGGTGCTTCAAGTTTTTAAGAAAAAGTAAATCTGAGAAATATTTTTGCCCATCACTTGGCGTTTATTCTTGCTAATTTTTAGAACTCAGTCTCTTACTCTCCTAGAGTGAGATTCACTCTCCAAACCTTAATGTTTCACTATATATAGAATGAGATGTAGGATTGAAAGAGTAGTTCTAGTGTGAGAAATTCCTATAAAGTCTTCATTTCTTATTTTCTCTCTAGCACTCTTTGAAAAGTCTTTGAAAGCAAGAAGCAATAAATTTCATTTTTTACTCAAATCATTTGAAGACTTAAACTCTAGCTCTTTTCTTATTCTCTCATTGAATTCATCCTTTGAGAATATACATCTAGAGTTCTTTAAATATCACTTAAAAACACTTGAGCTTATATTGATCTATCTTCCATAAAAACCTTAGGGTTTTTGAGTGTTTTTGTTTCTTGAGTGATATATTGATTGCATACACAAATTTATAATCTTGGGTAAGTGAAGCCCAGTGTTTCAAGGGAGGATTGTTCTCTTGATTGTTTGACGAGCTAGTTAGCTCGTGTATAAAGGTTTTGTTATTCCACCTATTGAAGGAAGAGGCATAGTGTGAGGATTGGGAAAGTCTCAAGGAAGTGGATTCTTTGAGTCGAGGACTAGGACCTGCCGAACCTTGTAAAAATCACGGTGTCAATCTGTCTATCTCTATCTCCTTAATTTGTTATCCTGCATGCTTATTAATCTTGTGATGATTAATTTGATAAATTAAATTGAGTCCTTCATTGAAAACTTATTTGTATAACAAATTTAGAGATTTGTGGATATTGCTAGTTTTTGTTAAAAAGAATTTAACAATTGTTTCAACACCCTATTCACCCCCCTCTAGGGCTAATTAGTGACTAACAATTGGTATCAGAGCCTAATCTCTACTTGTTTTAGACTTAACCATCTTAGAGAACGATGATGGCCTCAAATGTAGTCACTCACGTAGAAGGAAAATCTAATAATAGGCCCCCATGGTTTGATGGTTCAAACTATAGCTATTGGAAGACTATAATGGTAGATTTTCTTCAAACTATTGAATACCAAATTTGGTAAGTTATTGTTGATAGACCTTTTACTATAACCAAAGTTATGTCTATTAAATTGTCAAACGAATGGGATAATGATGAACGTAGACTTATGTCTTTTAATGCCAAAGCTAAGGTAAATCTAAATTGTGCCTAAAGTCCAAATGAATTTAATCGAGTTTCTACTTGTTCCACGGCTAAAGAAATGTGGGATAAATTAGAAGTAACTTATGAAGGTACCACTCAAGTTCGAGAATCTAAAATTGATATACTCATGTATGAATATGAATTATTTTCTATGAAAGATGATGAAAATATCAACTCTATGATGTCTCATTTTACTAACATTTTGAATGGACTAAAGCATCTTGGTAGAATTATTCCTAGATCCGATGCGGCACGGAAAGTTCTTAGAAGCCTTCCAGTCAAATGAGATGCAAAAGCGACGTTAATTAAAGAAGCACATGATCTTAGCACAATGAGCCTTGATAAGATCTTTGGGTCTCTTCTTACTTGGAAAATCACCCTCAAATTTTGTGAAGAAGACACCAAGCCTAGAAAAGGTATAGCTTTGCAAGCCTCTACCAAAAATGAAGCCAATGTGCAAATTGAAAAGGAGGAAAATGAAGACATTGTCTTGATCACCCAAAGATTTAAGAGATTTCTTCAAAGAAAGAAATTCAACGGTGGGAGATTCATAAGGAAAAATGAGCCAAGAGGCGAGTCTAACAAGAGGGAGCCTCCAACTTGCTTCAATTGTGGAAAGTCGGGGCACTAAAAACGAATGCTTCAAACTCAAAAAGGAGAACTAGAAAAGGTCAAACAAGATATCCATGAATGCTACATGGGATGATTATGACTCATGTGATTCGGATGAGGAAGAGAATGGCGAGGAAATGGCAAACCTTTGCCTCATGGCAAATGAAGATGAGGTATGCTTGAAGTTCGCCTCAAAATAAAAATGGTTTCTTGATAGAAGATGCTCAAGGCATATGAAGGGAGACAAATAAAAATTCATGTCTTTAAAGTCCTATGAAGGAGGGAATGTTACTTTTGGAGACAACTCTAAAGGAAAAATTATTGGAATTGACTCCATCGGTATAGCTTCCTCTCTATCTATAGATAATGTGCTTTTAGTTGATGGTCTGAAGTATAACTTGTTTAGCATTAGTCAATTATGTTACAAATGTTGTGATGTTATTTTTAGGTCAAATGCATGCAAAGTTGAGAAAGATGGAAAACAATTGTTCAATGCTAAAAGAAGCGAAAATTTGTATACTATGTTGCTTTGTGAATTGCATGATCAAGATGTTAAGTGATTTGTCACATCTTGCGAAAATAGTTGGTTATGGCATAGACGCTTAGGACATGCTAGTATGGACCGCATTCATCGTTTATCTAAAAATGAGTTAGTCAAAGGCCTCCCGAAGACTAATTTTTCAAAAGATAAAGTATGTAGTGCGTGTTAAATAAGCAAGCAAGTAAAGTCCTCTTTCAAAAGAAAGAAAGACAATACCACTTCTAGACTACTAAAACTACTTCACATGAATCTTTTTGGACCAGAGAAAATGGCTAGCTTAGCCAGAAAACTCTATGTACTCGTTATAGTCGATGACTACTCTAGATTTACTTGGGTTCACTTTTTTGGTCATAAAAATGAAACTCACTATATTATTGATAAATTTTATAGAGTCATTCAAAATGAAAAAAGATTTGAAAATCAAGAAGATTAGAAGTGATAGGGGTAGGGAATTTGAAAATTAAGATTTAGAGAAATTATGTGATGAACTTGGTATATCTCATGATCTCTCGGCTCCAAGAACCCCTCAACAAAATGGTGTGGTTGAAAGAAAGAATAGGTCTTTGCAAGAAATTGCTAGAACCATGTTAAATGAACACAACCTTCCCTGAAGCCTTTGGGCGGAAGCGGTAAATACCACTTGTCATGTCATAAATAGAGTTATCATTCGAATACAATTGGGAAAAACACCTTATGAGTTATGGAACGATCGAAAGCCCAATATTGGGTATTTTAAGTTGTTTGGTAGTAAATGCTTTGTGCTAAATGATAAAGATAACTTGGGAAAATTCGACTCCAAATCGAATGAAGTAATTTTATTAGGTTATTCTTCAAGAAGTAGAGCCTTTAAAGTCTTTAACAAAAGAACTTTAACCATGGTCGAGTCTATTCATGTTGTTTTTAATGAATCACCACCACTACCATTACCTAGGGTTGACCTAGATGATGATGAAGTTGTAGGCATTGAGGATAGCTTAAATAACCTTAATATTTCCAACTCATCCAGTAGGCAAATGGAAAAGAGTGAAGTTGGGAATCAATCTAATGATGACTTGACAAACTCAATTCCTAAATCTTGGAGGATTGTACACAACCATCCTCTTGACCAAGTCATAAGTAATCCTTCACAAGGTGTTAGCACAATATCTCAACTTAGAGATTTATGCAATCACATGGCTTTTGTGTCTCAAATCGAGCCCAAAAACCTCCACGAAGCTCAATGTGATGATTCTTGGACCGTGGCTATGCAAGAGGAGCTAAATCAATTTGAACGCAATCAAGAGAAACAAGAAATCTCATTGTTCACTCAAATCATTTGAAGATTTAAACTCTAGCTCTTTTCTTATTCTCTAATTGAATTCATCCTTTGAGAATATACATCTAGAGTTCTTGAAATATCACTTAAAAACACTTGAGCTTATATTGATCTATCTTCCATAAAAACCTTAGGGTGTTTAAGTGTTTTTGTTTCTTGAGTGATATATTGATTGCATACACAAATTTTTAATCTTGGGTAAGTGAAGCCCATTGTTTCAAGGGAGGATTGTTCTCTTGATTGTGTGACGAGCTAGTTAGCTCGTGTGACGAGCTAGTTAGCTCGTGTGTAAATGTTTTGTTATTCCACCTATTGAAGGAAGAGGCATAGTGTGAGGATTGGGAAAGTCTCAAGGAAGGGGATTCTTTGAGTCGAGGACTAGGACCTGCCGAACCTTGTAAAAATCACGGTGTCAATCTCTCTATCTCTATCTCCTTATTTTGTTATCTTGCATGCTTATTAATCTTGTGATAATTAGCTTGATAAATTAAATTGAGTCCTTCATTGAAAACTCATTTGTATAACAAATTTAGAGATTTATGGATATTGCTTGTTTTTTAAAAAAGAATTTAATAATTTTTTTAACACCCTATTGAACCCCTCTAGGGCTAATTAGTGACTAACACCTGTTTATTTTTCAGAGCTCTAATTGTCAGCTCTGACAAATTCTTTACCTCCTTACTCAAAACCCTAATTTGATCTTCAACATTGGATTTTCTTTGAGTTCTTGGATTTATTATTAAATTCAAATTACTTCTTCTCAATTTGAAACACATGGGTCAGATATGTTATTTCACACCACAGTAATGACTTATAGGAACAAATCTTTGAAAAACATTATTAGGAATCTTATGATACTTAACGAGAACATAAGGCTTATTCTCAACCGGTTTTTTGATATAAGATTGAACATTATGATTTCTATCAGTTTTACCTTGAGAAGAATTAGATGCTACTTCAGAAGTTCTAAAAAAAGTAGTTTTAGGAATGATATTAGAATTACCCGTTGTTCCTACGAAACTCAATCCTTTAGTATTTCCCACAGATTTACTTATACTCAACATATGATCAAGCTTAAGGGTTCCACTTGACCGGTTATAAATAGTTGAGTTAGCATCCTTTAATTCTTTTTCCAACACCTCAATTCTCAAAGATTTCTCATCTATATCATATCTTAGATTGACTAATTCCTTATTTAGATCATTTACGCTTTTCAAAGCATGATTCCTTTCTTGTTTAGACTCAATCAACTTTTTAGACAATTGAGCATTTTTGTTCTGTAAGAGTTTTAGCGTTTGGGGACTATTTGCTAATTCGTCTTTTAAAGATTGTAATTCTTTATCCATTCTTAAATATTTAGTCAATAGTTGATTGTGATAATAGTTGAGTAAGTTTCTCAAGTAATTCATCATAAGAAGCTTGATGCACGTCATCACAATCTTCATTACCCTCAGAATCTTCATCTCCAGACATCGACCACCAAGTAGCAACTTCTTTAATCTCCTTGTTTTGTGCAGCTAACATTGTATAGTTCTCAGACTCATCACCTATCTCTAGTCTGTCGCATCACTAGCAGATCCATTATCAGATTCATCATCCCAAGTGACAGCTAAGCCTTTGGATTTTTTCAAGGTGTTTGCACACTGCAACTATGTGACCAAACCCTTTACACTCAAAACATTGAGGTTTCTTCTTTTTAAGATCAAACTGGTCATTCCTATATTGGGGTTTATTCTTATTTCTAAAATCATTTAATTTATCCTCAAAATTCTGTCATTTGCCACTTCTTTTGCCACTATTAGCCTTAACTTTGTTTAACCTTTTAGTAAACATGGAAATATCATTCATCTTTAAATCACTTTCTCTATCAGATTCAAACGAATCTTCTCTAGTGGTTTTAAAGGCTATGTTTTTTTCTTTAACACTGCTAGACTTCTTAGGGGGACTTTTGAACATATCCATCTCATAAGGTTTTAGATTTCCAACCAATTCTTCAAGTTTAATTTCTTTAAGACTCATTACTTCAGAGATAACAGTAACCATAAACCGGAAACGTTCAGGGAGAAACCTAAGAATCTCTTTCACTATAGTAGTCTCAGGAATGGACTCTCCTAGATTATGACAACTCGTTACTATATCGGTTAGTCTATCCTCGAAGTCAGCAAAAATTTCATCCTCTTCCATTTTAAGTTGTTCAAATTTAGAGTTTCGATTCTTTAACTTTTGAAGTCCCTTCATGAGTTACTTGAAGAACATCCCAAGTTTCTTTTGCATTTTCGCACATAATAATTCTTTTAAATTCACTAGAGGTAACGGCATTGTATAAAACATTCAAAGCTTTAGAGTTCCAATTAGAACTGTTTATTTCAGTAGTAGTCCACTCGTTAACCGATTTTAATTTAGATTTATTAGTAGTCGCGTCTATCATAGTGGGAGGTGAATAGCCTATTTCTATAGCAAGCCATGCTTTCTCATCAAGAGAATTTAAGAATGTTTTCATCCTAGCTATCTAATACGTATAATTAGAGCCATCAAACAAAAGGGACCTAGATACAGAACTTCCTTCACGAGGTAAGTTCATTGTCTAAGTTCAAGATCTAACCCTAGGTCGTTAACCTAAATTAGGGCAAACCTTGCTCTGATACTAATTGAAATTACTTAGAAGACGGTGAAATAAGCCTAGAGGGGGAGTGAATAGGTTTTTCATGAATTAATTGATAAATTTAAATTTTTAATTACAGAATATTCAATTTTAATTCAATTCTATCACAATATAAACCACACAATAACAAATATAAGTGCAGAAAATAAATCAGAGACAACACCAATATTTTTACGTGAAAAAACCTTAGAAAGACTCCAAGAAAAAAATCACGGATACGCTCGGGTATCGATCCACTATGAATCAAGAGGTACAAGACTCTATGAAGTTTTAGACTTACAAATCACTCATGATTTGCCTTTCTCCACTCGACGTCTGACGGTCTTGAATCACTCGCGCTCCACGAAGCTCTCACTCCGATCTTCGTACTCTGACGGCTCCGCTTCTCAACGGATCAAAGAACCATAAAGCCTCCTGCTTCGATCAAGGTGGTGTGATGATTTTTCAGTAACTAGATCATCCATATTTGCATAATGATCTTTGGTGTAAAAGCACAATTGGAAAATCCCAAACTAAGGGAGAAGTAGAAAATATATAATCACTCAATAATTTTCTCTCTATATATCTCTATAGATATATATGAATTGTAAAATAATTTTAGAGATCTCTCACACAAGCACACCCTTCTCTTAGGTTTAACTCATATATATAGAGAATAGTCTTTAATTAATGGTAATAATCATTTTTCAATTAGGATTTGTATTTCCACCATTTAAATCTTTCAAATATAAATAAATATGTCAATAATAGTGCAATATACAGATAATAGCTTCTAATCACACCCTAAAGTGGTTAAGAATCAATTACATAGCAGAATAAACCTTCCCAAAAAAAATTCAGCGTAGCCACTTACCGAGTACTTGGTGGCGGTTCTATCGAGTACTTGGTGAACACCCAATTGCGCAAGTTCGCAAAACGCTCTGGAGGATTTTACTACTTTTGCGCAAACGGCCGCAAGTTCGCACTTTACCGAGTACTCGGTAACAATCCCACCGAGTACTCGGTGGAACAATATATAAATTTCTTTGAACTTGTTTCTCCATTGCATTGATGCTTCCAGCAATTGTTCCACTAGATATCCTTTGTATCTTCACCACTTTGTACACATATTTAACACTTAACAACTCAATATAAAACACCAAAACTCTCAACATGGTTTTTGATCAGAATAATGACATTACATAAATAAATGTTCTTACATAGGAGTTTGGGAAAAATGCAGGAATTAAAGTATAGCAACCTTATGACCCTAGAAGATGACCTGCCAAAGAAGATTTTGATTTAAAGGTCTAGAAAATTAAATATAGCCATTATAGTTTTCAAGCAGGGTTGATATTTGATCTGGGCATTGTACTGGTTGTGTTTTCTACATATATAGGGGATTGGGTGCTCCTGACCCAAGATGGTATTCAACCACTTAGCAAGGCATGGGTAAGCCTTGACTAAGACAAGTGTGGGGAAGCTTGTTGACGTGGTTTGACATGGTTCGGTGGCACGGTTGGTAATGATGGCTGGGTTAGACATTGTGGAATGTGTTAAAGCATTCATGGCTTGGCAAGCCATGTGTGTATGCCCACGAGTGTGCCAACTTTACTTTGGCAAGGTGATGCCTTAACTTGACATGCATTGGTGTGTATACAATGCACTTGGCTTGGCAAGCCATGTGCACACCAAGCTTTGGTCAGGCCAACTTATCCATGGAGGATAAGGTTGTGACACGAGACAAGCAATGGTTGGTGTTGATTCAAGACATAGGCATGGTGCTGCATGGCCTATGTGCCAAGGCATTGACAGAATAAAGACGTGGACATAGCTAGGTGCTGGCTCGATGGTGAAGGCATTGGTTCAAACTTGGTGAAGCTCTAAAGTGCGTGTAGGCTTGAGAAGAGCCGGGACAAGGCATTTGGCTCAGCAAAGGCAAACATTATGCAGTGTTGGTATATGTTTGGATTGAGTTGGCTCAAAATGGTGCAGCATGGTTCATACTTAGGCAAGACAAAGACTGGTCAAGGCCAATGTGTGACTCAGACATGCAGTTTGGGCAGTTTGGTGACACACAACTGACTCTAACCATCAAGAGGCAAGGTGGCATTGCAGAAGGCTGCCACAACATCCTTACAGTTGGGAGTGCAACTGTGTGCTGAGTGTTAACAGTCTTTGATTGATGCCAACACAGCCTAGGTGGATGGGGTTGTCATCCACATTAGATATAGGCAGTTTTGTATATTGGCCTATATAGGCACATATGTATGGCATTGTATAGGCAGCGAATTTCATAGAGAAATAGTGCTTGTGAGTACTGTAGTGTGCCTAAGTAAGAGGAATCCTTTGTACTATTTGAGTTTTAGTAAAAAGGTTGGAAAACCATTGTTG
Source organism: Cornus suecica (assembly GCA_963922005.1). Classification (NCBI taxonomy): domain Eukaryota; kingdom Viridiplantae; phylum Streptophyta; class Magnoliopsida; order Cornales; family Cornaceae; genus Cornus; species Cornus suecica. The sequence goes on from OY998246.1 coordinate 56,042,928, forward strand.
TTGTTTTCTTTAAATTATGGGTGGTGTTCATTTATATTGCATTTCATATACAGTGTGTGTGTGTGTTGTGCAAGACTTAGTGCATCTCAAAGGCATTAAGTGTGAAATTGGCTGACTTGGTTGGAGTCCAAGTACCATCATAGGGCAAGATTTTGGTGTTGAAAATGACCCCTGTGACAATAACCATATACATTGTTCAATGATTAGTGTACATATATATATATATACATATATATATTGAGAGATCTCCTCTTGAACTCGCATGGCTATATATATACACAGTGTGTTATTGTAATTGTTATAAAGAAAGACCACCCATGGTTTGTTGGTGGTTTGTTTTATTCTCTATAATTGTACAAGAACCCACATGTTGCCTCATGAACCTAAGTATTTATAGGTATATAAAGCATATACTTTGGAAAGTAAAGGAAAACCTAACAGAAAAGAAAACATAAAGCGTCGGCAAATTTTGTGTTTCTTTTATGTGCGGGTTGTCGGCAATTGGTCTCCCCAGTGAATCCGGAGAGGAATTTGGACATATCAATATATATATATATATAGATGAACTATTATATATGTACATGTATATATAGGAAGAGTGAGAGCCGATTAAGTTTTATCGCCGGTGATGTTGAGGCATGGCGCCGGCTAGTGGCTTCTCATGGATGGCCGACTTTGCGGTAGGCGGCGGCGACAATGAAGGAGCCTAACACGCACTGTTGCAAGAGTTCCATGGGGAAGATGACCTATTGTGCCCTAATGGCTCATGGGCTAATTTTGGGCCCAAAGGGCCTTTTTGGGCATGTTCTCTTTAAAAGTTAGCCTTTTGGGCTTGTTCTCTTGGATTAGCTTTTTGGGCCAGAATTTTTTAATTCAATTATGGGCTGAAAATATATTTAAACCCATTGGCCTAAGGGCAATATTTGCCTTACGCTGCTTAAGCAGGAACTCCTCCTTACATGCCAATTGAAAACTGACACCTGTTTATAAAAATTAAATAAAATTATATTACATGTTTTCCTATCTCTCTCACTCACCCATCTCTCTCTCCATCACAATTCAACACCATCCACCTATGCCACCACCATCCACCTTTGCTACCACCACCACCACCATGTGCCACCACCACCACAAACACCAAACAATCCCCCCACCTAGTTGCGTTTCTCTCTCTTTCTCTAGAACCTTCACTTTATCTCTTTAGAACCCTCACATACATCAAATACCAAATTTCACCCATGCACCACCACCACCACTACTGGAGCTTCGACTATCTGTGAATCGCCCATGTCGCCAATAGATTTGCCCAAAATTGGATTCTCAGCTGGTGGAAAATGGGTTTTTGGTGGTTCACTAGGAAAATCCCAGATTTGGGAATCAAGTTGCCCAATATTGCCCTCTTTGCCTCCACCACTGCCGACTTCACTCACCTCGCCGATGTCCCACCGCCACCCCTCTTCTCCTCCCTCCTTCTCCAACGCGCGACCTCCAATACCCAAGTTCTCCATCCCCCAACCCGATCTTAAGCACTCCGATCCAATAATCGAAGTGGACAACAGAAAAAAAAGGAGAGCAGATGATTTGATGCAGAGGATGAAAAAGAGAATATAGATGAGAGAAAGGGGTGCATGAAGAGCATAGGGAGGATGAGAGAGAATGTATAATTTATTTTTATTTTATAAATGGGTGACATTTTCTGATTGGGCCACGTGGTTTCTAAGCAGGAGTGTCTGCTTAAGCGGCCTAGGGCAAGTATTTCCCTTAGCCTAATGGGTTGTTTGTTAATTAAAAACTATATTATTTTGGGTCTGTATTATTGTATTCTGTAAATTAATATTTCATTTAAGTTTTTGGGTTGAAAATATTTAATTATAATTTAATTAGTGGGTTATTATTTTTTGGTCGAATCTTTTATAGTTTTAAACCCAGAAGACCATGATTTGTTTAAACTCAATTTTTAAGGTGCACCATGATTAATTATTTACATCTATTTATATAGACTGGATAATCTAATATGCATATTTGTTATTATATTTTTTAAAATGCATGAGTGATAGGTGTCACGTGTTAGATATTTTGACCCCTTAACTCACTATAGTCATGTCATTTCATTCCATTATTTGATATTTTTATGTCGTTTGTGTGTTTAAGCATACTTCAGGAGCTTAATGAAGAAATATAGTGAATTTTAGTTAATTAACCAAGTATATGTTCGTTTCTATCCAAGGAGAGAGTCAAAGAGGTGTTTCCGAGACAAAAATGGCTCCCGGAGGGCAAAAATGGCATTTTCCGAAGCCATCACTTCAAGCAAAAAGTCTCATGGAATTAAGACGGTCATTTTGGCACAATTATGGAGAAAAGTGGTTTTCATGAAGAATCTACGCTCAAGCTATGCCTACAGAAGCAAAAAGTGGCCAGAAAGTGAGTTTCTACGCTAAACCTACGCTCAAGGTACGCCTAACACGTAGCTCGCCTACGCCTAATGCTTAGGTACGACATGAACAGTGTTTTCAACACAAATTTTCAGCCAATTTCAAGAGCCGATATCTCGGTTAAAACATGTCCAAATAGATGATTCTTGAGCCTAAAATCAAGAACGTGAAGTCAGCTTTCCAACAAGCTATTACAAGCCTCCATCCAATGTGCGTAGCTCTAGATATGATAAAAAGAGTGAGAGGTGTCCTGCAGAAAAAGCTGAAAATTTCAGATTCAGGCTAAAATCATTTTGACCCGGATTGATACGAATTGACCCGGATTACTTTATATTCAACTCCAACACCTATAAGCACGTTTATTTGACATATTAGACATCATATTGAAGGGTTTTGCTAAATTGGGGTGAAATTACGAAAAAGGACAACCTTAGGGTTTCCCATGATTTTTGTCTATAAATACCAAAGGTTGTTACAGATGTTGGAGAGCTTCGTTCATATAATTTTTAGAGCAATCACTGGAGATACATCTAAAGGAGGAGTCATTCAATACCTAGAGATCCGGAGAAGACGACCATGGAGGGCGATTCTACATCAACAATGCAGTCTCCCTTAATCATGATCAACTAACTCGGTATCTAGGGTTTTCTAGCAAAACCCTATCCAAGTAATGTAGTTCTTATTTATTTTCAATGGTAACAAGGGGAAACTGTGACCATACTATGATGATTGTAGTAGATAAGATACCGTTTTTATTCTTGATACAAGTTTATATATTTATTATAATTCTTGTCTTAGACTGAATGAATATATTTATCTTACACAATCATGATTATTCACTATTGATTGGAACTCGGATGCTTAATTCATGATTTTCTACACAATGGTGGTAACCCTAGGTTGACACATGTCATGCCTTGGCGAGTTGATATATACATGCTTTAGTTTATTTTCATGCATTAGGAGTATATTATAGTAATTTAATTGACATGTACTAATCAATTCAGTCATGAGATGGGTTGTCGCAATCCGGTTGATGGTATTCCTTTTTGGGCAATCCTAAGTAACACATTGCTCATTTTATGGAGACTTGTAATAATGCAGCTGTAAAAACATTTAGAGTATTATTTGTGTTTGGCATGTTCTAGACAATAACCATGTTGAATGAATTGTCATGTTGAGAGTTTTGTGTATTTGCAATCGAGTTGTTAGTATGTTTGTTTATATCTCGAGAAAGAAGTCAAGGAGTGTGTCAAAGCACAGAAGACTACCAGAGGGAAAAATCATCTTTTCCAGACATCCTCATTTCACCAGAGGGAAAAAATGTCATTTCCAAACATCATGACTTCAACAAAAAGCATCAAGAGTTCGAGATGGCCAGTTTAGCTCAAATATGAAAAAATTGCAAAAAATACAACATACCTACGTCGTGAGATGCTGAAACATGACAAATTGGCTCTAACCTACGTTGTGGTTTTGAAGCTAGGAGAGGACCCTACGCCCAAGCGTATGTCTCTATGCTTGGTCCCGTGATCACTTGTTATGCAGGATTTGTTTCGGGTTGTTTTCGGATTTTTCCAGTTTGGTCCCTACTTCGAGTTTTTAAGTGATCAACGACTTCAAACCTCTACGTATAGGCATATACACATATTTACATCATATTTTAGAGGATTTATGAAATAATTGTGAAATTACGTAAGAGGGCAAGGTTACGGTTTTCTATGACTTGGTCTATAAATACCAAGGTTCTACAAGATATGAGGCTACGTCTTTGAAGGATCTATACAGTATTCCATCGTTCATATTCTTCTACAGAGATATAGATATATATAGAGAAAATATCATTGAGTGATTAGAGATATATAAGTTCTCTCTTGTTTTTGAACGTCATCAATTGTGCTTCTACATCGACGATTTCTATGCACGATTGAATGATATAATTGCTGAAAAATTCACACATTGTTCATTGCAACGAGGTTGCTTTGATCCGTCCGAGTATGGAGCAATTCGAGGATTTCAGACCGCGAGTAGAGAAAGACAAATCAGACATGATTTGTGAGTCTCTCATAGTGTCTGGCGGAGCAAGCGTGCTTCATGAAGTACAAGTGATTCAAGGGTTTCAGACCGCGAGTAGAAGAAGGCATATCAGGAGTGATTATAAGTCTAAAACTCTCAAAGAGTTTATACTTGTTGATTCATAGTGCATCGGTACCTGAGTGTACCCGTGGTTTTTTCCTTGGAACGTTTTCTTGGTTTTTCCACGTATAATTCTCTGTGTCATCTCTTGTTTATTTTTTACACTACATTGATGTTTGCTTGATATTTCTTGAATGATGTGGTTTGAGAATTAGGGTTTTGTGATTGGATTAAAATTGACTTTTTCACAATTAAATATTAATTTGTCAATAAATTCACAAAAATCCTATTCACCCCCCCCCCCCCCCCCTTTAAGCTATTTTCACCATCGTCTAGGTAATTTTAGCACGGACATATGGCGATCTTTTGGTGAAGCAATTTGTTCATTCTTTAAAGGGAAACGCCTTCAATTGGTACAACGACTTGGAAGCTGAATCAATCGACAGTTGGGACCAAATGGAGCGGGAGTTCTTGAATCGCTTTTACAGCACCCGACGTATGGTAAGCATGATAGAACTTACCAACACTAGGCAATTGAAAGAGGAGCCAATTGTGGACTATATCAATAGGTGGAGGGCGCTAAGCTTGGATTGCAAAGATTGACTCTAAAAAATCTCCGCTGTTGAGATGTGCATGCAAGGTATGCATTGGGGTCTCCTTTATATCCTTCAAGGAATCAAACCTCGGACTCTTGCAATTGTTACATTGATAGAACTATATTATGCGGTTAGTGGTGGAGTGATGAAAACCCTACTTTTTTTCTCTCTTGAATAACAAACCAATTTACTTTGCTTTTTAGAATAATTTAGTTAATTTAGATAATTTGGTCTTCGACCACCAAAACAAACAAAATTTCAAAAATATAACTCATTGTTTTTGAACTATTGAAGTGAACAATCTTAGTCTTTGTGGGATCGATATCCCTTACTCAAGCTGTCGCTATTCTATAATTGATACGTAGCGCGTTGGGTAAAACCTGGCGTCCTTAAGGTGTTGTTTTTAACCATATATTTTGTACACACCTGGACCACATCAATGAGCATGTTTGCTTGTATTAAAGTTTCTACTTGAAGTGAAGTTATATTCATTTTATTTTTATTTGGGTTGTTGATATATGTATTAATGAAATTAAGGAAATTATTTGACACATATAAAATAAAACTCTGAAGTTTAGGTCTTTCTTGGGGTTTAGAAAGATCGGTAAAGGTGTCGTTTCGAGGTAGTAGCTAAAGTGGGTGATGCCTGCCAAAAGATGACACATTTATTGAAGTTATTATATTTGAAATGGATCTCACAGGGCACTTGCTTACATTGGGGCATTCATTCTGCCAAAAGGTGATCAATGTCTTAATGTGAGATAAGTGATTTAGAATAGTTGAGTGCTTAATTTAGAATGTGAGATAAGTGATTTAGAATAGTTGAGTGCTTAATTTAGAACTAAATAACCCTCTTGCTAAAATGTAATGTAAGTGTTTAGTGATATTGTAAGTATAATTAACTAGTTATATGGCGATTTAATCGCTGTTTGGGGAATAAATAATATAAAATTCTGCTAAAAGGTGATTTTTAGATGATTTACATATTTTCTGCAAAGTGGATGGTTTTTGCACGTAGTAAAATACTTTGATAAATTCGGCTTTAAACCTTAAAGCACGAATTGAAGATATAATCCCTAAAGTTGTGACATATTATTTTATATGTTGTTTATTTTTGTTTTATGTAATATAACATGTTTAAATGTTATATGAACGCTTCCGTTATTTAGAGAGAACTTGCAGAGATTGAACTATTTAATGGTTTGTTTATAATGCTTGGAATACAAGTGTTGACATGATGTTGATTTTATGGACTACAGTTATTACTATATTTATTAGGTTTATTGTTGCTTCTATTGGTGATGTTATTCGGGATAGTCTTCTTGTATTTGATATTACAGGGAGTTGTTTGATCTTATCAAGTAATAGTTTTATGGGTACCAAGAAGTACTCTATGTATTTGTTTTCAAGGTGAATTATTGTTCATAAGATGTTAAAAGATAATGTTAAGTAGTGATTAGTACTTTGTGTGATTAAAGATTAACGACTCAGTGACGTTAAATTGAGTTGTGTTGTATTGTAAAGGAAAACAAGAAAAGGAAAGGACATCAAAGTTCGGATTAAAAAGTGCTTTAATTAGAGAGGTTTCCTCTATGTTGTAGCATAGGAGATTGAGACATATCTTAAGAGAGGGACTTGAATGCTTGGTCAATGAAGTATTGGAACACTTGATTTTTCAGACTATGACCTATGCGTTGACGGATATATATGGTCCATTTCCCAATGCTTCTCGCATAGGTGAACGTTACTTCATTACATTTATGATGATTTTTGAAGTATGCTTATTTGTACCTCATTCACCGTAAGTTTGAGGCACTTAATGTGTTTAAAATTTTTCAAGCTGAAGTCAAGAGGCAATTGGATCGAAAGATCAAAGTTGGGAGATCAGACCAAGGGGGTCAAGGTGTGAATCACGATCCGTTCATCTCTTATATTATAGATCATGGTATTGTACCTCAGTACATTACTCTTGGGTCTCCTGAGCAAAATGGAGTTGCAGAAAGAAGAAACTGCACCTATCAGGATGCAGTTCACAGCATGATGAGTCATTCTTCACTTCCTGCGAGTTTTTTGGGGATAAGCTCTCAAAATTGCAATTTATCTTCTCAATAAAGTACCGTGTATGGCAGCCCTTGAGACTCCTTTCAAGCTATGGATGGGTTGTAAACCCAGTTTTTGGTATTTACATATTTGAGGATGCCTTGTAGAGACAAGTTGTATAATCCTGATATTCAAAAATTAGATCCTTGCAAGGTTACTTGTCATTTCATTGGGTATATATAGAGATCATTTGGTTATTATTTTTACTACCCATCTAGATTTATGGACATTGTTGAGACATGACATGCAAAGTTTATTGAGGATGGTGATACCAATGGGAGTTTAAGACATCGTGTTTTCCCTTTTACAGAAGAACAATCTTGAGTGATGTTCCTAGTGATATTGATTTTATTGGATCCTCTTCAGTGTTTCCAAATTGAGTTTCTAGCCCTATTCTCCCAATTGATCCAACTTTCTCCTATTGTTCCTAATCGTGTTCCTGAGCATATTCAGCCTTGGAGATCCTCATGAGTTATGATGTTTATTATACCAGATGTTTTTATGTATATGTTGCTGAGGTTGATTAGTGAGCATGAGGACCCACTTATTTTGATGAGGCTTTGAGGGACCATAGGCATTCTAATTGCATAAATGTCATATAAGATAACATACCATCTATGGATATTAATAAAGTGTGGGAGTTTGTTAATATCTGAGCATTGGGAAGACGGTGGAGTGTAAATTGGTTTATAAGATGAATAGGGATTAAAAATGGAAAAGTGGATCGGTATAAGGTTAGGTTGGTGGCTAAAGGTTTCTTCAATTGACTCCTTCAGGGTTATTATTTCCATTGTAGCACATAATGATCTTGATTTGCATCAGATAGATGTCAAGATAACATTCTTTAATGGGGATCTTGAAGAGGAGAATTACATGTCTCAACCTGAAGGTTTCATTATGAAGGGATAAGAGCACCATATATATAAATTGAAGAAGTCTATTTATAGACTTAAGCAAGCTTCAAGACAATGGTATTTGAAGTTTTATGAAGTGATTATCAATTATGATTTTAAAAGATAATATCACGGACAACCACATTTACCTCAAAGTGAGTGGGAGTCAATTTGTTATCCATGTTATATATGTTGATGGCATATCATTGACTAGCAATACCATCCATGCAATACATGATATTAAGAAGTTTATGTTAAGTCATTTTAATATGAAGGACATGGGTAATACAGGGTATGTTTTTGGCATTAGGATCCATAGAGATCGCACAACAGGAATACTTGGTCTATCTCAGAAAACATATATTGAGAATGTGTTAAACATTTTCAATATGGTGAATTGTTGTCCTCGTGAGATTCCAGTTGTTAAAGGAGATATATTCACAAAATATCAATGTCCCAATAATGAGGTTGAAAGAAGTCAAGTTGATGTCAAGGAATATACATCTACAGTTAGAAGTTTAATGTATGTTATGACATGCATTATGCCTAGCATCAGTTATGTGGTTGGGTTGCTTTGAAGATTTCAGCAAAATCCGGGTGTTGTTCATTGGACAACAGTGAAGAAGGTTTTGAGGTACCTAAAAATAACCAAGGAGTTCATGTTAACTTAGAGAAAAACAGATTACCTATATAATTGATTATTCTGATTCAGATTAAGCTGATTGTTCTAGTAATAAAAATTCTACTTTTGGTTTTATCTTTATGTTGGCTTAGGGAGCTGTTTTATGAAGAAGCTCTAAGCAATTTATTATTACTGAGTCTGCTATGTACGCAGAGTTGTCAGTTGTTATGAGACAACCAAACATGCCATGAAGTTGAGGCATTTTGTTGCGTTTTGAAGGTTGTGGATTCCATACACAAGCCTTTGATATTTTTATTTTTTATTTTTTTGTGACAACTAAGTCATCACAAAGTATGTGAAGAATAATAAGATGACCAAGAGCAATAAGTAGATTAATGTAAAATACTTTTTTTGTATGCAAGAAGGTAAGTGAAGGTGTTATTGTGGTTCCCTACATAAGTATTGGGGAAATGATTGTCGATCCTCTGTCACGCTCCGTTATTCCTGAGACTCTAATCAGGAGAATCAGTGAATACCGGAGTATGACGTCATAGAAAACGACAACCAAAATCAATGATAACATCGAAATACATGGAATATGAATGAAAATGAAGTATTCCATGTCACCTGAGTGATAGAAACTTAGTAAAGAAATTCTAACGAAAATCCGGCAGAATTCCATTTATAAATGGAACATCTGGACAACCCAACAACAACACAATGAAAGAATCTGCCCATAATAACAGAAATAGAAACAACAACACAATGAAACCCAACCATGTAGTGATGCCGAAAAGGTATAAAGGTACCCCAAAACAACAATTACCGACTGAGCCACCAAGCTCAAATAAGAATACATAAAACTCAGGGGTAGTGCCGAAATGATACAAAGGCACCCCGAGAATAATAAATACACCGAATAAAGGATACAACACAAGGGGATATGCCAACAGCCTGGGTCCCAAGAGAACAATGAATATACACAAGGATATCTACGAATAAAATGAATAAAATACTGAAAATGTCCCAAGTCACCCGTACCATCGCCGTCGTACGCGTCGTGCTGCACCTACCTGCAAACCTGAAAATGTTGTGTGTGGGGGGTGAGCAAAAAACTACGCGCTAACCATAATATCAAAACATCACACTTATAGCCGTCTAGAAAATGCTAACCATCCCGTGTGCATGCATCTATCATAGGTCAAGCTATCGTCTCCCATGGCACCCCCGCCAATCTGAGACACCCAACAATAACCTCACAACTAATCTCGAAACTACTCAAGACTCGTAAAACAACACAAATCATAAGATATATCTACCACTCGTATATACGCATGTCTAATCAATATATATATATATACACATATATACATAAAGTCCCGTAAACAGCTAATCCTAGTACTTGGTGTATAAAAGCACCCAGTCGAATACACACTCTCGTCTAGGGATACAACCAGAACTAACTATCTATTATACCGTGCACCGAGCACGCCACTCAAGATTCCTAGGAGGTAAGATCACTCACTAGGACTACCAGAAGAGAAAAACCATAATCATGTCCATAATTAATTCATAATTCTTACACATCACCTCTATCAAATCATACCTAGAGAGTCTCACTCTCACAATTTCTATCCTCAATACAGTCCAATGGTATCCTCAATACAGTCCTTTTTGTTTACAATATTTCGTGAACTAATCCATTCACCCCAAAGAAATACAGAAGGAAATATATAATCACCACACTAGATTCGGTAACCAACCGAACTATCTCTAACTCACCCTGCCTATTGAGGCACTAAAAAGGGTACAGATCAACAAGGTTACCTCTAACTCATATTGCCTATAGAGGCGCAAGAAAGGGTTACTGGAGTCATTTAATCCCAAACAGATGCCATGACCCTCGGGTTTTTAAAAAAAAATGTTGAACCCCGAAGGATTCAACCGGTTTTAAGAAAAAAGTTAGGGCCCGGTCAAATCATATTTGGTTCCAATGCCTCCTAACCCAACCAAATACTAGGAATCGCACTATGTGCGCTTAACTTAATCTCACTTCTCTTACCCGAGAAGATCCACAAACAAACACAAATGATCATATTTCTTACCTTAAGGAATGAAACCTTAGAAACACATGTTCGGGTTAAAACCCAAGAAACAATAACACGGGGAAAAGAACTACTAGAGTTCAACCGAATATCACCTCAAAGTCACATTCAAACTTATTTCGAAAGATGCTCTAAGACCTTCAACTTAATATAGGAACTTATAAATAAATCCTCAAAGGTTACCAAACAAACACCGGGATTCAAGTGTTCCTCGGAACAACTAGGAGGAATCTGAAATAATCAAACTCTAAAAACATATCTAGATCTCAGAACTAACCTCGAGTCTCAAGAACGGGACAAACCATGTCCAGAGTTCACTAACTTTACCAGAACATACAGGAAATGAGATTTTCAAGGCACACGGCTAAAAACCATTTACTACTCGAAACACTTTTAAAGTGGAAAGGTGAGCGACAAGCTCAAAATACACAAGTCAAGAGAAACAAGGACACACTAACGAGTCTTACCCGACCTTTAACCTGAACAACTCTCCCCACTACCTAAGTGGTCTAATAATCATCCAGTGATAACACTAATCACCAATCACAACCAAGTCTCAATATATGACTAGCCAACTCAACTCAACTTCACTCAAGGGGGAAACAATTAATTATCAAAACCTCTTTTCATCTATATCGACGTAACCACCTGGAACACATATCAACCATGGCTCTACTAATCCAGGTTTTAACATTATTACATTACATTTCTTTTAAATTTTAAAAGCTTTAACTTTTAATCACATTGAATTAATTTCCACCATTTATAATAAAGTTACCAATATCATCAGTTTCATAACAGCAAATATCGACAATATAAAAGATCCATAAACGATCATATAAATGAATGAATGCTCAATATGTATGTCAATGCAACCGTAGCCACTAAAGGGTGAAACAAATATCCAGGAATCCCAAACCGTTCACTACTGGGGCAACAAACCCACAACAGGAAGGGTGGGCGTCGCCAAAGAAAGTGCGGGGACCACAAGCCCGCCCGGGAACCGGCAAGTGAGGCCCAAGCCCTCACCCCCAAATGTTTAGAGAATTGAGAGTTACTAGCTCCCTGGGTGCTAGACCACCCCCTGGCCAATTGTTGCGACATTCCAAACGAACCAGACATGTACATGATATAACTGAGGCATGCAACGTGCACCGAAACAATATACATATAACATGGTGCTATATGAATGCAAAATGCCTCCATATGAATTTAATATGCTCAATAACACGGCATAGAAGCCAAGCAATCTCATACCACGCATGCTTCACAATTTCAATTATACAGTAAATAAAGTTTCATTTATCACAGAAATAATCGGGTTCTCAATTACTCAATCTTCATAGATTTTATATAACAACATGCTTTTAATTTAATTCCCAATAATTATTTCCAAATTAATCTGCCTCAGGGAAAATTACACAATTAAATTCGCAATTTAATTTATTTATAATTTACGAGAAAATCATCAAGGGAACTAAAAATCAAGTCTATAACGTCCCTCAATACAAATCTCTCCTGCCCCCACTGTATTTTAATTTCAGTTACATATAATCTGGGGGCTAATTACAGGTTCTAATTTCACACAAAAATTCTACAAAATCCTACTTTAAGTCCAGGGGTACTAAACCACCTATTTTAATCCAATTTAAGTAGGATTTAATTCTTAAAAAATTTCAGGGAAATTAATTTATTTAATTTCCCAGGGAATTTCTATTCCCGACCTCATTTACTCGGTTATGGGTGTTTCATGAATTTTATAAAATTCTTAAATTCCATTTATCGCTTAGGAGTTTAATTTCATGTTTTTATTATCCATAAACATAAAACGGGGCAACTTAGCATTTTCTACGCACTATTAGTGAATGCTAGATAAACATATATATAAAAATATATATAAAATTCCCCACCTAATTATATACGCTTACAAACAGTCCCGTCGTGAACAATACCGGTGAATAGTGATCGCCGCCCAAAGTTGTCCGAAAAATATTTCGAATATGTCGAAACGACCGTCTTACTGTCCTATTCAATATAGTTGAAACCCGTTAGCAATTGATAAATAATTCGGAACAAATCTACAGAAAACGAAACTGAAAATCATACCAAAAATCTGAAATTCCCGGAGAACCGCTCAACGGTTTCGCACCAAATTCGGATATAACATACACGGTATCGAGGCCGAGCTATCCTCCGAATATCAGCCCAAACCGAGCCTGACTCGCCACTGAGTCAACCTGACTCGGTCAGGACGAACCCGAAACTGGTCGTCACTACACACGGCTGGACCGCGCCTCCACCAGCGTGACCACCTATAGCCGATGCTGCTCCAGCCATGGACACCAAGAACCGGTGCCATCACCTGGGTCGCCATGTTCGGCGACCTCCGGGTCATCAGGTCGCGTAGTCGCACGACTCCACTCTTCCCTGCATCCTCCATCACCACATTCTCTCTCTTTCTCTCACTCTTAATCGGCGACTAGAAAACGATAGAGAAGTTGGTGTTGTGGTTTGTCAAAGAGAAGGAAGAAGAGCTCTGGATCAGACACCCATTCTCTCACAGAAATCGTTCACATGTATATATATTTAGGCCAATTACAAAACCAACTCTTGTTTTATACATAATTGCACAAGTGACTTTCCCATTTCTCTCTATTTACACAAGTGACTCTTAAGTCCTCCCTAATTACAAAAGTAACTCTCATATCTTGCCAATTTACCTTTTAATCTCAAGACATATATTATACTCCCATGAATATATAATTATAATTAAATTCGCATAAATAAAATAAGTCTCGTAAAATATACCGGGGACACTCAAATAACTCCACGTGAGCCCATAAAATTCACCGAACTCCAAATAAATAATATAGGTCCAAATAAAACTCTGGGGCACAAAATTTATCCACCAATTAAATCACCGAAAACCCCACGGTACTCCGAATGACTACTTAAGTCCGGAATAATTAATTCAACTATATATAGTCGGATATAAATTAAAGTAAATCACGAATCAACTCGCAATGTATATCACGCGAACTCGAAAAATAAACGGGATACCCACTAATCCCAATATATATCGGGAGCCTCCAAATAATAACACGTGAACTCGTAAGTTCACGGGACGTCAACTAAATAATATAAGCCTAAATAAATACGTCAGGGTTCGAAACTCATCCACTTATTAAATCACCGAAAAATCCACGGTCTCCGAATAACTAATAAAATCCGGAATAATTAACTCGGTTACAAAATCGGGTATGAATATTTATATAAACCAAATTAAATCACTAATCGCCTAGCGGTTTACACTACGCGCTCCCCGTAAACTCTACAGATAGTCAAGAAATAATACCAGTCAAAATAAACACTCCGGGTACGAGACTCAACCACCCGGTCATCGGAGTCATCACTAACCCAATCGAATCAAAACCATAAGTGCCGAACTAACCAAACGTGTCGTCAAGTCGAAGTACTAAACGCTACAGGTTTAAACAAAATCGCACTACACTTATCACGTACGTATAAACATGAAGAACGAACCAGATAATACAAATACACATAAGCACGTAAGTCAAACAACTAAGGCACATAAATTCACATCAACACACAGGGCATCAACACACAGAGCACGTATATACAAACATAAATAAAACGAGCGAAAGGACTATCAATACTCCTAAACACGTCAGCTAAACATGGTACGTACTAACCCCATAACCAGGGGAAACAAAAATGTCGAACCCCTAAAGCACTAACTACCGAACTCAAATCACTGAGTCGAAACCCTAAGCCTCAAGCGTCGAAACAAATCCATTTAGTCGATAACACTAGCTGTCAATCGTCACAACTCAATCACGTAGTCGATAACAAGAACACACATAAACGTTTCACCAAGTCCGAAACTACTAAACGTTACTGTCAAGTCACATAATCATCATCGATACTCCACAAAGTCGTTAAGGTGATGATCGCCAAGTCGCGCAATCGAATCCAAGCGTAAACGCGAAAAATTTACTCGTAAAATACACAGAGTAACCATGACGTCATGAACAAGTGACGTCATCACCAAAAATAAATCGGGAATAATTCAGAAAAAAAGGGAAAATGAAACGGGGTGTTACATCCTCTCATTAAAAGATTACAACCTAAAGTTTTTAAGGAGCATGTGATCTGGATGGGTATTCGTCAGTCGTTATACCATGATGTTTAATGCTCTGTTTTATGGTTAACTACCTTATAGTTATTTTCAATTTTTACGCTTTTATGGTGACCTTATTTATTTTCTTATTCGTTGAGATGTTATTTATTTTCATGCAATATGAAGTTAAGATGCATCATTATATTGTCATATATGATTTTTATCTATTAGTAGGGTTGTCTGGGAGTGATTTTTCACTCTGAATGTTGTTTGAACTAGATGTGAGATTGGTACCACATCGGTAAATTCAAACATACTTATTAAAGTTTGCATATGGGAGTTTTTTACTCTATGAGGTTAGCTTGGGCTAGATATGGGATTGGCTCCATATTGGTAAAGCCTCACACTAAACAGAAGGTTAACAATTTGTTGTAATATGTTCAGGTGACATAATGTGATGGTATGAAGCATGACGGATAGTGAGATGCACGTTTAGACCATATACAGTTTGTACATCTCATGAAATGCAGTTTTGCTCAAATCCTTTATGGAATCGATTTCATAACCATGGAACTGTTTAGACTAATATATTACTTGTCTACACATTCATGATCCACTATTGAGGAAGTCAATGGAGGAGAGTGTTTCAACCCATTGATTTCAATGATTGTGTTTTCAAAATTATATGAGTGGCCACTTGACTTTACTAAAGTTCAAGTATTGCAATTCATAGTGTCGTTTTCTAAAATTTTAAGGTGCATGCATGGACCAAGTGAGAGATTGTTGGAATTTTTAATTATATAAATAATTTAAAAATTATTTTGTGGTCCTATGCACAGTTTTATATAAAATATGATTGCAATGTGATTATTGATAATTAATGGGTTGGGGTTATACTTGTTATTGTGGTTTAATTGACAAGTGTAGCAATCACCGTTAAATTATAATTACTAATTCTTTATCATCTAGGTTTCCATGATAGGAAGGAAAACATTAGGTGTTTGTTTGTGAAGAGATCATCCTCCTGTTGTTTCTCTATATATGAGTTGTCATACTTTTATTTTGCCCCATTAACTAAAAACAGAAAGACGGGGATAATGCGTTCTTTGTTTTGCAAGAGCAAGGATTACGAAAGGAGTGTTAAAGGTATTCTACAGTTGTTGTTTCCGCAATTGAGATATGTAGAATATTTTAATTCTGAATTTAAAATTGTTCTCGATTTTCTTATATTTTTATAGATCCAACATGAAGTGCATCTGAAGCCACCAGTGACTATGGATAAACGAAAGGAGAAACACCATGTGCCGCGACCAAGGCGAATGAAAGGTTCCATCCTTGACTGTTGGTAAGGTGCACCATGTAACTATGATGAATGAAAGCTTCATTTACATGAACAACGGTGAGGTTGAAGCAACATTCCCTTGTGGTGATCGAGGTCTCTACATTGCAGTGATAGAGATATCATGCAGAGGTGAACAAGACTCCATGTGGCGAGAACCTTGCAAAAGTTTTGGCTTTATGCGGTGGGCAGAGAAAGCTATCTTTAAGCCTCGACGAGGCCATGCGGGTTACGCAACGGCGAAGATCAAAACCTCCCTGCTCACTGCTGAAATTTTGCGACCATTATCTTGACAATGGCATTTGTTTAAATAGTTATATATGTGAAGAGAAGATGACTCAGGTCTTTTGGAGGAAGGAAATTCCAGTCCTACTTGTAATCTATTTGATATTTGTTTTCTATTGTATGTTCGTATGTTTTTTTTGTGTGTTTTGTTGCTATAGGTCTGATACGCAAGCTCCATTCGGGCTTCTTTCTCAAAATGGTGGAGCTTTACGGAAGCATGTGATTTTTCCATCAAGTTGAAGAGAAGACGGTGATCGGGGATGTTGGTGGCATGGCATGATTGACGCCTCAAGATGGCCTCCAGTTCTAACTGGGGTTCCATGTAACGGTCAATAGAAGTTCCCTACGACATTGAATAAAGGATCAATTTGCCAATGACAAGTTTTCATGTAGAAATGATCTGAACCACGATTGAATCTGCAAGAATAAAGGCTCTATGTGACGGTAAAGAGGCACCCTACGGGTCATGCAAGGACTATTTCTTTCGCGGATGTGGAGCTGGAAGGGATCATCATATAGTAAAGGAAACCCGCGAACTCTTTTGACGTGGTGAGAGGAATACTCAATGTGGCCAGCACTTATAGCGGCGACGAGAATGCACTAAACAGCGGTAGTGAATTAGAAGCATCATGTTTATGCATAGTTATGATTAAATGATGACTTGGACTAGACCATTTTGTTTTCTTCTTTTCGCTTTCGTGGGAGTCTCCACCTTTAGAGATGGAAGCTTTAAACAAATCTAAGCTTTGTATACCGCAGATAGAATAACATGCGACCAGCAAAACAATTCTCTGAGGTGGAAGCACCATACGGCCTCCAACAAATGTAGTGGTGAACAGAGACATCATGTGACGGCAAATCCGAAGCACCATGTATGGCAAACCAGATGCGGATATTCTAGGCGGCGATGTAGATGACTTTACTGGATTCCATGGCGTTGGAGAATTTTTTATTTGGCTTTTATTTATTTTATTTTTTCTCTTTATTCTTTTTACCTCTGTAGATGACTGTTGAAAGAAAACTCCTAGTCAACTTTCTTTAATTAAGTGATTATATCTTGTAGTTAACTTTCTCTTAATCAAGGGATTTGATATTCCTTGATTAAGGGCATAATCTGGGATTTAATATCCCTTGATTAGAGGTAGAATCTGGATTGTCCTTATATTGTTTCCTTCAAAGTACTATAAATATGTCTTGTAATAACTCTTTAAGGAATAAGAAAATACTTTATTCTCCTCTCTATAATATAAACTTCTATATTTTCAATATGGTATCAGAGCCTACCGATTCTTGGTAGATCCTTTCGTTTATCGTCGTCTCTGCTAGGGATGGAACTCCATCCACCATCCCCAGTGGCGGCATTTAATTATAATATTCTTGGTGGTGTTTATATTTTACCACCAAAATCTATTCAACTTAACTCTTATTTTGGCCACGCGATCATTTGCACCCTATCACTTATTCTGACAGCATGACCATTCGTGAAACCTATCTCTTATTCTGGCCAAGGGACCATTCGCGCAACCTACTTCTTATACTTGTCATGCGACCATTCGCGCAACTTATCTCTGATCTTGTGGCCGCCCTCAACTTACGGCTGTTATATTTTTACAAAGGCTCTTCCAAAGCATGCCATGGATTTTATTTGCAGCAAGCTAGGAGTTGCTGACATCTACTCTCCAGCTTGAGGGGGACTATTGAAAGACAACTCTTAGTCAACTTTCCTTAATTAAGTGATTTGATATTCCTTGATTAATGGCATAATCTGAGATTTGATATGCCTTGATTAGAAGCAGAATCTGGGTTGTCCTTATATTATTTCCTTAAGAGTACTATAAATATGTCTTATAATCACTCTTTGAGGAATAAGAAAATAGTCTTTCTCCTCTGTATAATATAAGCTTCTATATTTTCAATAATGACAATGGTAGTACTCGTATGATTATACCTTTCAAGGATGACTTCCCCTATTGATACAACAGCCAAAGCCCTCTATAGCTGTGACGTTATGGATGGAGAAGTCTGGAGACGATGTCCTTAATATGGCCGATAAAGTGACCACGGTGGTGTCGGTTGATCTCCTTGTAGATAACATGGGTTTCCAGTGGTACCGAAGATGTTTTTGCCTCGACTTTGATAGCCGCTACCACGTTGTTGTCGAGAGAGAGCATCCATGATAAATTTTAATGAATTTATCGCAGTTGAGGCTCCAGTCTGTAGCTTCCGAGAATAACTCCTTTAGTGGATAGTTGTTGAGGCAATGATGTACATCGGAAGTGACTTCACGGCCAGTTTGCATTTTCAAGCATGATCAGTCGGCTTTGGTGATCTTGATAAATACATGCACAGATGAGAGAAAGGAATTTGATTTGGTTGAGCAAAAAAATTTTTCACTTTGTTTACTTTTTTTTTTCTCTCAATTTTTAACCCCCACTTTTTTTTTTATTGGTCGACTGAACTTAGAATATTTTAAGTTGCCTACATATCTCAAAAAATGAAAATCAAGTCGTCATGTAATTCGAAATTGTTTTTTTGTTGCGATCACAATTTTAGATCATGTGGGCTAGGATCATGGTGCAGTTTAGGCTCGTGCAATCAGAAACAATTTGAGAGTTTTTCTGATTTTCATCAATTTGATTTTTTAAAAAATTTCTTTCACTTAAGAGTTGATGATTTTCGGCGGTTGTTTATTTGAGAAAAGTTTTCTTGCCCTTGGAAAGGTTGATGTAAAATGACTTTGTCTTTTCTCTTTAGCATATTTGAAGGGGTTGGCTTTCACCAAATTGTTTGACGAAGATTCAACCTTCTTTGCACCTTTTGTAGGAGAAAGAGATGAGAGGTACAGGGATCCCACCGGGCGTGCCAAAATTTGTAGACAACAAATTTCGAGTCTGAAAATTACGCAAATAAAAATTTTATTAATTATTTAGAGATGATGGGTACAGTCCTCTGTAAATATGTCATCTGATTCAATCTTCTTTGTTGATGTTGATTCAAGGGCCTTTGAGCTTGATATTGAATCGAGTTGTTCAGAGTAATTCAAGGTCCGTTGAGGCTTTATCATGAACCGAATTTGTGGAAGGCGATCCAAGGGTCATTGGGGCTTGATCTTGAATCGGATATTTCTTTGATTTATGGTCGAGTGTTGATGAAGCTTGGTCTCGAACAATTATATTTGATTTGTTGAATTTCTTGAGGAATAACGACATGAACTTGGGTGTGCTTGTTGTCCTTCGTCTTCAAGGCTTTGATTTATGTGATACTTTGACTTTGTCAAATCATGAAAAAAGACCAGTATAATTCAATATCCTTTGTTCATGTTGATTCAAGGGCCTTCTAGCTTGATCTTGAATCGAGTTGTTTAGAGTAATCCAAGGGTTGTTGAGATTTGATCTTGAATCGGATTTGTCTTTTGATTTATGGTCTAGGGTTGATGAAGCTGCTTTCGAACAGTTGTATTTGATTTCTTCAATTTCTTGAGGAAGAACGACATGAACTTGGGTGTGCTTGTTGGCCTTCGTCTTCAAGGTTTGGATTTATGTGATTCTTTGACTTTATCGAACTAAAAGAAAAGAATGGCACGATCTCGAAGCGCTTGTTGTTCTTTATGTATTTTATTGTTTGAGGTTAGAAGAGTCAGCAAAGCTTCTATTTGGATCTTCAAGGTTGTTGAATTGCTTGGGAAGAACGGCGTGAACTTTGGTGTGCTTCTTATTCTTCTAGTTGGCAGAGTCAGGCAGAGCTCTGTTGTTCCGTCGTTATTCTTCTTGTTGGAAGTCCGGCATGGCTCCATTCTTGTTTTTCTTCTTGGGAGAGAGTTTCTGTAGACTTCTTTTCTTTGGGAGAGGTTCTGTATTCTTCACGTGAACCTCCCCACCCTTTTCTATTATCCACCTCCTTGTATTTATAAACAACAAGGGTGAATTAAGTGATGACACATGTATTTTGAGATAATTATACAATTATAATTAAGATAATTACACAATTATTTTTAAATTATAATTTAAGCATTATCTTCAACAATGATTATCTTTAATAATGGTCTTGGACATATGCTTTGAACCTTATTTGTTTTGGGGCTGGGCCATAAAATTTTAGTGTGTACAATATATACTACCCTCGTTTCATATTAGTTGTCCACTTTCTCAACTTTAATTGTCTCAAAATACTTCTCCAGTTTCAAATCACAATACAATATATTCTTATACTTTCCTAAATTATTCATCTTCATTAACTTCTAAAAATAATGGGCCCCACTAGAAACTACAACTATATTATATTATCAAATGCCAAAATTGAAAACATAAAAAAAATGTTGAAAAGTCATATTTGGATAACTAATTTGGGACGAAGGGAGTAATTAAGTACTCACAAGTATAAATTTAGGGTTGTAATGTGTATAAGTTAAGGGTTGAGCCATGTGTTGTCAAGTGGGGTCATGGCCCCTTCTAAATTTTCCAATTTTTTATTTTACTTTAAAAATTTAAAAATTATACGAATAAGTTTATTAAAATTGCATATGACCTCTTTCAAAAAATTTAAAAATTCCTTTTACTAGTCCAAAAAATTATATATTTTATGAATAAATTCATAAACATTGCATATGATACCTAATTTTTATTTATGAGCAACAAAAATATATATACATTTTTAAATAGACTAACAAAAACATTCATATGCCCCTGATTATTATTCCTTGCTTCACCCCTGCTTTATAGGATATATTAATTTAATCTAATTTCAAATCCATGATGTTGAAACATTCAAATTGAGATGGAAGGTTTAATTATACTGTAAGAACATTTGTAGGATTGTTTATTGTTGGCATGTTTTAAACAATAACCATGTTGAGTGAATTGTGAGGTCGGGTAGGTTTAGGAAAATTAAAGTGGTCAAGTAAAGGCATCAACAAGCTTCATCAAACTCAAATCAATATTACAGTATCAAAAAATACAAGAGAAATAAAGAAGAAGTAAGTTTGGACCATGAAAATGCATATCGGAGGGTAAAACAAACATTTTTCAAAGCCAAAACTTTTTGAAATATGTTAGAGGAATGAACATGATTCAAACGGAAGAAAAGTTGGAAAAAGTAATTTTCATCATTTTTGTTACGCATATCTACGCAGACAACAAACAAAAAGTGTCTGGAATCACCATTTCTATGCATAACTACAAACATGACTAGAAGAGCTACACATGAGCCTACGCTCAAGCGTAGGCCAAGCTACTCTCAAGCGTAGGATACCCTACACATATGCGTAGGGTCAAGCGTAGGTAGCAGTTGGGATTTTGGCAAATTCGAGTCCCAATCCGATTCAACTTCTTTTGTCATATCTTCGACTCCAACATATCTTAGCACGTGTATAAAGGATATTTACATCAATATTGACTAGATTCAATCCTAATTACAAGAGGATGACATAAGGGAGGAATCCTAGTCCAAAAAGGATACAAGTTTACTCAAAATATTATTCTTCTCTCAATAAATAAGAGAAGTTTCTACAGATTTTTGGGGATGGCTTTTTGTTAGATCCTTGCAATACTTTCACAAATAAGATTCTTCTGCAGAGAAAGAGAAAAATAGATTGCTTGATCATCCTATATCATGTTTTTCACTAGTTTGTGAAGGTTATCCAATTGTGATTCAACTGTTGAGATCTTTATGCATGATTCGATGATCTAGCTGCTGAAAAATCATCACACCACCTTGTACAACGTGATTGCATTGATCCGTTGAGAAGCAGAGTCATCTGAGTACGGAGATCGGAGCAAGAAGCTTCATGGAAAATTGAGTTGTTGAGAAGCGGAGCCGTTACAGTATGGAGATCGGAGCGAGAGCTTCGTGGAGCGTGAGTGGATCAAGACTTTCAAACGGCAAATCACAGCGGTTGTAAATCATGTTTTCATAGTATGTTCAAATTCTCTGATTCATAGTGCATCAATATCCGAGTGTATCCGTGATTTTTTCCTTTGAACGTTTCTAAGATTTTTTCACGTAAAAATCTCTGTCGTCTCATGATTTATTTTCTGCACTTATATTCATCATTGCTTGATTAATCCAATTAGAGAATTAGGGTTTCGTGACTGATTAAAATTGAAATTATGCAAAATAATTTTAATTCTTCATAAAATCGATAAAAAACATATTCACCCCTCTAGGCTATTTTCCTTAGTCGCCTAGGTAATTTGATATACTTACTGAGATTGAAATATAAGTACACTTAAATTGTAAGAAGTAAAAACCTATCCAAATGATTTGGAATTGCATTGATACAATTGAAATATCATAGAATTACAATTTCAATACAATTTAAGAGTGACACAACCAAGCATAGTCTAAAGATAATTTAGTCATTTGGCTACCCAGTTGACATTTGAGTAGATTCAACATTACTTGAGACTGAGTTGATAGTGAGTTACTACAAACTACAAAGAGAGGTCCATAAAAAAAGAGTCGAATTTTAAAGAATATCGATGTAATATGCAAAACAACAAGAAGGTCGGGGAAACCAAAGGAACGTTCCGTCCGCGCAACTTCTCCTACTACTTGACAATTATAGAATACATATATGTATATTATATATATATATATATATATATATATATATATGTATATATAAGGGTGGATGGACGTTTCAAAGACAGACGACCACCCTGGACTAGTTCCCATGGCTTTTGTTGAGAGAGGTACATTTCTCTCTCTACCTTTCTACATCTTTTATTTTCTTTTTATCTCTATATACGATATCTATATTCTCAATCTCCTGAAATTAGTAGCATGTTTATTACATTCTTACAGGTTATTGTTTGAAATTTGTTGGTATCCCAACGACTCTCTATCTTTTGAATTTCATATTTTATATGTCTGTTAATTAATTATTTCTTATCAAAACTCATGTTTCAATTGCACACTTGTTAGAAAACAAAACAATTTACATATTACACTCACCAAGTGCTAGACGGTTAGAGCAGTTGGGTAAATAAGCTGTTGTAATTGTGATTTTGTGGTACGTGATCAGTGGCTTTAGCTCCTGAATGTATATAGATGCAGGGGCGGAGCTAGGGGGCTGAATTATAAAAAGAAATATTTATGTAATATAAATATTTTTAAATATATATATATATATATATAATATAAATTTGCTTAGTAAACGTTGATGAATTCATTTTTTTAAAATACAGTTGACTTCCATCCCATCATTACCAAAAAATAAAAAATAAAAAAAATAATTCAAAATATACCTTCAAATTTAAATTCTAAAAGTTTTAAAGAATACAAATCATCTTCTATTGAATCTTAGTTAAAAAGTTTCATTTTCAATACTGATACCCAATTAATCTCCAAGACAAACTTGTCTTCCCTCTTGGAAAAAATTTGTGTTTTGACAAATTTCATAGTAAAAAAAATGTCATTTTAAAAAATTCCATGTACCAATTTGATTAACTCTTCTATAAGTCTCAAGTTCATCAATAGTTATCAAATAGATAATTGTACTAACTTGAAGAACTTATAATTTAATTTAAAAATTTACAAGATAAATTTTTTTAAAAAATAAGGAAATAAGATAAAAACGTAAAAGTTTTTTTGGTAAATAAAAATTGAAGACATGTTAAAATTGGAATTTAATTCATTAAAGAGATTATAATGAAAGTAAATGAATAGAAAAAATCTTACCATATATTGATTCTGTGATATAATATCAGCTCTTTTTTTTATTTTTTTATTAGAGTTACAAAAATACATATTTTAATCTCAATTTTTTACTTTATAAATTATTGGGCTTTAAAATTTTGTGGGCCTTATAATTTTTTTTGGAGGGGCCAACCACATCTAAACTATTTTTCTTTCAATACATATATAATAGTAGGAAAAATAAAAACTTTTGTGTGTGTGTCTTTTTTTTTTTTTTTTAAAAAAACAAAATCCATATGATTTGTTGTGGTATTTATGTTAATTAAGTATGCTTGATCGAAGTGTATTCATTTGATTATCCTTCTCTTAATTGGTGGGTGGGTTAAACATTTTCTGCTAAATTATAAACTTGTAAGAAATGGGTCACCAGTATTCAAATTAATTATGATTTAGAATTATCACAATTGCTTTTTTACTTTAGTTACAAGGTGGTATATTTGGGTTATTTTATTTATTTCATTATTGTGATTTTGTTTTTTGCTTTTTTGTTTGATTTTGTTTTTTCCTTTAACCAAAAGCAATCATATAAATTTTGATAAGTTGATTCTTGATAATATATTGAATAGGGGTGTGCTAAATTGACCAAAGCTTCTAATAATCAAACCATCTTACTGATTGCTTTTCTAGTGGAAGGCGTAATTCAAGTACTGGACCAATAATTTTCAGACAAAAGGTTGAAGGGTTACAACTTAGATTAATATATAAAAGGGAAATAGTTGCACACAAATATGAAGAAAATGCAAAAGTGTTCTACAAAAGTGGAAGATCATACAGATCGATGTACTCAAAGTGATGAGCATAGGAGTTGTGTTGCATGTAGACATGTAAACGGATCGGATTTGGATCGGATATTCGAACCTGAATCCAATAAGCATAATCCGATGGATTTTTGCTTCCTTAATCCATAACCGAATCTTTGATATTCGGATCTCCGATTCGATAACCCGATCCGATTATAAAAATTTTAAAAAATAAAATTAATAAAGAATATTTATTTTTTATTATTATTTTATGACACTAAAAATAAAATAATATATTTATACTTATAATACATGTCCATGACAAATATGAAGTCAAATAACAAATAAAAATTTAGAACATAATTAGAGATATTAACTACTATTATATACAACTAATAACATAATAATATATATTAAGTATACAACATTTACTAGTCAACATTTATATATTAATAAATAATAAATTAATTAAAAATTAATTTTATATATAATTATAGTACAAAATATATACACATAAAAATATTAAATCTAAATATTGATATATATATATATATATATTATATGATTCGGATTAGATTGGATTATTATCGGATCGGATTAGCATAAATCCAAATCCAATTTATTAAGAAATCGGATTATTAGATTTTATTTTAAATCCATATTCGATTAATCGGATCAGATTCGAATCAGGATCAAAATTCGATTCATTTACAAGTCTAGTTGCATGACTACCTGTAACCTCTAACCTCGATTTACAGTGACCTAAAGATACTTTAGTATTATTGACGTTATGATGGTACGTATCACAGGGTTCAGGGCTTGAGGCCGAGGATAGTGACAACTTAAATCCAAATTACTAATATTATGAGCTAATGGTGGACTGAGTATAACTCAATTGGCTAACATTTTTCGTATGACTCGGTTGAAAACGACTCTCAAGAGTATGTGCTTATACGAAATGGACTCATCATAACTGAGGATGCCGAATATATATCTTTGTTCATCATTGACAAAGATTATAGATCAATGTATATTCTCGAGGATTACTTAGGAGTTAGGGCATTGCTTGTTGTTACATGTGTATGGTCAATTAGTTGCAAGGGACTATATTGCATTCATACCTTTGTGACAAATATATATGTGCAGTTTGAGGGGAGTTGTTTATTTCTCAATACACCTGTCATGCATGCAAAATATAGAACGTAGTATATGTCAGTCACTGACTTTGTTTAGTAGTTTTAATTTCCTCTTTTGAACTGGATCAGTAATATCATTTGCTTTCTTAGGTGTTGTGAAACCCGAACGATCTATATGGCGGTTGAGAACTATCACCAATTTCTTGTGGGCCGCCATTAACTTCATAGGCGTGTATGTTGCGACCATGTATTCGGTAATTTTGAGATTTTCATAATTTAAAACCAAGTTAAAATAATTGATTCCTAGCAATGCATTTTACTTTTATATTTCTAATTATTAT
Source organism: Cornus suecica (assembly GCA_963922005.1). Taxonomy (NCBI): domain Eukaryota; kingdom Viridiplantae; phylum Streptophyta; class Magnoliopsida; order Cornales; family Cornaceae; genus Cornus; species Cornus suecica. Next base: position 56,069,489 of record OY998246.1, read on the forward strand.
TTTTTTCAGGAGAGAAAATCAAATGCTTACAGAAATGGTTCAGCTGGCAAGAAATGGGACGATGGTGGTCCAGGAGGTCATGGAAGAGGTCCATATGGCGGCGCTCCACCTCTACCCCGTGGATTAGACAATGTTCGAGGAATTGACCATAGTAAGTTGATACATTCTTTACAGATTTTATGTTTCGAATGTTCTTTTTTAAAGTATATATAATTGAACATTTCTTGTACTAAACTTCCAGGTCGTCCTTCCTGTCGCTCCTACTGTCAAGGCTAAAGAGTTGGAGCCAGGAGATTCCTCTGTCTGTGTATGGTTCCGTCCTTGAATGCTTGTTTCGTGAATAATCTACATATCGAATTGTGGAATATCAAACTTGTGATAGTAAATACTCTCTCTGTCCCAATTTACTTGTCCATGTTTGACCAAAAAACACTCACAAATTTTGATCAAACTGGACAACTAAAACGGGACGGAGATATTATAAAAAATTGGGGTCTAAGGCTTTTTAACACAAACATATATAATAAAAGGAACTGTGAACTATCATTCGGATGTGGCTTTTACGTATATTTCAGCGTTCTGGACTTTGTTCACTGATATTAATTCACTCATGTTCTTCTTCAACATGTTAGTCTTGGTGTCATGTTCTTCTTCAACATGTTGGCCTTGGTGCTGAGAATGAAAGTGATCGGTCCAACTCGTGTTGAATAAAAGAGTTTAATATGAAGAAATTATTACGATCTAATTTCACCTCTCTTCGCAAGTACACAAGTAACGAGTAGTATATAGTATAATTGGGTAGAGAGGGTTGTTGAAGCACAAAAACTAAAGATGTATTTCAGATTTATAGCAAAATAGTAGAATTAAATTGCATGAAAACTTTGATTGGATTGGTTGTGAATGTTAATTAGGATTATTTAACTAAATTAAACCAAGAATTAAAATTATTGTTTTGTAGAAAATTTAAGATAAAGAAAGTCTAGGGTTTACCAACTCTACCACTAGCCTCATAATATAAACTTTAATCATTCAATTGCAAGAGAGAGACAAGCAGTTGCCCAATCCCCAAAGAAAGACAATCGGTCAGATTCACTACAACCTATCTTTGAATCAAGTATGATTAGTGCATGCATCTACTCTAAAACTACTCTTATTGTGCAAGAAATTAAAAGCATGTCTATATCATCTTGTCTTAGCATGGATTGTGTAAATCAATACTTTATCATGTCCATGAAGAACCATTGTATAGAAACCATTATTTAAACTTTAGAGTTCAAATTCCTAGTGAGCAAACATGGTTGATGAAGATAAATCATCAATTCAATCTAAGACAAGAAGAAAATTAATGAGAAATCTTATTTAATGAATTAAATTCGTTCACTGAGTACACAATCTGACGCTGGATAGAATATAGATTATTCTGCAGACTAGTGCAATAGGTAATTTGCAAGAAAAAGAACAAGAGAATTCGACCCAAAATTTCAGAGAACACTCTTGAATTCAATAAAATTATTTATAATCAAGAATTAAATAAAAATAACCCACAAGCCGGGTTTAAATAGCTGAAAATCAAGGATTTTACCAAAAATAGCAAAACCCTAAAAGTCTTACCAAAACGAAATACGGAAAGAAATCAAAAGATTGCCAAAAATCTGGCCCAAATCGGGTTCAGAATCAATCCCTAATTGACAAATAGAAAATTACCATAAGTAGTAAAAATTAACTAAAAATAGATATTTGAAAAGGAAAACAGCAGATCACGATTTCCTGCCATCCTTGCGCTGATCCTCCTGCATCAGTTACCCCGGGTTGGAAAGAACTCGTCCTCGAGTTCACAGCAGCATCAACAAAATCCGCAAAACAAGGACTCGGGTGTTTCACATTAAAGACATCAGATGTTTTCAAGTGAGTAGGGAGACACAACCTGTATGCGTTGTCATTAATCTTCTGCAATATCTCACAAGGTCCAATATTCCGCTCCTTAATCTTATTATACTCGCCAACAGGGAAACGATCATGAGTTAATACAACCCAAACAAAATCACCAACATCAAAAAGTACCTGACGATGATGACTGTCCGCTCGAGTTTTGTACTTGGCATTGCTCTCGTGACTGGCCAGTTTCACCTGCTCATGGATGCCTCGAAGATGTTGGGCCAACTCACCTGCCCTAGGATGTAAACGGCCCGTGGGTAATTCTGGCGGCAGTCCAAGAGGAAGGTCTTCTGGCATCAAAACAGAGAATTCCGAAAACAGCTGCTGGACCTCCATGGGTAATTCTGAAACCTCACCTGTTGCACTATTTCCACAAGGCATAAAAACAACTTCCTTCTTAGGACCTACTGCTGGGATCACATTCTGCTGAGATTCAGGAGGATTGCTAAATGGGATCTCAAGATTTTCCATGCCAGTTATATCGTCCTCCAGTAAGGAGTTCAAGAAAATGTCTTCCATCTAATCAACTTCAACGAGGTTATTGACTTCATAATCCGGCCACTGGTATGGAAGCATCCACTGAACTTCAGTCGTCGTGCTTGCATTAAACACATCCTCATCTCCTTCTTCGTCAGACACTGGCTCTCCAACAAAAATACACTGGCTCTCCAACGAGAATTAGAATCTTCCGAAAATATTGGCCCTAACTGTGGATACGGATTTTCGAAGGTGGAATTGTCGGTATCAGAATCTTCCACATCATGATTACCGATTTTCTGCGCCGCCAGGCGCTGGGTTAACTTTGCCACTTGCCTCTGCAAATCCTCAATCATAACATCCTGAACGTTAAGATCACGGTGCGAGACTTCCTCAATCGGAACCTGCCCACGACCACCAGCCATAAAAAACTGATAAAAATACCGCCTCAGGAAAATGTTGAGCTCTGATACCAATTGACGCCGAACAGAATAGAGATTATTCTGCAGGCTAGTGCAATAGGTAATTTGCAATAAAACGAACAAGAGAATTCGACCCAAAATTTCAGAGAACACTCTGGAATTCAATAAAATTGTTTATAATCAAGAATTAAATAAAAACAACCCACAAGCCGGGTTTAAATAGCTGAAAATCAAGGATTTTACCAAAAATAGCAAAACCCTAAAAGTCTTACCAAAACGAAATACGAAAGAAATCAAAAGATTGCCAAAAATCTGGCCCAAATCGGGTTCAGAATCAATCCCTAATTGACAAATAGAAAATTACCATAAGTAGTAAAAATTAACTAAAAATAGATATTTGAAAAGGAAAACAGCAGATCACGATTTCCTATCATCCTTGCGCTGATCCTCCTGCATCACAATCATTACATGTGTATTCTTTATCTTCCCCTATTTGCAACCGAAATAATTAAGAGTCTATATTACTTGGGTAGGGTTTTGTTGGAAACCTTAGATACCGGTGTAGCTGCTCATGGTAGGAGAAGACTGCATCATAGATGTAGAAATCGCTTGCATGATAGGTTTACACCGTTCTTATAGGTCTTGAATGGTAGAGAGTGAAAGTCTTCTGAAGAGAGAAGATTCTCAGAGAAATTGGAGCATAGCCTATCTCTACGCGAGATCACATATTTATAGACAAAGGAGGCTTTAATTATGGCATGTGATTTCTTGGCCTTCAAGTTTACTTTGTGCGATGACCACTCAATAATTGGTCAACTTAGCATATTGTGCCCTTACCCTTCCTTAAATTAAAGAACATGTCACAACTTGTAGTCTATAGAGCACATGAAAAGATGCGGTCCTCCCTTTTACTATTGAACGTATGGCAATGTGATTGATCGGGAGGTCCTTTGTGCGATCGATCGTAAATTCTCTAATGCAATCGATCTCAGCTATCATGCAATCGATCGTAAACTGCTGAATTGGTCTTTTCCCTGTTTATGCTTCCTCTGTACCTTGTTTGTGGATCCATGTTCTATAATTTGTGGTTTTATTGGGCTTTTTTGTTAATTCACCGAAATTAGCTCATAAATCCATTAACGTCCCTGAAACATGCTTAAACACACATTTGGTTCCTATCAGAATTTTTATCCATGTTAAAATGAAAATATGAGAGAGAAAGAAAGAAGAATATAATTTTTTTATGAATTAGTGCATAATATTCAAGGGCATGACATGTATATTGATGTCTGTCTAGGGGTGGTAAAAATAATGGTTAAAAACAGTCCCTTACGATAGCTTAGGTTTTACCTATCGCAAGCGCACACAACATATTGTAGTACAATCGGCTTGAGAAAGGGAATATCGAACCCACATAGACTTGGATTATTCACTCTAGTAATTTAAAAGTATTGAATTATGTTTGAAAAAGAGTTTTGAGATTTATAACTAAATTAACTAAAAACATAAAATAAATTGTGATTGTGATTCAAGATAGAGAGAAACTAGGGTTTTCATCGCTCCACCACTAACTGCATAATATAGTCCTCTATTTGCTCAATTGCAAGAGGGCGATCCATCGTTGGGAATCAGACGTACCGCAAATAGTCAAATACGTCCTAAAATAGATAATATCAACCAGATTCGCTACAACCCCTCTCCGGATAGAGTGTAACTAGTACATGCCATCTACTTTACTCTAATCTACTCCTATAACATTAAATTAAACTAAAACATGCCTATATTATCTCGACGAGGCATAACCAATGTAAACCTAGGGTTTTAAGTGTTAAACATCGTTGTGTAGAAAATCACGCTATGTTTATGATAACACAATTGGTTAAGATAATATATTCATTCAATCTAAGACAATAATTTAGAATAAATATAAAACCTTGTGATAAGAATAAGTTTGATCACTAATCTACACAATCATCACAGTGTGGTCACAGTTTCCCCTCGTTACAATTGAAAATAAATATAGAACTACATTACTTGGCTCCGGTTTTGCTAGAAAACCCTAGATACCAAGTTAGTTGATCATGATGGTGGGTGATTGCATCATTGATGTAGAAACGGCCTCCATGTTCTTCTAATATAGATCTCTAGGTCTTGAACGACTCTTCCCTTTGAATAATATAAATCTCCAGAGAAAGTGCTCTAGAATTTTTATGAAAAAGAAGCTCTCTAGATCTGTAGCAGACCTTGGTATTTATAAAAAAAAAATTGAGAGAAACCCTAATTTGTATTAGACTTCTCTTATTAAGAGTATGATTCCCCTTTTGTGTGATTCCCTTCCAAACTGAGCAAAACTCTTCAATCTGGTATGTAATATGTATAAACCACGTGTATAAAAGTGTTGGATTCGAAGTTGAGTCAAAAGAATTAAAGTTGGAATAAAATTGGAATTTCACAGCATTACTATGCTTGACCCCTCTACGCTTAATAAGCGTAGCAGCATAGCTTCTTTTTGGGCCTTAAACCATAAGCGTAGCTCGAGCGTAGTTTTAGCACTTTCTAGCCACTTTTATCTACTGTAAGCGTAGATCAAGCGTAACAAAATCCTTGGAAACCACTTTCTTTGGAATTGTTCCATTAGAACCCCCTTGACTCCTTTAGTATATTTCTTGAAGTTGCGGTTTCGAAAAATGACGTTTTTTCCCTCCGGGAGACACTTTTTGCTTGAAAACACATCTTTTGCTGTCTCTTTGGAAAGACACAAGCACTTCTTTAGTTAATTCACCAAAGTTAGCTCATTTTCTTTATTAAGCTCCTGAAACACACAAATCGCATAAAAGTATCAAATAACGAAATGTAGAGACTTAACAATAGTAAGATAGGGGCCTAAAATGTACAACATTTGACACCGATCATATATATAGAATATAAGGTGGAAAATATGCCAAGATTAAAATAAGTAACTAGGGTATGGTAGGAATAAATCTTAAATCTAATATAAACACAAGTGAGTCAATCTAAATGGGCATAAACCTCAATGTATTCTAACACCCCCTTTAAAGTAAAACCCATATGGGTGATATGAAGCTATCTTGAATTTGAATATAAGCTCTCGAAATTGGTCTAAGAAAAGAGTTTTGGTGAAGATATAGGCGATCTGATCATGAGAGGAGACATATTGCAACTACAAAGTAGATAGTGGATAAAAAAACAAATAAAGTGATAATCAATCTCAATGTGCTTTGTGCGCTCATAAAACACATCATTGTACAAAATCTTGATTTCCTTTGGTTATCATAATAGATAGGAGGGGCAATAGATGAAGGAACCCACATATCACTGAGAAGCCATCAAAGCCACAAGAAGTAGAATCGGCTAGGCTTTATACTTTGTTTCATGTTAATCAAGCAATAATTGTCTTTATCTTATTACACCAAGAGTTAAGTGAGTCGCTAAGAAATAAACAACACCTTATTGTAGATCGATCAACTAGTGAAGACTGACACTACAAAAAAATTCGTTTTTAACTACGAACAATTTCATAGCTGATAGTTAAAAAATTCGTAGCTAAACATTTTTCCCCACTAAAATATTTTGTAGCACTCTTCGTTGAAAAATGTTATGTCTCTAATTGTATAACGCTGCGATTTTTTATTTTCGTTGCTAATAATCAAAACAATTATTATCAATTTAATTCCTCGATGACAATAGTATTAGCTACAAAAAATTTGCGTAGCTAATAAGTATAATGACTACAAATATATTTCGTAGCTAATACAAGTACTTACTACGAAATTAGTAACATAGCAAAAAAAGATATTACAATAATTTTTGTAGCTAATGCGAATATATGTTTTCAAATTTTTTTTTTTATAAAACTGTGATTATACAAGATTATTTCTTATGTAATCACAGTTCCTATATTTTTAGGTTTACAAGTATTATTTTCATTACATACATTCAAAATTAAGACATTAAATCTAATAAAATATAAATGCGATATTAATCTTTAAGATTTTCCTTCCACTATTTTTCTCAGCAACCAAACAAGAAATTTTACTACGATAGCTTTTTTGTAGTTAAAGTAAAATTATTTTCTATGAAATAAAAAATGTCGTAATTGTAAGATAATTAGCTACGAAATTATTTTGTAGTTATAATAAAATTATTTACTATGAATATGAATTTCTTATTAAATAATGAATATTTTCCTATGAAAATATTTTTGTAGGTGGCTAAAACCCTCTGTTGTTGTAGTGTTAAAAAAATGAAGCCTATGAAGTATAGTGCCCTTGATGTAGTGAAGAATGTGAAAAAATCGTTAAAGTGGGACCGTGGGGCAGTTCTAAACTGACTAATTATATGAACCACATGAGAGATATCTGGTAGAATGAAAGTAAGATAAATAAGGTGCCAACCAATTGACAATCCAATGTACCATCACGAAGAAGTTAACCATTTTGGGAAGTAAGTCTGATGATGTGCTCAAGTGGCGTAGCTACAATTTTATTGCCTGCAAGCTCCGCATAAAAAATAAAATTTGAACTGTATTTTTTTTATTGATATAATAACCATTAGAGGTTGAAGTAATCTCAGGACCTCAAATAGTTGATGGAGAAACTAATTGAGTTCTTGAATACCTTTTGTATCATGACCAGTGATGATTATATATATATATATATATATATATCATCATCAATATAAAACAAGAGACAAATAACAACAGATATAGTTCGTCAGAAAAACAAAGTCTGAGCCATAGGAGCTACCAGAGTAACCAAGATGAGAGATGGTAGAGCTGAACTTGACAAACCAAGCTCGAATAACTTTTTTAAGACCATACAAGGAACATTTTAATCCATATACCTTGTGAGGAGGATGATAAAATCCAAGAGGAATCTTTATGTAAACTTTCTCAATTATATTACCATTGAGGAAAACATTTTAAACATCCATTTGAAATAGACGCCAACTGCAGGATATAGCCTTAGTGGTAAGAGTGTGAACAGAAGTAAGCAGGAGCTAATGTCTCCTTATAGTCAATTTTATATTCCTGAGTTCTACATATGAGTTTTCCCGGCCCATATAAAAGCCTCATCCCGACCGGATCGATCCATAAAGACCCGAGGTGATGATCCGGCCACTTTTCCAACACCACAACCCGACCAACACGTCAGCCTTGTGGTCCGTCCCGATATTCGACCGCCAGACCCATCTTGCGGCCCGACCCGAAGAACATTCTAGAAGAAACTCGAAGATTCTAGAATAGTCTTACAGCTCAAGATAATGTCATATAATAGGGACAAAATAGTTGACGTGTAAAGTAAGGACAAAATTTCAAAGTAGAAAATGTTGCTCTAATGGGCCAAAAGCCCATAGGGAAAATGTATATAATCCAATGAAGAGTAATGAGAATAGATCTTTTTGTGTTGTGCAAATATTGTATCTACACAATGGCGCCGTCTTTGGGAAATTAGGTCATTTCACCGACCATCTTCCTACCTTAAAAGTTGAGCAAAATCTAAATACCACCACCAAACCTTCCGATATCATCTTCTCCGTCCTAGTCAAGCCATGCCGGTGACCAGATCCCATTCTGAAATACAGCTCTCCGGCGACAGACAGTCTAGCGTTCCACCAACGATCGAGCACCTCTTGCAGCAGCTCGTTGAAGCGGAGAAACGAAGCTAGGCCGCCGAAGCAAGAAGCCTGGCGGTGGAGAGAAGAAGCGATGAGCTCTTGATGCGATTGAATCAGGCGACTATCCCTCCGGTAGTTCCCGATCAATCTCAGATCCAAGAACAAGCCGAACCACGGGAGGAGCACGATGAAACCTCTCACCGACCAGGCGAAACCCCGTCCGCAGGCGAAGTTGCCGTCACCGACGAGCCTCTGACATCGCAGAAACTTCAGGAGATGATGACGGAGTTCCAAAAGAAGGTCATAAAGGATTTGAGGACCCGATCTACCGATGTCCAGGCCCTCCAGGCGTCTGCCGACTCGGTTCAGTCACCATTCACTTTAGAAATCACCGGGGAACCCTTCCCCAAGATGTTCATCATGCCCAGATTCACTCCCTATGATGGAACGAAGGATCCCGAGGAGCATATTTACCAGATCCACCAAAAAATGACCATGTACGCCGAGAATGAGGCCTTGCTGTGGAAAGTATTCTCGACAAGTCTCGTCGACGCACCACTCCTCTGGTTTAGGAACCAGCCGTCAAGAGATATTGGCAGCTGACAGCAACTATCCGACCTCTTCGTGGCCCAGTATTTTGGGAACAAGAGGCAAAAGAAGACCATCTCGAGCCTCTTTACCATGACTCAGGAAAAAGGCGAGTCCCTCAAGAGTTTCCTGTCTAGATTCAACGTTGAGTCGTCTTCCATCAACAACTGCGACCAGCACTCAGCCGTAGAAGCCTTCAGGATGACACTGATTCCCAGGACCAAGTTCCACCAGTCACTTGTGAATCGACCACCCTCTGGAATCGGAGAACTCAATTCTAGAGCTCGGGTCACCTAAGGATCGAAGAGGAGAAGGTTACCCGACAGAAGAGAGCGGCATTGATCAATGTGGAAATCAAGTCAAAGGATAAAGCTTCGGATACATCCCGGTAATCGCAAACGCTCAAATTCCCCGAATTTCTCTTCATCTCAGTTTCCTCAGCAGCCCGAGAGGCGTGCCCGATTCGAAGAGAAGATCACTCCCTTAAAAGTGACCCTCGCCAAGCTCTTCCAAGAAAACAAGGCCAAGGGAATCTTCCAGACTCCTCCCCCAATTAGGCAACCACTCGACCAGATGGATAGATCAAAGCACTGCGCCCTCCATAGTGATTTCGGCCATACAACGAATGATTGCAGGAACCTGAGGCGCCAGGTCGAGACAATGATAGCCCGGGGAGAGCTGAAAGACTATGTTTAGAGGGATGGTCTAAGAACCCATCAACCCGCACAAAGCAACCAACAGAATCAAGCTCTAGCTCACCCAGTCAGAATCATCAATATGATCCATGGAAGTCCCGATGCACGAAGCGGCGAAGGGTCGAGACGATCACAAATGAGAAGGGCACACCATGTCAGCAGGATAACCGGGATAAACGAAGTCCATCACCGAACGGGACGGTCTCAGATACATTTTTCCCAGGATGACCTCCGAGACATCCAGGTCCCACATGACGATCCGTTAGTCATCACTTTGATGGTCTCGGGATGTCTTGTCCGGAGGGTGATGGTTGATCCAGGAAGCAGTGCCAATATCATGACCAAGTGGGCTTTCGATAAATTGGAGATCAACCCGAGGGATATTTTGACTTCCCGAAATCCAATTGCTGGGTTCGATGGAAAGCAAGTTGAACCCCTCAGGGAGATCAGCCTGCCCATGTTAGCAGCCCAGAGAACTCTGTCTGAAACCTTTGTGGCGCTGGACATGAAGCCCTCATACAATCTACTTATGGGAAGAGGATGGATTCACAGCATGCAAGGCGTACCATCAACTCTCCATTAGATGGTGAGGTGCGTCGGGCCAAATGAACTAACAACGTTCTTACAGAACCCAAATAGCAACTACAGAACGGGGAGTCGGGTCCCCCGATCGTTGCAGAACCTCTGTAGCCAGTATCTGTAATACCCGACAAACCCGACAAGGTCACCTACGCAGGTACAAGTCTCACCACAAGTGAATTAAATGAACTAACAACGTTCTTACAGGATAATCATGATGTCTTCCAGTGGGAACATACTAATATGCCCGGCATCAACCCCTCCATAGCCTGAGACACATTACATGTTGATCCAAATGTAAGACCAGTCCGACAGAAACAGAGGCGAATGGGAAGCCAAAGGAACCTATTCATAGCTGATGCGGTGTCAAAATTACTCGAAGCCGGGTTCATCAGGGAAGTTCAGTATCCCGAGTGGTTAGCCAATGTGGTGGTTGTGCAGAAAAAGAACTGGAAGTGGCGAGTCTGTGTCGACTTCACCAACCTAAACAAAGCCTGCCCGAAAGACAGCTTCCCCCAACCCAAAATAGATCAAATGGTTGACGCTACCGCGGGCTACGAATGACTAACTTTCCTGGATGCGTACTCAGGATACAAGCAAATCCTGATGCACCCGAACGATGAGGAAAAGACTTTCTAAATTACCGAGACAGGTACTTATTGCTTCAAAGTTATGCCTTTCGGACTAAAAAATGCAAGAGCCATATTTCAGAGACTGGTGAAAAAGATCTTTAAAGGGATGATGGGCACAGTGGTCGAGGCCTACATTGATGATACAGTTGTCAAAAGTAGAAAAAGAACCAACCACTTGGAGCATCTCCGAAAGGTGTTCGACACCCTGAGGATACATGGAATGAAACTCAATCCGGCCAAATGCTCCTTCGGGGTGTCTTCGGGTCAGTTCCTCGGGCATATTGTCAATCAATCAGGCATAGAGGCCAGCCCGACCCAAGTGAAGGATTTGCTCGAAACAAAAGAGCCAACCACTCACAAACAAGCCCAGATTCTAACCGGAAGAGTTGTAGCTTTAAGCAGATTCATCGCAAGACTGACCGATAGATGCCGACCCATTTTTCAAGCCTCCCAAACCAAAGCTCTATCCCGATTGAAAGAATGCATGCTCAAGCCTCCCATTCTTGCGATGCCCGAGCCCGATGATGTCCTACTCTTGTATCTGGCAGTATCATCAATGTCAACAAGTGTTGTACTCATCAGGGAGGACGAGAACCTCCAGATTCTATACAAGGCGTTAGCCGATCCCGAGACCCGGTACAGCAAACAAGAAAAATTAGTTCTATCCCTGATCAATGCCAAACGATGTCTCAGACATTACTTTGAAGCTCACCAGATCATTGTCCCCACTTCCACTCCTATCCGTGTGCTTATGGCGAAGCCCGATCTCTCTGGAAAGATCTCCAAATGGGCCATTGAGCTGGGCATTCATGATATAACCTACATACCTAGAATCTCGATTAAGGGACAGGTCGTGGCCGATTTTTATTAGAATGAGAAACTGAGGAAGCCGATCAACCCATCGAGTTAGAAACTTAGAAATTATTCGTAGACGGCTCGATGAACTCCAATGGAGCGGGCGTCGGGCTGGAAATCCATACTCCTGATGGGACTAAGCTACAGGCCTCGATGCAATTATAATTCTTAGCCACTAATAACGAGGCCAAGTACAAAGCAATCATATCGGGCCTGAGATTGGCCAGGAGCCTGCAAATACAATCCCTATCCGTATACAGTGACTCCCAGCTGATAGTCAGACAAATAAACGGAGAGTCGAAACCAGGGACCCCAAAATGGAATCTTACAGAGCATTAGTACTCAAGGAGTCCGAAGGTTTTCAAAAGTTAACGTTCATCCAAATCCCTCGGGAAGAAAATACCTCTGCTGATCACTTAGCTAATTAGGCGTCTTCAGCCGGTGAGGATATGACCCCAGTAGTACTGACCGACTTCATCACTACACCAAGCATTCGAGAGCCTGATGAACTGATATGTCTAGTTCCAAGAGAGCCGAGCTGAATGGATCCCATAATCGATTACCTCAGTGTCAGGATGTTACCCACTGATAAGACAGAAGCAAGGAAAGTCAGAATGAAGTCAGCCAGGTACTCGATCATCTAGGGACAACTCTACAGAAGATCTTTCTTGGGTCCATATCTGAGGTGCGTAACTCCATCCGAAGCAGAGACAGGAATGCAAGAGATACACGCTGGAGCATGTGGAAACCACTCGGGAGCCCGGTATCTTGCCCACAAAATCCTATCCCAATGTTACTTTTGGCCCTACCTGTCCCGGGATGTTGAGGAATATGTGCGTAGATGCAAAGTATGTCAGATGCACGATGACGTTATACTTCAACCACCGGAATTCCTGAACCCGACAATCGTTCCACATCCTTTTGCCCGATGGGGGATGGACATAGTCGGACCACTCCCAAAAGCCATCAGGTCAAATACCCATGTACTCCTTGCCACCGACTATTTCACCAAATGGGTTGAAGCCGAGGCCTATCCTTCTATAAAGGGCAGCCACGTAGTCAAGTTCATATGGAATCACATCATCTGCAGGTTCGGGGTGCCTCAGACCATCATGATGGATAATGGCACAAATTTAGAATGTGAACCGGTCAGGTCGTTTCTGCCCGAGCATGGAATCAATCAGAATACCTCCTCCGTAGGATACCCACAAGCCAATGGACAAGCGGAAAGGACCAATTGTTCCATCTTCAACACTCTAGCAAAGAAACTTGAGAAGGCCAAATGGGCATGGTTGGACAAATTACCAGAGGTACTATGGACATATGGAACCACTCCCCGACAACCAACCGGTAAGACACCCTTCGCCATGGCATATGGGCCAGAGGCCGTAATCCCGATAGAGTATGCCGTCCCGACATTGAGATCAGTGGCCTAGGACGAGAGAACAAATAGCCAGCGCTTGGCTTGCGAGCTCGACCTGCTGGAAGAGAGGAGAGAAACTGTCGGGATAAGACTGGCGGCTTACCAACAGCGGGTCAGAAATCATTTCAATAAAAGGGTGAAAAGAAGAGGATTCCAAGTCGGGGACATGGTCCTTAGACGAAAGATCGGACACGTGGGCAAGCTCCAAGAGCTATGAGAAGGACCCTACACCGTCACTGAAGTGATAGGGCGCGGGGCCTACAGACTACTCAGGAACTCTGATAACAGAAGGGAGCCCAGTACACAGAATGCATCCCGACTTATGAGGTATTATCCCTAGAAATACTTTGATTTAACCACTGTAAAGAAAGACCACTAGAGCCCAAAAGATTGAAATAGAAGTTCCATTTCTCATCTCGACGAATATCAAAATCACCATGATAATATCAGTTTGAAAACCTAAGTGTTGCATCCTCTCCATGGGCCCAAAGTGCCCGAGAGATCTTCATAAACCCACCAGTGGTCGGGTTTTACAAAAATTAGTTTGGAAACCTAAGTGTTGCACCCTCTCCATGGGCCCAAAGTGCCCGAGAGATCTTCACAGACCCACCAGTGGTCGGGTTTTACAAAATATCAGTTTGAAAACCTAAGTGTTGCATCCTCTCCATGGGCCCAAAGTGCCCGAGAGATCTTCACACCCCACCAGTGGTCGGGTTTTACAAAAATCAGTTTGGAAACCTAAGTGTTGCATCCATTCCATGGGTCCAAAGAGCCCGAGAGATATTCACAAGACCCACCAGTGGTCGGGTTTTACAAAATATCAGTTTAAAAACCTAAGTGTTGCATCCTCTCCATGGGCCCAAAGTGCCCGAGAGTGCTCGAGAAGGCCGGCGTTCTTTATTGGTACTCCCAATTCAAAATCCTGATTGTTATTGTCTGGAGTTATTGTTATTCTTACCAAGTCACAATTCAATGTCCCGACTTTTATTGATTGTATCAAAAAGAAACAAGTATGGATCACACAGATCCCAAACAAAATATGAATAAATAAATCTATTTATATTAAGGGCCCCGATGGCCAAGGTTGATACAATAAAGCGGCGTTAAGTTGTTACAAATACAAGATAAAAGAAAGAACAGGGGAAGGGCAAAAAAGCTAAAGGAAAAACCCTACTCCACCACGGGAGGATCTCCATTACCGTTTGAGCCTTTGGTCCTGAGGGACTCTCCTTCTGTGGCTTCAGCCTCATCCATGCCAGAATGAGAAGGCGGAGCGGGCAAGTCGTCCTAAAGGAATTCGCCAAAGGCCAGGTCCTCGGGTTCGGGCTCAGGATCATCATACGGAGGCCCAACTCCTATGTTGCGGTAAAGATCCTAAATAGTTGGGATCTCCCTGTCCTCTTCAGGCTTTTGAAGCTCCAATATGCATTCCCTCCAACCCTGCTCATAACGGTATTTACAGGTCAGCATGAAGCGAGATATCATCTAGTTACCACCCTTGTGGCACATCTCTACCCGGGATCTCTCAACGCCTAAGGCGTTCTCAACTTCGACCTTCTCCTCAAGCAACTGCCACCCCGAAGTCTTTAACTTCTCTACTTCTTCAGTCAGGGCCTACACTTGGAGAGTTAGAGCTTCCCGAGTCTAGGCCTCCCGATTAGCCATCTGCTCAGCCTCCTGAGCCTTTCCCTCGAGCTCTGAGATCGTCGCCTTGGCAGATGCGAGCCCTTCCTCAGCTGCAACAGCCCTGTATGTCAGGGACTGGATCTTGTCATTGGCCTTCTTGACCTGTTCCAGAGCCTTTGCACACCCAGCTTTATTGACTTGCACCTCCCGAGTAAGGGCATTTATGACCCGGGCATCATCCTCAAGTTTGTAATTGTACGCCTGAGTAGCATGAAACATCTAAAAATGAAAGAATAAAAATAAAATAAAATAAAATAATATATATATATATTAGCACAAAAGATAAGGGGCAGAATAGAAGCTAAGTTCAAAATGTTTAAAGAATATATTACCCTCATTGCAAGCTCAGGACTGTTCAAGGCTAGGCTCATCTTGTCATACCGCCCCATGGCCAGCCTATCAGCCGGGGTCCATACTCCCAGGGCCATCTCCCGGAGAGCTTCCGAATTCCTGATCGTTTGATCCTCCATAGACAGGTATGGATGGCCCTTCCTAGTATCCAACTTGAACCGAGGGCTATGGAGAACCTCTCTCCCACTCTCAGAAGCTTTCTCAATCTCCCTATGATCTTGTTTCCGGACCATTTGAGAGATAGCAGTGCGTAGCTTGGAAGGTCGGGATTGACCCTGATCCTCGTCATCAGAGCCTAAGTCCCGGGCATCCGACACTGAGGCAGGAACACCTAGTGCTACATTTCTGCTAGAGCTGGGTCTAACTGAAAGGTCAGCCCGAGACGGATTCTGCTCCAAACCTGCTGAGCTCGGGACTAGAGCATGATCATCCCCGACCTCAACCGCATCCGATGAACCCGTTTGCTGATCACGAGAAAGCGGGGGGCGGGAGCGTGACCGGAGGATGCTCTGTCGGAGGAAGAGGAGGGGGCGTGGCAGTAAAGCCTTCAGTCGGTCTTGCTGGTTGACTGTTTGTAGGATTCTTAAAGACTGGAGGGACATCAACCCCACAAACAAAGGATGTAGAGCCAGTGTTAGCCTTTCTGGTCTTCTTGATTGAAATCTTGGGCATGGTAACCGCTTTCCTTTTCTACTGGCCCCCAGACATTTTTCTCTTGAGCTTTTTTAGTTCCTGATGACTTGAACTTCAGTTTCTTTGACCCTGACGTGGTCGCAGCAGAACCCGAGGTGATCGTCGGTGCAGACGCTCCCGATGCAAGCTCCTGCAATATAGACCCTGTGAGGCAAACCAGGTTGTCCCATAAATATTGACTCCATATTCTTGCCTCCAACAGTTCAAATCGGGATCTTATATACCCGACTTCCCTTTTCTCCCGAGGAGCCTGAAGGAAACCCATCACTAGCATACCCAACTTATCGTTACACAAGTCGCAATGGCAAGAGGCTCGGGTATGAAAACTCTTAAACTCAAGAAGCCGGGTCGGTTGGAAAACATGACTGACATGTATGTTCATAGCGTCGAGATGCCTCCATTGACCACTCACCACTATCATCCTTTCTTTCTATCCCTTATTGGAGGTCGGGACGTTGTCACATAATTTCCTCTTAGCATACGAGATTAGGTTGTACCGACCCCTATTATCCTTCTGTTCCTGAAGTTTATATGAAAACAGAAGCTCGGACAAACCTAAATCTAGGTTCAATTCCTTCTTGATCAGTAAGATCATGGTCAGGATCCTATAAAAATTGGGACCGACTTGAAGGGGGGCCAGACCCAAAGTCGTCAGTGCCAAGAGGAAGAAATGATGTATTGGAAACTTTAGAATGACAAGGTGAAATGAGGAGAGCAATATCTCCCCGTCCTTCAACCCCTCACCAATCCTAAAGTCTTTGTCATGAGGATAATGTCTAACCTTCACCCCTTCGGGAACCCCGAGGCTCTTAAGTTGAGCATCTTTTCTGTACGTAGTCGGGAGAGGGTCAGTACAAAAGTTTTCCTCTTCCTCAACATCCTGATCCTGATCAATCCCAACATCACCCTCTACAACTCGACCCCCTGCGTCCTGAGTAACTTCTGGTAGACTAGACCTAATGACTCGGGTAATCTCTACGGATGGGGTGCTAACTGAGGCTTCGGGATCAGTAATGGTAAGATCAGTGTATGTCAGTTGCAGGTCACTAACCGACCTAGTATCATCACTCCCCGACATATTTGACGAAAGGTAGAGAAGTGAGAAGAATAACTTACAAAAAGGTAAAGAAGATTCCGGCAGTTCCCCCTTTGTTTTTCTCCGGCGAATGATTTGCTGAAACCGGCAGCTGTACCAACAAGCAAAGATGGGTGTTTCCGGTCGAGAACTTCGCAGCAGAGCTCAAATTTCTCCACATAATGAAATACTCAACCACGATCACTGGGATTTGCAGAAATTGGTGAGACAAATCGGGGATTATGTGGATTTGGGAGCGGATTTGAGGTTGCACAGAATACTTGAGTATATCGCAGAGAGAAAGGGTTTAAAGGAAAAACAGTCTGAAAAATAATGCAAGTATGGCGTATGAGAATGATATACAGATTATATGGACTTGACATTTCATCTACCAGGGTCAGGGTACCAGACCGATATGACCCGACCCATTTCACGCATACCTATGCCATCTCAGCCACAAATTCAAAATTGCAATGATTATGATAGCTGCAACATTTAATGCATCTCTGCGTCATCCGGCACGCATCCCGCGCACCAACTTCAAAGGCTTTTGTGATGGGCCTTAAGATTTTTTCATCTAATGGGCCTATAGAAAAGAAGGCACATGAGTTAAAAGAGGGCCTCTGTACATGTGAGTTTTCCCGGTCCATATAAAAGCCTCATCCCGACCGGATCAATCCATGAAGACCCGAGGTGATGATCCGGCCACTTTTCCAACACCACAACCCAACCAACACGTCAGCCTTGTGGTCTGTCCCGAGATTCGACCGCCAAACCCATCTTGTGGCCTGACCCGAAAAACATTCTAAAAGAAACTCAAAGATTCTAGAATAGACTTACAGCTCAAGATAATGTCATAGAATAGGGACAAAATAGCTGACATGTAAAGTAAGGACAAAATTCCAAAGTAGAAAATGTTGCCCTAATGGGCCAAAAGCCCATAGGAAAAATGTATATAATCCAATGAAGAGTAATGAGAATAGATCTTTTTGTGTTGTGCAAATATTGTATCTACATGAGTGAACCCCCTTATACCAGAAAGTTATAACATTTTGTCCCAGTCAAAAAATTCATTCACGTTGGTATTTTGAGGTAGAACATGATCATTACAAAATGAATGACAAAATAATCATACTTTTCTCATCTAGTGTAGCATATGATCAGTTTAACATATGATATGTGGATCATTTGCCTTAGTTTTTTAAAGGGAAGGGAACATCCCTAGAGCTTGTCATTGAGGGCTCTCAAGCGTCGTCTATATATGTGTCGCACTATATCATTGTTCTGGTGCGATGTTCCGATTCAGAAATAATTTGGATACTAGTATGTATGTTGCACTTATGTCATGCATTATAATTTGACCTCCCTGAGATTTTGTTCAATTACTCGCCACCATTTGGCGCGATTCGGGGCACTTGAGTCAGCCGCCTATGCCCGACAGCGTCTTGACCCCTATCCAAATTTCGGGCCAATTCCCCCCTTTGTACTACCAAGAAATGATATTCTTGCCGAATACGAGTTTACTGTTCCAGCCATTTACCAAACTAAATACCTATTCCGTTTATTATTTTAAGTGTTTCTGTTATAAATCCCGTAGCGGATTAATTTCAACGAGTGATGATTATGTTTAACATTTATTATTCTGTGTACCCTGTGGTTTTGATGTTTAATTTCAATGACCCTCCTCCCTAGTCGAATCCGTTCGTAAAATTTTGTCTAAAAATTCAAATATTTTCTAGCCATAATAAAAAAAATTATAAAATATTAACGAAAATACCTTTTGGTCAAGGTACTAAGTTATATTGAATGCTATTATGAACTAATAGGGGTACTCAATGAAATAAATATTAATGAAAGTTACTGTGCAAAATTGCATCAAACTTCAGGAGAGGTGAGTGTATATATTACCCTATCTTTTAATTGTTTAGGGTGCCTTCTTATTACATTCGAAGAAAATAAAATCACCTGATAATAGATGTCGTTTAATCACGGCATAACAAGTGGTTTGGGGAGATTTTTTCAATACCCAAAATCGAAATTGTTTGAATCCCCAACCCCATAATTACCCCTATCCGATTAAAACAAATCCGGTATCACCCCCACCTCGCCCAGTCTGGTTTTTTTAGTTTTTTTATTCCTTCCAACTGAATATTTTTTTTTTTTATAATCTTTTAGTTACTCAATTTTGCAAAAAGAAGAATCAATAAATGTATTGTATTGATGACTCAGAATCGGAATTCCAAATAAATGAATAATTAGTACTTTTTTCCTTACCTTTTCATATTAAAACAATCTCACACAAAATATGAACTTAATGAAATGAAGCTAAAAATTTCCATTTTCTTACTTGCCCAGAATACTTGAAACTAAGAAAATGGAAATTTCCAATAAAAGATTTACTTGTGTCCTAAAACTTTTAAATGCATAACCATAATTGTCCTTTCAAAAAATTTTGGAAACCAAACATATTTATGATCATGAAAATATTATGAAACTTAAAGAAATATTTTCAAATTTCATTCATATTTATGATCATGAAAATATTATGAAACTTATAGAAATGTTTTAAAATTTCAGGAAACAAGTAATTTTTTTATTGGATCACATCACATGTAAGGAGAAAGTTCCTTCTTACATGACCTGAGATGAGTATTTCCCTTGAAGTAATATAAATATAATCGATTTATTTCGTGACAGGGCTCCCAAAATCAAAAAAATTTCTTAACTCACTTTATTGCTTAATAATTATGTGTTAGTAGGATCTTTTTAGTGGTCTCGCGCTCTAACCCTTCTTCGAGAAATTATTTATTACAACGGTAATACAATGTCCTCATGTTGATATGGTATCACAAGGATAATATTTAGGTCATGTCTCATGAGGACCAAGTTCGTCCTTCACGTTGATATGGTTCAATATTATTTGGACACATGGACAAAATGTTTTTAATCAGGACTTGCCACTAATTTATGTTTTTATGGATTCATGTCCATCTTTCTTTTATAAGAAGATTTAGCCACGTATCCAAATTATATTGGACTATATTAGCGGGGGCCGCAATATTTCTTTGGGTTTTGCCCCATAAGGATTAAGTTCGTCCTCCCCGCTAATGTGATTCAATATAATTCCTAGCTAATTTTTTTTAAAAAAGGAAGATGACATAAAATCCATAAAAACAAGATTAATGTGAATTCATTTTAAAAAAAATATTGAACACGTGTCTAAATTGTATTGGAACCACATCAGTGGGGATGACGAACTTGATCCTCATGGGGCACGACCTAAGTATTGTCCAATCCTATCACAATCTAATGAAAATCTTATTTTTTGAGTGGTGTTATATATATTACCATAACTCCCTTCAGCATATATGGAATCAAAATGATAAAAATATGGAAACAAAAATAGGAAAAAATTATTTTATTCCCCATATTTTCTCACGACCCTTCACGCCCCCTATTTTCGTTCATCCTTCCATAAATGAAACAATTATATGGTTAATCACATGAAAATCCCTATAAACACGCAAAACATTTTAAAACCAAATTCAAAAGCTAGAAAAAGAGAGAGAGAACAAAACTTGGAAGCAGCTATTTCACCAGGAAAAAATGCAAACATCAGAGGATAGAGTGCAAGCCATTGCCACTGTATCAACTGATTAACCGTCCGAGTTCATTAGGCCGGAGCACGAACAGCCCGGGTTCACCACACGCCACGGCCAGGTTGCCGAGGTCCCGGTGATTGATTTTGGGAAACAAGATGAGAAGCAGCTTGTGCAGCTCATTGTGGATGCTAGTTGCAAATGGGGTATGTTCCAAATTGTGAACCATGACATACCAAGTGAGGTTATAAGCAAATTCCAACAAGTTGGGAAGCGTTTTTTCGAGCTCCCACAAGAAGAGAAAGAAGTTTATGCTAAGCCTCCTGGGGCAAAAAGTGTGGAAGGTTATGGAACAAAGCTACAAAAGGAAATGGAGGGAAAGAAAGGTTGGGTTGATCATTTGTTTCATAAGATATGGCCTCCTTCAGCTATTAACTCTCAGTTTTGGCCTAAGAATCCACCTTCTTACAGGTTTGGTTTACCACATGCATTTGGTTTATACATAAGTCATGCATACTTATCTTTTTGTGTACATATACTCTCTCCGTCCCAAATTAGTCGTTCACTTTGTCTACTTTACTTATCTCAAATTAATTATTCAATTTCGAATCATAATATAATATTATTATATATTTTACCAAATTATCCTTATTCATTAACAAAAACAACAACTATATTAGTACATTATCAAATGGCAAAATAGGAAACAACAAATAAATAAATAAAAAGGTTAATTTCATTAAACCCCCTTTACTATTAAATTTAATCCACTACCCCCATGTCTAGTTTGCCCCCTATATTTTCCAATTTAATCAATTAATCCCTTCTATGTACGGATTGCCCCTATACCCCCCACCCAATGTCCGGATTGTCCCCTATACTTTCCAATTTAATCAACTAACCCCTTCTATGTATTTCAATTTCAATCACATTGCCCCTCACCCTCAAGCAATATATATATATATATATATAAAAACAAATTCGAGAAAAAAATATAAAATTCGAAAACAATACATTAAAATTCAAAATATATATATAAATTTCAAAAACAAATATACATAAAATTCGAAAAAAATAAATGAAATTCAAAAAATATATATATAATTCAAATATATATATAAATTTCTAATTTTTTAAAACATTTGAAAACATCATATAAATCTCAAAATTTCATATAAATTTTGAAAACATCATATAAATTTCGAAAAGATATATATTTCAGAAAAAAGTATAAATATTTTGGAAAAATATATATAAAAGAAGACCACTAATTGATATTGGTAGTAAGTAGTTTGATTCACTTCATTAGAAAAGATATGACGTTTTACCAATATATATATATATATATATATATATATATATATTTCTAAATTTATATATATATTTTTTTTAATTTTGTTTTTTGAAATTTATATTATTATTTTTGAAATTTATATTTTTTGGATTTATATATTTTTTTCGAATTTTATATATTTTTTCAATTTTATATTTTCTTTGAATTTTATATATTTGTTCGAATTTTTTATATATATATTTCGAATTATATATATAAATTTTTAGTGTGGGGCGCAATGTGATTGAAATTGAAAAGTATAGGGGGCAATTCAGACATAGGAGGGGTTAGATGATTAAATTGAAAAGCATAGGGGGCAATCTGGACAGAGGGGGTTAGTTGATTAAATATAATAGTAGAGGGGGCTTTATTGACATTAACCCAAAAAAAATTTGTTGAAATGTCAAATGTGAACAATTAATTTGGGACCGAGGAAGTCTCAAAATTGTTTATATTATATTATTTTAAAAATTAACTAGGAATTGATCCAATAAACCCTAGGCTCTGAATTACAGCCGACAGTTATTTAGATAATGCATGTTTTCTGAAAATTTGGATTATTATTAATTTTGGATAAGTAATTTTATTAACAAAAAGCAATAAAGTAATATTGACATATGATAATTTTGATAAGGACGCAAACAAATTTTTTCGTAAAATGGAGACAATTATCTATGTGTTGAGATATAATTTTCCAGAATTGTGTAATTTAAGATTATAGAATAATTTATCCGCGCACACAAATAAAAATGATTTTTTTTTCTTTTTCTTGTTGAAAAAACGAGTCCAAGGAGAACCGTGATGAGTCCACTTGAGAACCATCAAAGGTTCATGGCGTTACTTGTCCATCAGATTACATGTATAAGAAAATTTAGTAGTGTGTATACAAATTTTATAGTAACAATAGTGCATCCAAACATGCCTTTAAAGCCTTCACTTGTCTTAATCCATTTTAAAATTTTATTACAGGGAGGCTAATGAAGAATATGCCAAGCACATGCATGGAGTAGTAAACAAGCTGCTCAGGACTTTGTCAATAGGTTTAGGGCTTGAAGGCCATGAGCTTAAGGAGGCAGTGGGTGGTGAAGATTTGGTGTACATGTTGAAGATAAATTATTACCCACCATGTCCTCGTCCTGACCTAGCACTTGGAGTGGTGGCCCACACTGACATGTCAGCACTCACTATTCTTGTGCCTAATGAAGTCCAGGGCCTCCAAGTCTTCACAGGTGATTATTGGTATGATGTCAAGTACATCCCTAATGCTCTTATCATCCACATTGGTGACCAGATTGAGGTACTTCTAATTTCACTTCTTTTTTTTCTCCTTTTGTTACTGTACATATGCCTATTTAACAAGTAAGATTTGGTTGTTGCATGAACCTGCATCACTACCATTCGTGAATAATACGTTCAAATGTGAATTTTGTGACCGTGCACTTTCCATGTACATAACTACCAGTTGTGAAGAATACGTGCAAATGTGAATTTTGTCTACGTGCATAAGTTTATTTATTTTTTGAAAGATAAGAAATTCACTCATACTGCCTCCACTGAGACTCGAACCATTGACTTCTCAATTGAGAGCAATGACATATACCGCTTAGTCATTAAGCCTTGGTAAAATAAAATATTTGGTTGAAGAATTGTGTATGTGCATATTGGGTGTCCATAACTAACATTCGTGAATAGACGTGCGAATGTGAACTTTGTGTATGTGCACTTTGCATGTGCATACTACCATTTGTGAATAATGCGTGCGAATGTGAATTTTGTGTGTGTGTGCACTTTGCGTGTCCATAACTACCATTGGTGAATAATACGGGAGTGTGAACTTTGTGTATGTGTACTTTGCGTTTAGATAACTACCATTTGTGAATAATGCGTGCAACTGTGAATTTTGTGTATGTACACTTTGCATGTACATAACCATTCGTGAATAATACATGCGATTGTGAACTATGCAAACGTGCACTTTGCGCGTGCACAACATAAACAGTTGCAATAGGTCATACGGTCTACTACATAACATTAGAAAAATCAAGTCCTCCTGATTTTCCGATATTAAAATTTTTCTTAACCTCAGTATATGGTGTGGAGATCCGTTGCACAGTAATGGAAGGTTGTGATTTACACACAGAAACACAGAGTTTGATTGCCTCCTTGGCTCATATTGTTCACATAGTTGTCAGAATCGTAATTCTAACTGGTAAAATTTTACGATTTTATTACGATTCTGCTACGTTGAAATAATGGTTGGACGGTTAAGTCCCCCAATCGAAATGCCCAAAAGCTTAATGATTTAGTCCAATATCATAATATATGACCTAAATTTATGAGAAAATATTTAAAGGCCTAATGTATTAGAAAATTTTGAAAATTCTAATATGATTTAGACTTTTTGTTTTTTTCGAAAGGTAAGAAACTCACACACACTGCCACCACTGAAGCTCGATCCCTTGACCTCCCATTTGGGAGTAAGGGCAAGTACCGCTAGGCCATTAGGACTTTGATAGATTTAGATTTTTAAATTAAATATTTAATTTAAAAAATTAATACGTTTAAGTATAATTAAAATTCTACAATTCCGATTCTACGAATCCCAAAACGTTTCTAACTAGAATCTCAATTCTGATAGCCTTGAATCTATGAATTGATCCAAACAACTGCTAAAAGCTAGCTTTTGAACTCTGGATTGTTTGGCCTCAAGCTCTTGGGCTTGACCTTGTTTTGGTCTTATTTTGCTTTGACTTCCACGGTTCCACCTCACAAACCCCTTCTGTACATTTACTTTAGACATACATATTTCATATTTGAGCAAAATGCAAAAAGACCCCTTTCGCTCTAATTTTGGGTTAGAAACCCCATTCCCAACTATTCAATTTCTTCACAAATGGTATCATAATAACAAAAATAGTCTTAATACATATAAGAAATGAATGGGTTCCTTAAAATAAAACTAAAACTAAAACTAAAATTATTACAAGTAACTTTTCGGCATGGTGTTGTTAAAAATTTCTTTGGATTTTTTTTTATAGGGTACGTTAAAGAATATTTCAATTTTTTTTCCAAAATTTACAATATAAAACCTTTTAAATGAAATTTGCATTTACAATGTATGTTTTTAAAATTTATATTAAAAGAAATTTCACCATTTTAACATCACTTTGACCGTGCTCAATTTTTTAACATTTTCTTGAAGTACTATGATTAATATTAATATCACTCTATTTTGGAAAAATCGTTTTTTATAATTTATTTTAAGGATAATTTTCATCAACAAATTGAATAACTGTGGGTTTTAAGTTAACTTTTCTAAAACGGGGTACTTTCTTGGTGAAATTTGAAAGTAGAGAGGGGTCCTTTATGCAATTGCCTAAATATCAATATACATTCTTTTCAGACAAAAAGAGGTTTGTTTAAATTAATACTTTTAGATTCTCATTCTTAAAAATTCACACTTTCTGCTGTATTTTTGTAAAGATGAATAAAAAAGTTTACAACCAGGAAGGGGTTGAATCAGGAACGAAAGAAAAATGAATGGCTCCACTAAAAACTACAATTATACTATATTATTAAAAGGTTAAATAGGAAACACAAAATATCAAAAATAATATTGAAAAGTCAAATGTGAACAACTAAATTGGGACGGAGGAAGTAATAATTTTAATTTTTGTAAAGATGAATAAAAAAGTTTATAATCAGGAAGGGGTTGAATCAGTTAGGAAAGAAGCGGTAGCTAAAATTATCTGTCACTATAGCACAAAAGGCTAATTTTTAAGTCTATGAGATCCAAGGTATAACATTATTTTTTACTGCCGTGTCATCCAGGGTCATCTCGATAGTAAGACGATTTAGGTGGCCGCCTATGGCCCCGCCCGAGAGGAAGGCCCCAAAATTTTGGGGGCCTTATATATATATAATTTATTTTTTAATAGATTATATATATTTCCTTTTTAAAATAAGCCTTCATATAATATTGTAAAAATTAAACTTTTAGAATGAGTCTCCTTATAATGTTATAAAAAAATAAACTTTTAGATAGAGTCTCCTTATAATGTTATAAAAAAATAAACTTTTAGAATGAGTCTCATTATAATGTTGTAAAAAATAAACTTTTAGAATGAGTCTTCTTATAATGTTGTAAAAGAATTTTTTTTTGGAATGAACCTAAATAGAACGGCCCTGCATATAAATTAGATTTTTAGTACACATATATTTTACAAAATGATTTTTATATTTGAAACTTTTGGGCAAAATGAAAAGGCATGGGCAGCTAGGGTTTCTCTTTTTATTTTCTTCCTCATTCTCACTCTATCAATCCCATCATATCAGAGTTCTTCAATTTTCCTCTCTTTCTCTCAAAATATTATTACCTTATTTTTCCCTCTTTCTCGCATGAATCTCTCCAATCTTATTCTCTCAAGACTCTGATAACTAAATCATCTCTTAATTCATCAATCGAGAGTCAAAAACAATTATATTGTTCGTAGATCAGTGAAACCATCTTCTTCGACTGGTTGGTTTGACCTTATTTTTGTCTCCACACACCAGGCCAAACTAATTCTTGGTGAATATCTAACTTCTTTTGCTTAAAATCATTGTCTTCAATTTTAGTCTTCAAAAACTAGTTTTTGGTTATTGTTCTCAGTTCTTTTCACAAATCACAATGGTCTATAGAAAAAAATTCTTATGTAATTTTTTGGTTTCTAATTTAGCCAAAACACGGAATGAGTATTGTTCATTTTCATGGGTTGATGTTCATGCCTTATTTTGTTCAAACCATAATACTATCTCTCTTTCTACCCCAACATAGCATACCTTTCTGATATTTACAATGACAGATATCAAACCAACAAAGGCATTTGGACGGTTGGTATTGTTGTCTCTATTCAACTCTATTGAAGCTATCCGGAAAAAAAAAAAGAAAAAAAAAAGCAATACTTGGGAAACGTTGGGCATTGTACAACCAAATCGGGTTTTATTGTTTTATTCTAATTTTTTACTTAAGATCTCCAATTTTACATTTTATTCTTTTCGTCTAAGGCCTCCAATTTAATCAAGACGGCCCTGGTGTCATCACTTTGGGTGACAATTTACAATCTACCACTAAAGACTCCAGCGGCAGTTTTTACTCATTTTAGTGGTGCGACCGCCCGTAAACCCTTTCTTTTTTTTGTAGTGACAATATCTTTAAGTATACGAGGAAAAAAAACTTTCAGTTTTGGTCAAATCTGTTTAAATCTGCTAATCACCTCAAGATACAGAAAAATACTTAACAATCACATGGTATTTTTGTTAAACTTTATAATCATTTGAAAAAGAATGAAAGGGGAAAAAAACAGCTAATGAAATAAACTACTGTATATTTATCGATATATTTGTTATTAATCGGAATGGATTCTTTAGCTATATACAAAGAAATTTTTGTTTTTATCCTTAAAAGTCAAAATCCTGTGACTAATAATAGAATCATTGTACATTGTTACGCGGGGAAAATAACATCCCTATAGTCAAGAGAACACATATGAAAGGTGATGTTGCAAAGAGACATTTTGTACGTTCCAAAAAAGCTGTGATGCTTATTCAAAGACACCATAATATATATGCAATGTTTAAAGGTTTAATAGTGATTGATAACTGAGAGTAAGTCATTTCCACCACACATTACACACATCGTCTCAATTCTCCTCCTACCAAACTTTATTTATTCGTTTTATTCGTTTTATTCAACTAACTTTCAATCCTCTTTATTTATTCGTTTTATTCAACTAACTTTCAATCCTCCAAAACTTCCAATTTCGCTCTCATTAATGTTTCAGTTTCTTGTAAAGTTTATGCCCCAGCTACACTTGATGCTTCTGTACCATGCAATTTTAGTCCATTTGAACTCTCATTAATGTTTCGCTTTATTGCAAAGCTTATGCCCCACCTACACTATCTCGATGCCTTTGTACCATGCAAAATTAAAATTAGGCCATTTTTTCTTTTAGGTATATAATTGCTATGAATATGACACCATTTTGTTAGGTTCAAATTCATTCTCTTCTTTGGAGATAGGAGGTGTTGGTTTAGACAGGGAAATGGAATTTGTAGGGATTTATTTAATTTATGAGTAAAATACAATGACCTCCCTTGAGATTTAGTTCAATTACTCATAGTGATTATGTTATCTGACAGTTTAATCTGTTAGTGAAATTTTGCACAAAAACACAAATATTCTCTAATTATATAACAAAAAGACATTTGTTATATATTGTCAAAAATACCATTTGATCAAGTTAATTAAGGCATATTTTGATGCGATAGGGATACCAAATGTAATAAACACCGATCATAGCCAACGTATGTAATTTGTTTTTTGGGTAAATCAAAATTTATTGAGAACCAAAAGACTACAACACACGCAACACACCAAAGAGACAAATACAAGCCTCACAACAAACCCACTCCATAACAACCTCAACCTTCAAGCTCAAACAAGAAAGATAAGGCCACAAGGCCAACCTGTAGGAACATTTATTTGAAATGATATGTTTCTGATCAAAAACCATGTTGAGTGTTGTGAGTATTGTATTGAGTTAATAAGAAGTTAATCGGAAGCGATGCTGCAAAAAAATAAACAGAAGTTGAAGTTTCTAAAGTTGTCGAGTACTTACCAAGTTCTCGAGATTTTTAGCTACTGAGTACTCGAAGAGTTGTGCCTTGGCACGGATGATGGCATAGTTTCAGTGACTTTGGCACGCCATGAGCACGCTATGTTTCGCTATCATACATTTACCGAGTACTCGAAGATTTCCTTACCGAGTACTCGAGATTGGATTTTCGAGTACTCGAAGTGAGAAATGGAAGTTGTTGACTTCAATTTTTGAAAAAGGATTATTCACATGCTTTAAAACTCCTATTCATTTAAGGACATGGTTCGGAGCTATTATTGGTATATTGGACTATCATTGGTATATGAGTCTATATTTAGAAGAATTAATGGTGGAAATACGGATCCTGAAAGGAAAATGATTCTTACCATTAATTGAAGAATATTATCTATTTATATGAGTTAAACCAAAGAGAAGGGGGTGACTTTTGTGAGATATCTGCAATACTTTCGTAGATCAGATCCATCTGCAGAGAGAAAGAAAAAGAGATCACTTGATCTTTCTATATCAAAGATTTCTCTAGTTTTTTGTGATTATTCAATTGTGCTCCTACACGTGATATCTTAATGCACAATTGGATGATCTATTGCTGAAAAATCATCACACCACCTATTGTAACGTGGTTGCATCGATCCATTGAGAAACGGTGCCGTCAGAGTGTGGAGATCAAAGCAGGAGGCTTCGTGGTTCTTTGACCTGTTAAGAAGCGAAGCCGTCAGAGTACGGACATCGAAGCGAGAGCTTCGTGGTAGTGCGAGTGATTAAAGACTTTCAGACGTCGATTGATAAGAGGCAAGTCAGAGTAATTTTGTAAGTCCTAACTTCATAAAGTCTACGTACTTCTTGATTTATAGTGCATTGATACCAGAGGGTATTCATGGTTTTTACTTGGAACATTTTCAAGGTTTTTCAAGAAAAAATATTGTCTCTACTTTATTTATCGCACTTATATTTATTATTGCGTAGTTTGGATAATTAAAGAATTGAATTAAATATTGACTATTCCACAATTAATATTTTAATTTGTTAATTAATTCATAAAAAGTCTATCCACCCCCTCCCTCCCTCTAGGCTTAATTTATAGTGTTCTAGGTAATTTCACAACCAAAACCACACAAGACAACAAACTAGCAACACACAAGTGTGACTGCTACTGGCTCAGCCTACAAGTTTAACCATGCCACAAGGCTAACCAAGACCCTATGGTTCTTTTGAACTAGAGATGGAGGGATTCTCCAACAGTTCCTTCGAATAATTCTGCTTACATTAGGGTTCACATGCCACCAAGAGTGTGAAATGAGTTGTTGATCAATCGAGTTGAAGAGGAGACCATTTGGCAACTATAAATAATTTTTTTTTCCATTAACCACATGATGCAAGATGAAGGACTTAGCAAGACCTCTAAGCTTTAGTATTCTCTTGCAATTCCAAGAGCTTAGAAGGGAAGCATTGATGGTCCAGAAACTCTTACCTTTAGGGAGAATAACATGAACCCAATCATACTAAATGGACTGACCTTTGTCATGAAAAAGATTCTAAATGTGTTTAAGAATAGCACAAGAGTAAGAAATGTTGAATTGATCTCCTTGAGCATCTAACCATTCTGGAAGAATTCTAGGATAGTCTTAATCACATCAGTCCCTATGACAGGGCAAGCTTTCTTAAATAAGTAGGAATTAAAGCCATCAGGCCCTGGTGACTTATAATTTTTAAGGCCAAAAAAACAACTTTTGATTGTCCTCGGGAGTAGGTATCTCAGTGAGAGACAACAACACATCCTCTGGAATAATTTTAGTATACACTTCTCTAAGAAACATGAAATCAGTGAAAAAGGAAGAACTACAGCCCAAAAGCTTCTCAAAGTGATTCACAACTTCTCTTTTGATATCAGGGATAAAGCTAGTAGATACACCATTGCCCAACAAGAGAGTGGAAATATTCCTCCTATTACATTTGCAACTAAAATACTTCATAAAGAACTTAGTATTCTTGTCATCATCCTTAACCCAACTCACTCTTGATTTCTAGAAAAAAATATCTCATCTGCTTTGGAGAGGTCGGAGTAATTCTTGTTAAGAATTCTCTCCTCATTTCTGAGTGAATCACAATCAGGAGTCGTATCCAATCTGGGTTGACAATTTTCTAGAGCCTCATTAGCTTGTTTAGTTTTAATAGATATGTCACTAAACTCCTTGGTGTTAAGAAGCTTCAATTGTGGTTCCATATATCTCCTAGCTCCAAACATCATAAACAGTTGCAATTAAGTCACAATGATCAACAAGAAAATTGAAGAATTTGAAAGGAATAAGATTTTTTATTTTAGGAGTACCACATTTCACATCCATAGAAGAATGATCATAAATCCCTTGAGGAAGGAACATGCAATCAGACAAAAGGAATCATGATGTCCACTTGTCATTTACTATGAATCTATGAATCTTCCTTGAAATGTTAGAACTTCCACTACATTTATTGGTCCATGTGAAGAAAAAACCATTGTACCTCATATGAGACAACTCAGTTTGATGGTTGTAAGACCTGAGGCTTTGGATTCCAGCATTTCATGCTTTTGACCCTCCAAAATTTTCATTGGCATGAGAGATGATGTTAAAGTCCCCTAAGACAATCCATGGATCATTGCCAATGAAAGGGGCTTTAGAACATAAGTCTTGCCATAGAGTTTCCCTTTGAGCAGCTCTATTGAAAACATAAACTGCAAATATATATTATTGGTGAGTTTCAATGTTAACTACACTAGTGTGTATAATTTGAGCAGAGTCATAGACTTTTTGAACTCTGATAATCATAGGGTTGAAAAGAATCCAGATTATTCCTAAAGGGTACTGGTTGAAGTTGTGGATGGAGGCCCAAGTTGGAGCAATAAAAGCTAGGACGGAATCAATGCTAGCCTCTTGGAGTTTAGTTTCCAAAATTGTAATGAAATGGATATGATGCTCATGAATGAACTTTTTTATTTAAACTTGTTTATTAGGAGAATTTAAGCCCCTGATGTTCCAGGCTGCAAAAATCATTGGGGCAAAGATTCGGCAAACACCCCTATAAATCCCAAAATGGGAGCTTTAGGACCTAATTCATCCATTTTCTTCTTTTTTGTCAATCTCTTCTTCCCACCACACTCTTGTACAGTTTCATGATACATATGAGAGAACTCAGGGACAACAGAGCATAAAGAAATTTTGGAATGAAAGGGGTCTCAAGTCTTTCAGAGTTGCTTGCAATTGTAGCATGATGTACTTGAGTTATCTTGTTCTGGCATATCACCTTGGGGATGCTGTCAGCTGGTAAGTTGCATACTGTTTTCCCTTTGTCCAAGGAAAGAGCTTGGGATCCCTTCTCCATAATATGAGTCACCTCATCATCAAACATATTAAAACCATTAGTTGTTACAGATGGGAAATTAGTAGATGTTTTCTTGTTTCTCTTGTCAACAAGATTCCATTCTGAGTCAAACCATTTCTCAATAGAGTTAGGTTCATCTTAGATTGGGAAAATAGGATTATAAATCAAAGTGTTGTGATCTTGTGATAGTAAGATGTGAGTTGGAGGTTCCATTTCTACAGAAGCTAGACACCTGGTGTCAAGATGCCCAAAATAAGAGCACTTTGTACAGATTTGTGGCAGCCATTGGTACTCCACACTAATGTCAAAGTTGGTATCCCATATGAAGTTTAAAGATAGTGATGCAGAGCTTTGAAGCATCAATATCTATGCACATCCTTGCATAGCCGATCCTCTTCTTAGTCTCTATAAGTCTATCAGCAAGTAAAGGTTTGCCAATTACACTGGCTATAAAGCTTAGCCATTTTTCATTCAAAACTCTAAAGGTATATTATGAATCTTAACCCACATTGGGATAAATCTGCAAGCTTATTTGATAAATTGAAGACCTAAATGCCATTTCTTTATGATAATAGACCGAAAACAATCATACACAGCCCATTAACAACGATATTAGTACAAGCCTCTTCATTATCCAAATTAAAAATCTAAAAGCCATTGTCATTAGCAAGGACATCTACTACCCCTTTAGAGCCCCACATTTTCATTACATTGGAATGCACCATTGAATAAGGTAGTTGTTTTTTTGAAGAAAATGTCTCACAAAGCAAGTATGCCACTCAGCTTCTCCCTTTTCAGCTAGCACAAAAGGAGGTTGCAGGATGATATGGGCTTCATTGTTTGCACCATGATTTCCATGGGGGAAAAATCAAATTTCATTTTTGAATGTGAGACACTAGGTCCAGCAGCAATTGAGGCCCATGTAGGGGTTGAAGTGAAGGGGAGAGTATGGTTTAAGTCTGTAGTTGGTAAGTCAACCAAGGTAGAAACCTGACTTATAAAAGGTTGAGTATTGTTTTGGTGAAAAACTGTACAAGCACATTTAATACCTGATGGGGAGGTGAGCATCGTCTTCTCTTTGGCCTCTACTGTCCCACTTGCACTTGGTGCATGATTGCCATATGAGGCTTGGTGGTTCATTCCAAAGCTCTTTCTTCCTCCTCATCTGTAAGAAGTTGTTTCTCTTCCATTTCTTCTATGGACAACAGTGGTCTGGAGACCTTGTGGTTAGCTAATCCCATGTCTATTGGGAGCATAGTATTGATTAAGGTAGCCTTCAATCCAAGCAATTTTCTTGCAGGCAAGTTGGAGCTCATCCCTAACAGTGGCAGTGGCCTTTGTATTATCAAAGGCAGGTATCATTTTCTTATCATGGATCGTGTGGTTTACAAGGGGCAATGATGGTTGGGTCTAAACTCATTAGGCCAGAGAATAAAATAGAACCAACAAGTTCAAGCGAGGGTGGAAAAAAAAGGGAGTGGTGTGGAGAGAGGTCAATGTATTTTATCCGTAATGTTTGTATATTTGAAGAGCTTTTATTTTGTTGGTGTATCGTATACAATTCACACTCATCACTAGTCTTTTGAAATCTTACTAAAAACACACTCAAGTTGCAACAAACAACGGTAAAAATTACCGACTCTAATTTAATATACCTATCTCACTGAAAACATTCCAGTAAATATTTTTGTTGTGTATTTTAGTAGCCTAAAAATTTGAGGTATTTCTACTTTGTTTTGGGTATGTATTAAATAAATAGGCAATGTATTTTACGATCGAGGTTATACTATGTGAATTTGGTCCACTTTTGCTCAATTTTTTTGATTTATTAGTAAGATCATATGATGTGAACTAATATAATATTGGGTTTGGAGATTTGAGTACTGGAAAGTATTAGGTCATTAGTTACTCAATGTGATCTTTATAATTGAGATTTGAGATTATACTATGTTAATTTGGTGCACTTATCTTATAAGAATTGAAGATTTACTATGATGTAGATTGATAATAATATTGGTTTTTGTAGATTTTGAGTAATGGAAAGTACAAGAGTGTGTATCACAGATCAACTGTGAACAAAGAAAAGACAAGAATGTCATGGCCATTATTCTTGGAGCCTCCATCGGACTTTGTAGTGGGCCCACATCCTATGGTTGTTAATGAAGAAAATCTCCCAAGGTATAAGACAAAGAAGTTCAGTGACTATGTTTACTGTAAATTCAACAAGATTCCTCAGTGAGTTTAGGATATGAAGTTGCGTGTATATGTATACATATATATATATGTTACAAGCCCTGTTTTGGTCATGGAGTAACATTAGAACGGGATAATGTCCCCTACATTCTTATTAAATATTAGAAGGAATTTTGTATGTGTATGTGTGTGTGTGTGTGTTCTGTGAGTAGCAATTTTGTACGTTTGCAAGTGAAGAAGTACATATTGATTTGTTAAGTTTTATATATAGTTTGACAATGGTGAAGTGTGTAGCTTTTGTAGAGGTGTCAAATAGTTGAGATATGGCGCCCTATCACCTTACCTCTTTGTGAGTGCAATGGATGTTCTATTAACCATCATTAACACCTTAACTTTTAATGATTGTCTTTTCAATTATCACTGGAGGTATTTTACAACAAAACTATCTCATCTCTCTTTTGCTGATGATACCCTCATGTTTTCCGTGGGAATATAGAATCAGTTCTAACCATTTAGACATTTTCTTTAGTCTTTCTGGTTTGTACCATAACCTTTCCAAAAGTAATTTGTTTCTTAGTGGAGTACCTAAGCCTCTTGTGACTAGCATTTGTGGGCTTTTCAACTTTTCTTGTGATTCTCTTCCAATTAAATACTTAGGCATTCCTCTTATCTCTACGAAGTTGACATATGTTGATTGTAAATATCTTATTGAGAAAATGCTCTCTAAGGTGTCTACATGGACAGTAAGGGCTCTCTCATTTGCATGAAGGTGTGTAAACAGATCAAGAGTTTTTACAAAAAGTTTCTATGGGCTGGTCCTGGAATGACAAGATATAGAGCCAAGGTTGATTAGGAGCATATATGCACCCCCAAGGCTTCAAGGGGATTAGGCATTCAAGACATACAAGTTTGGAACATGGCATCCATTCTTAGGCACCTCTGAACCCGATGCTTAGTTGGAGCTGACAATGTTTGGAAAGAGTAGACTAGGATGAATTAAATCAAAAGGAAAAGCATCTGGGAACTATATATTCCTAGGGAATGCACTTGGTTTTGGAGGAAACTACTCCAACTTAAAAGAACTGGACATCAAATGATCAAACACAAGATCGAGAATAGAGAGTCAACTTTGGCCTATTATGATAATTGGCTACCATGTGGCCCAATTTACATTTTGCTAATGAATTCTACTCAAAGACAAAGATGACATTTCAACAAACACATTAAAGTCTCCTAATTTCTGGCCAATGGGCAATGGACTTGGCCTAGATAGTTTCAAAATGTTATTAGTTCCCATTTTGACCTTTTCACCCTTCCTACACCTAGGGCTACCTCTAATGATGTTATCCAATGGACTTCATCCCCATCCAACGGTTACACCATTAAACACACAATTGGCAAAAACTAGTAGGGTTTCCTAATATGATACCCAAACATTCCTTTTGCCTATGGCTATCCATTCAAAATAGGTTGCTTAAAGGATAAGCCAAGTCTTTTATTTACCATGCAACTTATTTTGTATATTTTATGTCTCAAAGATGCTGAAAACCTTGAACATTTGTTTCATAATGCACCTACTCAAAATGGATTTGGAAGAATATCCAAGAGAAATGTGGGTTCTACACCAACCCAAGAAATTGACAACAATTCCTAATATGGGCTTCATCTAACTAGAAGAACAAATTAAAAAAAAAAAAAAAAGCAGAATCCTAGTGTGGAAGCTTGTATTGGCCAGCTATGTATATTATACTTGGAATGAAATGACTAACATAATTTTTAGAGATCAATGTATACCTCATTAGAGGACTCTCGATGCTATCATCAATACGGTCATATTAAGGCTTTTTTCAGTGAAGCAATGTAATTGCCCTTTTGCCCTTGCCATTGCCACATATTCATTCTTTGAGGCGACACATAACAATCCCTACTTCTCTTTTCCCATGGCCCTAAACCCACAATCAACCCCTATTCGTGTCCCTTCTCCTTCATTGCCCTTCCCCCAACCAACTTGACCTAATTTGATAAGACTGGGTTTGTTTGTTGTTTTGTCATGTTTGATTGAAAAATGAACCAAAACATGACACCATTGATGGCGATTTGAGATGTGGATTTGCTACCATGGTTGTGGTGTTTTTGAGACTGATGAACATGGTGGAGGCTAGGTCATAGCTGTGTATTTAATTTTATTTTTTCTATTTTGGGGTTTTTATTTATTTACTAGATTTTTTTTAGTGAAAGTCCACTACAGATTTTTAGTAATTTACTAATTAAATATATAATAGGGACTTTTACTTCGGTTTCAAAAATGACGTTGGTACTATTGTACTCAATGCAACAAAAGAACAAGGGTAAATACCATTGACATCCCCTCAAAGACATCTTAATTTTATACAGACCCTCTTGATATTCACTATTCTCACTCGGACCCCCTCAAAATTGAATTTTGTCTCACAAAGACCCCCTCCGTCTCCACGCCGTTAAACAGTGTCGTTAACCACCCTGTGAATTGTCTCTTTTGCCCTCAAAATGATATAAAATGACCTGCATATCCTTCTTCTTCTTCAATTTGGGCATCCCAAAACCCTAACCCTAATTTATATATAGAGAGATATTGGAAGTGGGAAATTGGGAGAGAGATTGAAGATGGGGGTTGTATATATTGCATACCCATATATACATATATATACCCATATATACCCGTATATATATAGCTGTTATATATAGTTGTTATATACCCGTATATATATATAACTGTTATATATACATATATATATACGCTACTATATGTAGTTGTTATATCGAGAGAGATGAGAGGGGAAAAAGAAGAAGAGGAAGGAGAGAGAAAGAGGAAGAAGGAGATGAGGAAGAAGAAGGAGAAGAGGAAGAGGAAGAAGGATATTTTGGTAATTTCCTACAAAAATGTTAATAAATCTAACGGTAGGGGGTCCGAGTGAAAATAGTGAATATCGAGAGAATCTGTGTAAAATTAGAATATCTTTGAGGGGGTGTCAGTGGTATTTACCCAAAAAACAACCCTTTAACATTTGGAATAGGGACAGACTACTAGATCCAAGATAAGTAATCTGTATGGGACATCACGAACCCAGATAGGCCCATCACAAAACAAGGTATACAAGAATCTACTAAATCATTATGATCCATGTTGTTAAGATAAGTATTCTAAGTAGAATTTTTGGCGAATTCGTAGAATGTCATGGCCCCTACTATAATGCAAAAAGATAGTGAAAAGAATGAAAAATGGAAGAAAACCGAAAGCCAAACTATCAACTCTTAAACCGAAACACATGTAATGCCACACCTAACTAAGTACATAGCAGAAGCAATACATATACACCAATGAAGACAATCACAACCCTGGATATGAAATAAAAAGATAAAAAATCTCGATTAGTGGTACTAAAACTCATCTCGTATTTATAGAATAAATGATAAAGAAAAGAGTCAATCAAGCATGAAAATCATTCAAATGGAAATCAAACTAACCTTGGAAGGGATCTAAATAACCCTCCAGGAGTCCCCAAAGAACTTCGTACAACATCAAAAGGTCAAACATTAGTCATTGGTCAACGCTCTCGATTAAACTCTAAAACTAGTAAAACACCAGCCCAACATCACCCTTGCGATACCGGCTCACCCACACTGTTCGAAACACTTAAAAGGAAAACGTTGTAGTCCAATAAACTGGCATAGGGGGTTAAGACGTCAACATAGGGTCAAACATACGACTTTCGGTCGACCAAAATTAAGACTTGGTCAACCAAGTCACCAAGTCACTCTAGTTGTTACACTAAAAAATGACCGACACACTATTAAGGATGGTAAAACAACTAAGTCAACCGAAATGACAATTTGACCAGACCTTTAATTCAGTCGGTAGAGTAATCCAGTGGCTGATCTATATGGGATCATAACCCAGTAGTTGATCTATGTGGGATCTACACAATTTACCTGACCAAAAATAGATTCGATCATCCAAAATGATAGCCTCTTCTATCTGAACCAAGATTCAAACGGTCGATTAAGCCCAAAAATGTCTAAACTCGATCGCTAACTATCTAGTTAACGTCCGAACACCTCCACACTATTCCCCAACATCAATTACCCTTAGGGTTCATTCGGCAACACCGAATTGGAGCCTTGGATTTGGAATTAGGAGCTTCAATTCCAAATCCGTTGTTCGGATGTAACTAAATGTTTTGGAATTGGTATTGCATTCCAATTTCAAATTTTGACATCCACGAAAGAATGTCCTTTCATGGGATTATTTGTTATCCTCATAGACTCTATCTCATCATGATTCAGCTGTGTGGTGAATGAAACACGTGTTACTATCTTTCCTTCAGTCACTGAATTCTGGACTTCTATTTGGGGTAGGCCTCAATTATTGAAGAAATGGCATAAAGAAGAGTGAAATGAGTAAAAACTCTTTAGATATAATTATAGTACATTGAAACTATATATTATGGGGCGGCTGGGCTGGGAAGGAAGGGGGGACCTTGTTGCGAAAAGGTGCCCCCAAGCGGGGGGAATAAATTATGATTTTCAATTCCAAATCTTCTCCAAGTCTTCAACCCAATAAATACTCTCTCTCTAACAATTAAATTTTCACAACTACAAACATACATATATGTTTACAAAGATATATATATATATATATAAAAATATACAAATTTATATACATATATATACACGCGTCTATATATATCACATGCACATATATATACATACATATATACAAATGCATATATATATGCCATCCATAGTATGCAACGATAGATATATATTCGACAGATTCATAAAATAGAGAAAATAAAGGCGAACAATTCGAAACAGAAAATAATGAACTCACAGTGTAGTCGACACAAACAGAAAATCCGAGCCATGTGTAACACAGTGTTCTTAAGACAATTTTGCTCCATCTCCGGTGCTCAAGCTATACGAGCAATTGTCTCCCAAGGTAGAACGGATTTCGTCTCTGGAGAAGTAACACTCCAATCTCCACAAACCGGAAAACACAAATATGTGGTTGTACTCGAATTGTAGAACCCTAATATATATATATATATATATGTAGAGAGAGAGAAGACGGCGAAGAGGAGAAGTTTTCTGGAAGATATGAAAAATAACATGCGGGGTAGGCTATTTAGAGACATGAACAACAATGAAAGAACATACACAAAGCTTTGAAAAGGTATTGAAACTGTAGTCACACTAGTTGAAAAGAGTATTGTAATTGTATAATTGTAGTTGCAATGCTTTGGAAGATACATTGCAGTTAAAGAAACATTTATGCAAAATGGGTTAAACCATGGACCAAAAATTAAAACCCGAATCATCAAAGACTCGCACCCGCATAGCGACCCCAGCCCAAACCAAGAAGGTGGCGCGTGTGCGTGTGGTGGTTCAATGGTTTAGCATGGTTCAGCCCTCCTCCCATGCCTCTGGGTAGTCAAACCCCCAAGCCAATGCAACTATATATAAACACTTTATTAGTTTACTTTATTTCCAATG
This sequence comes from Cornus suecica, assembly GCA_963922005.1. Classification (NCBI taxonomy): domain Eukaryota; kingdom Viridiplantae; phylum Streptophyta; class Magnoliopsida; order Cornales; family Cornaceae; genus Cornus; species Cornus suecica. Next base: position 56,109,210 of record OY998246.1, read on the forward strand.
TGGGACAAACTTTCAAATCCAAGCTCAATGAGTCACTTTGAGATATAATTTCTCATTCAATACTTAATAGTTTTGAACATATGATTATAGTAAATTGATCTCCTCACCAAGGAGAACGCGTCGGTACATGGTCCTGTTTATTTCGGAGTTCGGGTCCCATATTTATTTAAGCACAAAGTTGCTTAAATTTTCTGTTTTTCAAAACTATTTTCCAATATATATATATATATTCATAGTTTCATACCTATATTTGCATACTTAAATCTATCTATATTGTCTAATTTAATTCAAGATTTACGATATTTTACATTCAAATTGGGTTTGGATTGAAATTCATATTCAAATTGGGTTTGAGATTGAAATCCAATTATACTTGAAAATTCTAAGACTTACCAAACAATGTATTTGAAATTCCATTTGTGGAATTGCAATTCCATGAAATTGCAATTGGAATTGCAATTCGAATACAATTTCAATCTAATTCCAAAACCACGTAACCAACGAAACCTTATAGACAATAACCAATACTTGTACAACATCAATATAATCATCACTAACAATGAAGAGAAATGAAAGACATGAAATCATTTAATAAAATGGTAAAAGGCAATTATCCAAAAAAAAAAATGGTAAAAGGTAAAATTACATGGGAACACCAAAAGAGATTCTCATGCCATTTCTCTCTTCCATCAACATACATTTCACATTGTAGTAGTTGTACACAATACATGATCTAAAAAATTAATACAAATTACGTGAATGTCAAAACTAACACGCAAGCTCATGAACATAAAAAATTAACTTAAGTAAAAAAATGAGTGCCTATCGAACAACGATCTGAGTTATATGCCTCCCGCAATGGGAGCTTGATTAATAGTGTTATTAGACTACACTTTCCATCACTTTTATTTTAATAATTAATAAAAAATTATTTGGTACTAAATTTCATTCTTAGATTTTTATATATGTATTGTGCATGGCATGGTTGGCCCTTACGGTTTCGGTTTCGATATCGGTGTAACGGACTCGGCAGGGGCGGAGCCAGGATTCGAAGATTGGGTGGCGAAATTTTTTTAAAACAATTACGCAATATAAATATATTTTTACTTAACAAAATTTCAATAATGGATTATATTTTGTGATTAATATATAAATAGCTAAACTTTAACCAATTGTTTTAAAAAAAATAAAAAGAAAAACCATTTTCTCCTATTCAATCATTACCCGAAAAAAATCAAAAATCTACTAACGAAATTGAACTTGAAGATTAACGAAGGCAAGAAAAATAAATTAGAAACCCTATTTGAAAGAATAAAATAATTTACTAGAGAATCTAAATTGAAAGTTTGAATGATTTCATTTTTAATAATGATACACAAGTAGTCTGTAAGAGGAACTCGTCTTCCATCTTATAACGAAGTTGTGTTTTAATAAATTCATCCTTAAAAAATACCTTTTTCTATAGTTCAACTACTAGCTTGTTTAACTCATCTACCACTCTAAAATGTATCAAAATCTATCAAATGAATAATTTTAATAACTTCAACATATTGTAATTCAATAATTGATATTTTTTGCTTAAAATTTGCTAAACATCTTGAAATAATATGAATGAATATATCCAAATAAAACCAATAAAAATAAAGTATTAGTCTTTTTGGTAAAAAAATAATTAGAGAAATATTATAAAAGGAATTCAATTAATCAATAAGGTTATAATGGAAATAAATTATTAATAAAATCTTACCATATTTTATTTTTAATATAATCTTAGATTATTTCTTTCTATAATTAAGCCTACACATATACTTCTTTCAATTTATTTATTTATTTTTATTTTGAATTAAATGGACCACAAAGTTTGGGTCTTTTAAACATTTTAGGGAGGGCCAAATCATGCATATAATCTATTTTTTTTCTTATATATATATGTATATACATATATAATAGGATATAAATTGGAAATTTTGGGGGGCAAGGCCCCCCTCCCTCCGCCCCTGGGACACGGACAATATCGACATCTAAAATGAGTATCGGTGCTAAATAACGGTATCGACACCTTCCTAAAGCGTTACTAACCGAGCGCTACGTAACAGTTTTGGACGATACCGCGAACTATGATGGTGGGTGTATAGAGTATCATAATTCTACCAAACTCCAAGAATTTATTAGTAATTATATTATTTTTTATGCTTAATTGACTTTGGTCAAAAACACATAATGTGCATGGGACAAAAGGACGTAAATTTATGGTGACTCCTTTCCTTGCAGGGAAAGTTAAACTTAGCCACCAAGCTATCTCTATTTGACTAGGATATTGTTATATTTGGTGACTCCTTTGTTAAGGGGGAATATAACTTAGCCATCAAACAATCATAGTTATGGTAGGAAATCAATTCCTTATTGGATTGATTGACTTGTCGTCCACTCTAGCATCTCCTATAAATATAGGTGTAGCCTATTGTATTCGGTGTACCAGGCAGAGAGCCAGAATAGGCCGGCGCCAGAGAGCCAGATTAGGCCGGCGCCAGATGGCTGGTACCGGTGTGAGTGAAACACCTCGTGCGAGTAAAGCACATGTGGTGCGCAGAGAGTACACAGAAATAGAGAAAGAGAGTTAGGAATAATATACGTTTATATTATTCCGGTGATACAGGCGTGAGTATACACAGTGTGTGTGTGCGTGTGATATGCTAATACCCCTTTGTAATCCTCTCAGTGATTTTTAGTAAAACGGTGCTCTCCGTGGACTTAGGCTTATTTTGTTGAACCACGTATATATTCTTGTGTCTATCGTTTGGTGTGTTTGTGTGCGTTTTCTGATTTGCAGGTGTGCACGGTTTCGTACATAGGGTGTGCGAACCCTAACAAGTGGTATCAGAGCCCAGGTTGGAGCAAATCACGAAGCCCGGTGATCTGGTCCAGATCAGATTTTTTCGAGTGCCCTAACTCAGAAATCGACCACACCAAGAGCTTTGGCTCGACGAGACGAAACCAGCAGTGTCAAGCACGTTGCCGAAAAGTGATGCACGCGCCCCCACGTGCCGCCTAAAGTTTCGTCCAGTTTTTTGGATCCGTCGAGCAACAGTTTCAGTTCGACGTGATTTTTCGGAGCATCGTTTATCTGAGCGAGGCATATAATATATCTACGGAAAGAGAATTCGAAGCCCAACGTTTTGGCGCAAGAATCATCCCAATCAGAGCAGGGACGCGCCCGCATGCACCACATGAAGGCGTTCTTAAGGTTAGGAGTGACAAATGTTGCAAGGCAAAAAGGTCAGACGCGATAGCGATCGCAAGACAGAGAGGTAAACCACAACAGAGGTCACATTGTCTGCACCAGACCAGATATTAAAGATGCAGTAGGAGCTATCAGCATAGTCATGATGACTAAAGTGGGTCTTCAGGCTTGAAGACATGAATGAGAACATCGTAATGCACTGATCATTGATGGAGTTGATTGATTGGATGGAAAGTCGTCAAGTGGGAGATTGTTAGATATGGTGACTCATTTCCTTACAGGAAAAGTTAAACTTAGTCACCAAGCTATCTCTATTTGACTAGGATCTTGTTATATTTGGTGACTCCTTTGTTAAGGGAGAATATAACTTAGTCATCAAGCAATCACAATTATGGTAGGAGATCAATTCCTTATTGAATTGATTGACTTGTCCTTCACTCTAGTCTCTCCTATAAATATAGGTGTAGCCTATTGTATTCGGTGTACCAGGCAGAGAGCCAGAATAGGCCGGCGCCAGAGAGCCAGATTAGGCCGGCGCCAGAGGGCTGGTACCGGTGTGAGTGAAACACCTAGTGCGAGTAAAGCACATGCCGTGCGCAGAGAGTACACAGAAATAGAGAAAGAGAGTTAGGAATAATATACGTTTATATTATTCCGGTGATACATGCTTATTTTGTTGAACCACGTATATATTCTTGTGTCTATCGTTTGGTGTGTTTGTGTGGGTTTTCTGATTTGCAGGTGTGCACGGCTTCGAACATAGGGTGTGCGAACCCTAACAAGTGGTATCAGAGCCCAGGTTGGAGCAAATCACGAAGCCCGGCGATCTAGTCCAGATCTGATTTTTTTGAGTGCCGTAAATCAGAAACCGACCACACCAGGAGCTTTGGCTCGACGAGACGAAACCAGCAGTGTCAAGCACGTTGCCGAAAAGTGATGCACGCGCCCTCACGCACCGCCTGAAGTACCGTCCAGTTTTTTGGCTCCGTCGAGCAACAGTTTTAGTTCGACGTGATTTTTCGGAGCATCGTTTATCGAAACAAGGCTTATAATATATCTACGGAAAGAGAATTCGAAGCCCGACGTTTTGGCGTAAGAAACAGCCCAATTAGAGTAGGAACACGCCCGTACGCACCCGAAGAAGGCGTTCTTAAGGTAGGAGTGACAAAGGTTGCAAGGCAAAAAGGTCAGACGCGATAGCGATCGCAAGACGGAAAGGTTAGACACAATAGAGGTCACATTGTTTGCACCAGACCAGATATTGATGATGCAGTGGGAGTTATCAGCATAGTCATGATGACTAAAGTGGGTATTCAGGCTTGAAGACATGAATGAGTACATCGTAATGCACTGATCATTGATGGAGTTGATTGATTGGATGTAAAGTCGTCAAGTGGGAGATTGTTAGATATGGTGACTCATTTCCTTACAGGAAAAGTTAAACTTAGTCACCAAGCTATCTCTATTTGACTAGGATCTTGTTATATTTGGTGACTCCTTTGTTAAGGGAGAATATAACTTAGTCATCAAGCAATCACAATTATGGTAGGAGATCAATTCCTTATTGAATTGATTGACTTGTCCTTCACTCTAGTCTCTCCTATAAATATAGGTGTAGCCTATTGTATTCGGTGTACCAGGCAGAGAGCCAGAATAGGCCGGCGCCAGAGAGCCAGATTAGGCCGGCGCCAGAGGGCTGGTACCGGTGTGAGTGAAACACCTAGTGCGAGTAAAGCACATGCCGTGCGCAGAGAGTACACAGAAATAGAGAAAGAGATTTAGGAATAATATACGTTTATATTATTCCGGTGATACAGGCGTGAGTATACACAGTGTGTGTGCGTGTGTGATATGCGAATTACCCCCTTGTAATCCTCTCAGTAATTTTTGGTAAAACGGTGCTCTCCGTGGACTTAAGCTTATTTGGCTAAACCACGTATATATTCTTGTGTCGATCGTTTGGTGTGTTTGTGTGCATTTTCTGATTTGCAGGTGTGAACGGCTTCGTACATAGGGTGTGCGAACCCTAACAAGTAGTATCAGAGCCCAGGTTGGAGCAAATCACGAAGCCCGGCGATCTCGTCCAGATCTGATTTTTTCGAGTGTCCTAAATCATAAACTGACCAAGCCAGGAGCTTTGGCTCGATGAGACGAAACCAGCAGTGTCAAGCACGTCGCTGGAAAGTGCTACACGCGCCCCCACGCGCCGCCTGAAGTTCCGTCCAGTTTTTTGGCTCCGTCGAGCAGCAGTTTCGGTTCGGCGTGATTTTTTGGAGCATCGTTTATCGAAACAAGGCTTATAATATATCTACGGAAAGAGAATTCGAAGCCCGACGTTTTGGCGCAAGAAACAGCCCAATCAGAGTAGGAACACGCCCGTACGCACCCGAAGAAGGCGTTCTTAAGGTTAGGAGTGACAAAGGTTGCAAGGCAAAAAGGTCAGACGCGATAGCGATCGCAAGACGGAAAGGTTAGACACAATAGAGGTCACATTGTCTGCACCATACCAGATATTGATGATGCAGTGGGAGTTATCAGCATAGTCATGATGACTAAAGTGGGTATTCAGGCTTGAAGACATGAATGAGAACATCGTAATGCACTGATCATTGATGGAGTTGATTGATTGGATGTAAAGTCGTCAAGTGGGAGATTGTTAGATATGGTGACTCATTTCCTTACAGGAAAAGTTAAACTTAGTCACCAAGTTATCTCTATTTGACTAGGATCTTGTTATATTTGGTGACTCCTTTGTTAAGGGAGAATATAACTTAGTCATCAAGCAATCACAGTTATGGTAGGAGATCAATTCCTTATTGAATTGATTGACTTGTCCTTCACTCTAGTCTCTCCTATAAATATAGGTGTAGCCTATTGTATTCGGTGTACCAGGCAGAGAGCCAGAATAGGCCGGCGCCAGAGAGCCAGATTAGGCCAGCGCCAGAGGGCTGATACCTGTGTTAGTAAAACACCTAGTGCGAGTAAAACACATGCAGTGTGTAGATAGTACACAGAAATAGAGAAAGAGAGTTAGGAATAATATACGTTTATATTATTCTGGTGATACAGGCGTGAGTATACAGTGTGTATGCGTGTGTGATCTGCGAATCACCCCCTTGTATTCATCTCAATGATTTTTAGTAAAACGGTGATCTCCGTGGACGTAGGTTTATTTGGCTGATCCACGTATATATTCTTGTGTCGATTATTTGGTGTGTTTGTATGCGTTTTTTGATTTGCAGGTATGCACGGCTTCGTACATAGGGTGTGCGAACCGAACAAGACGTGTCATATTATTGGTGTCACAAGAATGCAATGATACATTAGAGATATCATGTATAATATATAGGTAGGTGTGGCAGTTTTAAATCAGCAAAGAAATACTCATAGCTATTAGCTGGAAAAATTGACACCCCTCCATTTAAAAAATTAAATGACTTGGTACATAGCTTTTAATTATTTTGTGCTAATTTATGGCCAGAAGGAATAAAAACGGAGAGAGGAAAGGAAAAAGGGATAAGATTTTTTCATTAGTTGATAAAGGATAAGGTTTTTGCAGTATTTGGGAGAGAAGAAGAAACATAATGAAACAAGTTTTTTTCCCAAAACAGAAGAAGAAGAAATAATGTAATAATGATGAATGATGATCAGATGATGGAAAGCATCTCTCCAATTTCGTCAATATATATATATATATTTTTCTCTTTTCTCATAAAGAGTTCGGATGAAAAGGAGAGAGATACTAAGCTATATGCAATTCCTGATTTTTCGACGTTTTTTGATTGAGCAGACAACAAGGGATCGACCTAATAGAATGTAAGGATTAAATATATTTTTAAGCTGAAAAAATTGACTTTTGATTAAAAAACGTCATGTGCATGGGCCAAAACAAGACGTGGCATTTTCTTGATGACAGAAGAATGCATTAATATTAAGGCCCGTTTGGTTACCGATCTGGTCTGATCTGGTCTAGTCCGTTCTGGTCTAGTTTGGGTGATGTTCTGAAATTCTATTTGGTAAACGCTATGGTCTGATGACCTTGGTTTGAGGAAACTGGAATCAGACCATGCTTGACAAACTGTCTGATTCCAAACTTCTTTAAACCAGACCATGTTTGACAGACTTATCTAGTCTTAAATTTTTAGTAAACTGTGAAAATATTGAATATACTTTATATGATGTAATAACCTTAAAACCCACACATTTTATTTGTAAACATTTGTTAAAGTCTTTTTGATTTATTTTTATTATTAATTTCTTACATAATAATGTTATATTTGTTTTATAAAAATTTCTTAGAGTATGATTATTGCACTCCAATTATCAAATATAACAACAAATAAGTTTATACAAATTACATTTTTTATTATACAAAAATTACGATAACACAAATTTCACAACTCACACACTAATATTACAAAACAACTTCAACTGTCGATAACATGTAAATAATACACTCTAATATTTTGGCTTTTAAAAAACAATATTACATATCATTTACTCTTTTTTTATTTATTATAATATATATATTATTTATTTATTATTTAATTCATTTTGTTTATTGTTTATTATTTATTATTTATTATTATTTATTCATTTATTTTTATTTGTTTATAAATATATTTTATTAATTTATTATTTATTATTGTATTTATTTATTATTATTTTTATGTATTATTTAATTCATTTTATTTCATTTAGTTTGTTTATTATTTAAATCATTTAATTTATTAATTATTATTATGTATTATTTGATTAATTATTTTTATTATTCATTTTGTTATAAATATAATTCCTTTAAATTATTATTTATTCATTTATTAATTTTTTATAATTATATTTATTCATTTATTATTATTATTATGTATTATTTAATTAATTTGTCTTATTATTTATTTATTTATTATTATTATTATGTATTATTTAATTCATTTTCCATATTATTTATTTATTTATTCTTATTCTTATATATTATTTAATTTATTTTGTTTATTATTTATTACTATTTATTCATTTATTTTTATTTGTCTCTAAATATATTTTATTAATTTATAATTTATATTATTATTTATTTATTTATTATTATTTTTACTTATTATTTAATTCATTTTATTTTATTTATTTTGTTTATTATTTAATTCATTTAATTTATTAATTATTATTATGTATTATTTATTTTGTTTATTATTTAATTCATTTTTCTTATTTTGTTTATGTATTATTTAAGGGTTAATTTCAGTAAACCCCCCTATACTATCCAATTTAATCAACTAACCCCTACTGTGTCCATTTTGTCCCCTATACTATTCAATTTCATCAATATGTGCCATCATCTCTCAAAATGCCTAAACTACCCTCAATAGTATAAGGGGGTTTAGTGAATTATTTCAGAAAAAATAATATATACTTTTTGAAAAAAAAAAACAATTTCGAAAAAAACTCATATTTTGTTCCAAAATATGAATTTTTTTTTTGCGAAAAAGTATATATTATGTTCCAAAATATGAAAAACAATTTTGAAAAATATTTTTTTTGCGAAAAAGTATATATTATATTCCAAAATATGAATTTGTTTTTCGAAAAATAATTTTTTTGCAAAAAAAATATATTATGTTCCAAAATATGATTTTTTTCTGAAAATTGTTTTTTGCGAAAAATATATATTATGTTCAAAAATATGATTTTTTTTTGCGAAAAAGTATTTATTATGTTCCAAAATATGAATTTTTTTTCGAAAAATATATATTATGTTCCAAAATATGAATTTTTTTTCGAAAAATATTTTTTTTGCAAAAAATATATACTATTATGTTTCAAAATATAATTTTTTCCGGAAAATAATGTTTTTTCAAAAAATACATTCTATTATGCAAAAAATCATATTTTGGAACATAATAGTATATATGTTTTGCAAAAAAATTATTTTTCAAAAAAAAAATCATATTTTGGAACATAACAGTATATATTTTTTGAGAAAAAAATTATTTTTCAAAAAAATTTCATGTTTTGGAACATAATAAATATTTTTTCGCAAAAAAAAAATTCTTTAGAAAAAAATCATATTTTGGAACATAATATATATTTTTTGAAAAAAATTATTTTTCAAAAAAAAAATTCATATTTTGGAACATAATATATACTTTTTCGAAAAAAACATATTTTTCGGAAAAAAATATTTTCAGAAAAAAAATCAATTTTTGGAATATAATATATATTTTTCGCAAAAAAATATTTTTCAGAAAAAATCATATTTTGGAACATAATATATATTTTTTGCAAAAACATTATTTTTCGAAAAAAAAATTCATATTTTAGAACATAATATATACATTTTCGCATAAAAAATATTTTTCGAAAAAACAATTCATATTTTGGAACAAAATATTTACTTTTTCGCAAACAAAAATATTTTTCGAAAAAAAAAATCATATTTTGGAACAAAATATGATTTTTTTTTGAAATTTTTTTTTTTTTGCAAAAAGTATATAGTATATTTTCCGAAATAATTCATTAACCCCCCTTATACTATTAATTTCACTAAACATCCTTATACTATTGAGGGTAGTTTAGGCATTTTGACAGGTGAGGGGGCATATTGATGAAATTGAATAGTATAGGGGGCAAAATGGATATTGTAGGGGTTAGTTGATTAAATTGGATAGTATAGAGGGGTTTACTGAAATTAACCCATTATTTAATTCATTTTGTTTCTTATGAATTATTTTTATTTTATTTATAAATATGCTTTATTTAATTTATTATTTATTATTATATATATTTATTATAAATATATTTTATTATTAATTATTTTGTTTATTTTTTATTCATTTATTTATATTAATTTTTAAATATATTTTATTGAATTTATCATTTATGTTATTATTTTATTCATAAATATATTTTATTTTATGTTTATTTTTATTTATTCATTTATTTTTATTAATTTATTATTTATATTATTATTTTATTCATAAATATATTTTATTTTTATTTATTTATTTATTTATAAATATATTTTATTAATTTATTATTTATATTATCATTTATTCATTTATTTATTATTATATTTATTTATTTTATTTTATTTTTATGTATGATTTAATTCATTTTATTTATTATTCATTATTTTATTATTTTATTTTTGTGTTTTGGTTGAGATATTGGTTAGATGTGGTTCATTTATTGGAGGACATTTTGGTTAGATTTTGGATAGATTTTGTAATGAGACCAAATAGAACCACCAAAAATTGTGCTCCTAAAAAAGGTTATTTTGATTGAATTTCGTCCAACTTGGTCTGGTTATCTTTTTTGGGACTAATACAAAACAAACATAGTCTGATCTCAAAAAATCATGACCAGACTAAAAAAATGGGACCATAACCAGTAAACAAACATGACCGAATAGACTGGACATGGCACCTATGGTAGACATTGATTTTGATTTATGTAGGGTAATACTCGAACATATTCACAAATTGACCGCCAAGAGACTTGAAACCTCTCAGTTTCTACTAGAAGAATGAGAGGCGACACTATTGGTTAGTGAGAGAAGAATGCACCCAAGTAAATACTTAATTATATATTTTTCATTATTTGTTTTGAGTTTAATAAATACTTAGGTGTTAATTTTACGTATTAATTTATAGTTAGGCTTTTATCTGGACGATTGCAAACCCTGTGTGAACTTTCATGTAGGAGTTGAATCTTACAAGTCACGTAAATTAGTTGTACTTAGGCGTTAATTTTACATGTTGTTGTTACATGTAGGAGTTGAGGAGTTGAATCTTACAAGTCACGTAAATTAGTTGTACTTAGGCGTTAATTTTACATGTTGTTGTTACTCCTTCCGTTATAATTTTGAGTGTCCATTTTTCTGTTTTTTTATCCGTCCAAAATTAAGTGTCTCATTTTAAAAAATTAAACTATTTTATTTTGTCATTTTATCAATTTAACCTTGATAATACAAAATCTAAATTACAAACTATCATATCATCTTGGACCTATTAAGGACAAAGTTTGTAATTCACCGACTACCAATGTAATATAAACTATCAAAAATCATTCTCTTAAAAAGTTAGGCGTGATTGGTTTGTATTTATGAAAACATGATTTGTATTTATAAAAATAATTTTATGTATTTTGAAAACTGAAAATAAAAAAATTGTACAAAAGCTCTAAAAATATCTGTTTTCATATAACACTTTTTTATTATTTTGAGAAAATTATTTTTCGTTTTCAGAATTCAAGAGAAAACAGTTTTAAGAGATAGATATAGAACAGAAGCTTAAATTCCCGAAAAGATACGCAAACGTAATTTATACAATTCACGTGGATTAGTTGTTCTGTACCACATATTTGGGGAATTTTTTTTTGTCCAAACCCCTAAACTTTCCTGGTGGGGAATGGCCACATTGCCAAAACATCAATAACCATAAATGAAAAGGCCAAGGTATAATACATTAGGAAGGGTTTGGTATGTGCTATCAAGTGTGCCACAATCCTACACGTCACCCACTTCTAGAACCCATACAAATGTTGCTCTCTCACTCCCAGCAACAACAACCACCTCCTTCACTTCATGAAAAGAGTGTTACAAAACAAATACAGCCCTCAATAAAAAGGGTGTGAGTTTTGTGTAATACACTGCAAAGTTTAGAGAGTACTATAGAGAGTTTGGAATATATACATATATATATAGATATAGATATATAATGGAGGTGGAGAGAGTGCAAGCCATAGCTTCACTATCCAAGTGCTCGGACACCATCCCAGCCGAGTACATTAGGTCAGAGAATGAGCAACCTGCAATCACAACAATAAAGGGTGTGGTCCTGGAAGTTCCGGTGATCGATCTGAGTGGTCCGGTGGACGAAAGCGTGGTCCGGGCGGTGGCAGAGGCAAGCCGGGACTGGGGGATATTCCAGGTGGTGAACCATGACATACCAGATGAGGTTATAGGGAAATTGCAGAGAGCTGGGAGAGAGTTCTTTGAGCTGCCACAAGAAGAGAAAGAGGTTTATGCTAAGCCTCATGGGGCTCAGTCTGTGGAAGGATATGGCACTAAGCTACAAAAAGAAGTGGAAGGCAAGAAAGGTTGGGTTGATCACTTGTTTCATAAGATATGGCCTCCTTCTGTTGTTAACTACCACTTCTGGCCTAAAAATCCACCTTCCTACAGGTTTGCTATTTTCACTTTACATTTATAATATATATATATATATATATATATATATATATATATATATATATAGGATAAATAGCTAAAAATACCCCTCAACTTTCTTCTCTTTCTCTACTATACCCCCTCAATTAATTATACCCCCCTCAACTTTCATTTTCTTGCACCATGGTTTGCCCTCAAATTTTTTTACCCTTTTACCCTCCAAATTTTTTGTATTTCCACCTTACCTTTAATCTTATCCTTACTATTATATTTCTTAATTTTTTAAATTACAAAAATATTATTTCTTTTAGTTACAATATTAATTATGCCATTTACCTTTAATGTATTAGACTAAATATAGTCTCAAATGTAATTTTGTTTTTTAGTAAGTTCTAATTATTTTATTTGTAAATCAATTAACTTGGTATTAAATTTTAGCTTGATTTAAATCATAAAACTCAATCCTAATTAATATATTCATAAATAAATCCAATTTATGAAAACAATATATATATTTTGAACAAAATATATATATTTCGGAATATATATATATATATATTGGAAAATGATATATATTTCGGAATATATATATAATTCGTTAAAAATATATCTTTTCCGAATTCTTTTAAAAAATATGAATTTTTTTCAAAAAATAATTTTTTTGGGAAACATATATATTATGTTCCAAAATATGATTTTTTTTCTGAAAAATAATTTTTATTGAGAAAAATATATATTATTTTCAAAAATATGATTTTTTTCAGAAAAAATATTTTTTTGAGAAAAATATATATTATGTTCAAAAATATGATTTTGAGTCATAATACCTAAACTACCATCAATAGTATAAGAGGATTTAGTGAAATCAAACCTTCAAAAAAATTATTTTTTGAAAAAATATGTATATTTTGGAATATATATATTGGAAAATGATATATGTTTCGGAATATATATATATGATTCGTCAAAAATATATATTTTTTGAATTGTTTTAAAAAATATGATTTTTTTATGAAAAATATACATTCTTTTCTAAAATATAAAAAATATATATTTCGGAAAAAAAAAATCATATTTTGGAAAATAATATATATTTTTCTCAAAAAAATTATTTTTCGGAACAAATCATATTTTGGAACATAATATATATTTTTCCCAAAAATTTTATTTTTTGGAAAAAATTCATAATATTTTGGAAAAAATTCATAATTTTTTAAAACAATTCGAAAAATATATATTTTTGACGAATTATATATATATATATATTCCAAAATATATATCATTTTTCAATAAAACTTAATTTCATTTAAATCATAAAACTCATTATCCTAATTAAATTTATTTTTTTTGCCCAAATGAAACTTTCTTTTCATAAAAATATATTCATAAATTCTTATTTATTTATGAATATATTAATTAGGATTGAGTTTTATGATTTAAATCAAACTAAAATTTAATAACAAGTTAATTGATTTACAAATAAAATAATTAAAACTTACAAAAAAAAAAAATTAATATTTGAGAATATATTTAGTCTAATACTTTAAAGGTAAATGGCATAATTAATATTCTAACTTAAAGAAATAATATTTTTGTAATATAAAGAATTAAGAAATATAATAGTAAGGATAGACTTAAAGGTAAGGTGGAAATACAAAAAGTTTGGAGGGTAAAAGGGTAAAAAAAATTGAAGGCAAGCCCATGGTGCAACATTTTATGAAACTTTAGGGGGTTTAAAGCTCATTTTATAATTGAGGGGGTATAGTAGGGAAAGAGAGTAAAATTGAGGGGGGTTTAAGCTATTTACCCATATATATATATATATATATATAATATTCTTTTATTTTATTTTATAATTTTTTTTAAAAATAATAAATAAATAAATAAATCGCATCCATCTGAAAACGGATTAGCCCAATTAAAAGATACTAGAAAACATGAAGTTTCATGTTCAACTTCAATTGGGTGCAATATGTTGGTGTCATGACACACATACTAACTTATCCGTATGATAGGTCGCTTTACATGGGTATGTAGATGATTGGAATTTTGCCCAGAATAGCCTAATTATTAAAAAAGAAAAAGTCATATGTGGGAGACATAAACAAAATTCACTCAAAAACACTCAGGACTTAAATGATACTATCTCTGTCCCAAATTAGTTATCTAAATCTAGAATTTTTAATATTTTTTTGGTTATTTTGTGTTTCTGATTTTGCCCTTTAATAATATAATTATAGTTTTTAGTAAGACTCATTATTTGTTGAATTTAATGAAGATGAATAATTTGGGAAACTATAAGATTATATGATATTAAAATTTAAAACTGGACAATTATTTTATAGCAAGTAATGGACCACTGATATTGGAGGGAGGAAGTATGCATAATTTGTGGTGGTAAGAGTATTTTAATTTCTTAGATAGAAGTACAAAATATACTTCTCCTAAAGTCAATAGAATAAACTGTTAAGAGTAAAAGTGAACAAGTCAGTTTTACCATTGTGATATATAAGTAAAACGATAAAAAAAAAAAACACATTCCCATCAGATTTTGATTACGTGTGTAACATTTTTTTCAAAAAATGAGATCAAATCGACATTGTAGACTTGTAGTGCTTAATCTCAATAATAATTAAATAGAAAATATTTAAGAGTAAACTAGTTACAAGAATGTGAAAAATGGTGATAATTCAACAAGAAAATGTTAGATGTAACGAATGTGTGATATTTAAAATTTATTTTATCATATATATTTGAATTATTTTCAAATGTCTGAAATTAATGTTTTAATGATTGGTCCAAGAAAAATAGTAGAATGCTAAGAATACATATCTACCTCCTACATCACGGAGGTGTACCTACCGACAAAAATATTGATCATTGCTATGTCTAATGATACTCACCTGTAGACTACGAAATTATTTTCGCACAGAAATGCAAAGCCATCACAGATATGCCCATTTGCAAAGCTTTCTATATATAATATATGACTTCAATTTTTCAAAAAACTTGAATTTGGTCACAAATTCTTTTATCTCAAAAATAAATTTGTGATTAAAAATGTATGAAATTTTGATACAAAACTTTTTTTTTCCCTCGAATTTATAGCCTCAAAGTTTGTATTTTGTTGCTAATGACGCCCACAAAGAATTGATTTGCCGTAGAAAATTAGTTATTTGTCAAACAAATCATTTTAACCTTAAGTTTAATTTTTTCGATATATTTCATGACAAAATTTAATATCTCTTGTAGTGTCGGTGGTGAAATCTAAAATAAAAATTTTAGTGCTCAACCAATCATAATAAAAAAAAAAACGAAAGGTAGATATTTTATAAAATAAAAGGTGTAAAAATTGAAATATTTATTTCTACATCATCAATGGGATTAATTTATTAATTTTTGTTGAGTTCTAAAATGATTTTGCTTCTGATGTAGGGAGGCAAATGAAGAGTATGCGGAGAAAATGCTTGGTGTGGTAGACAAATTGTTCAAGGGCTTGTCATTAGGGTTAGGGCTTGAAGGGCATGAAATAAAAGAAGCTGTAGGTGGTGATGACTTGATTTACATGATGAAAATTAATTATTACCCACCATGTCCTCGTCCTGACCTGGCACTTGGTGTGGTGGCCCACACTGACATGTCAACTCTCACCATTCTGGTGCCCAATGAAATCCCAGGACTACAGGTCTTCAAAGATGGCCATTGGTATGATGTCAAGTACATACCTAATGCCCTTATCGTTCATATTGGTGACCAACTTGAGGTATTGCCTCTTCTTTTCCTTTTTTACCCTTTTAGTAGTGTTTAACTATATCCTTCAAATTCTAGTATATCTTGTGAAAACTTTTTTTTCCCCTTTTAATTGTAATAATAGTTTCCTTCTTTGCTAAAATATTAGTTGAGGGCCAATGTACTAGAAGTTAGTTTGAGCCCCTATCTCCATTGTCCAATAAATAGAGCTCAAATCATATGATTGTCACCCAAATAAATAAATAAATAAAATGGAAGGAAACAAACCGTAAATGTAGATATTATTAAATAACTATTTGATTTTTTAGTTATAGTAATATAGTAGCATTTTAGTATTATATAAAAAATTTGACATTATTATTCAAATTTCAAACTGTATGTCTCCTCGTTTCTCTATTATGTAATTTCACAGATTTTAAGCAATGGAAAATACAAGAGTGTGTATCACAGATCAACAGTGAACAAAGACATGACGAGAATGTCGTGGCCGGTGTTCTTGGAGCCACCACCGGAGCTCGAACTCGGGCCTTTTCCAAAGCTTGTCAATGAAGAGAATCCACCAAAATTCAAGACCAAGAAATACAAAGATTATGTGTACTGTAAGCTCAACAAGCTTCCCCAGTGAGCTGCACTAGTTCCAATTTTTTTTTTGTTGGCCATGTAGTATGAGCAGATCTTGCAAGTTGCGCGTGTTGACTCTATGTTTGTGGAGGTTGCCTTGAAATAAAATGTTTAAATTTATAATATGTGCATAATCCTTAATATATGTATATCTATGTATATACTGCTATTAAAAATATAAAGAAGTTTTGGTATTTCAGTATTTATAGTTAAAATTTTATATGTGATTTTTCAATCTAATTCCTACTTAAATTATAATTATAAAATTTAATTAAATTCTATAATTCCGATTCAATTTCTACTTGAATTATAACTACAATGTTTAATTAAATTATATAACTTCCAATTCATGTAGAATCCTATTTGGAAGCACCAACACCTATTTATGTAGGAATTATGTATATATTTAAATTTTATCACTAAAATTTAATTGAATTTTAGTTATATTAAATTATATTGAATATATATATATATATTACAAATATGATTGTGATAGAATTTTAAATTATTTTTTATATTTTATTCCATTCTCTTACTATAATTTAATTATAATTAATAATCATAATCCTAATTGAATTAAATAAATAATAATGAATTCCAAAATATAATTATAATCCTAAATGGACTATAATAGTGAATCCTATAAAAATAATAATGACTCACATCTACAATTGTATGTAACCATCCTAATCTTAAATGAACTATAATAGTGAATCACATCTATCATTGTATTTAACCATCCTAATCCTAAATAGACTATAATTAATATTCATAATCCCTATATATAATCCTACACCCCTATCTCTTTTTAAGACCCTACGATTCTCAAGCCTATTCCTCTCTCCGCCCCCGGTAATTCTTCTATTATACTTTAATTTTATCAATGTTGTATTTATGTTTTTCATTAATTGTATTTATGTTGTTCCATTATTTATTTTTTGACTCTGTTGCAGGGCAATTATACCAGCTAGCTAAGTATTTATTTTTCTAGTATTCTTTATTGTAATTCAATAGTTATTTATTACCTTTAATATATATATAGGTATTGTAGTTTGATCGAGCTTTATATATTTATTTTTTAATTTTTTAATGCCTGAATTTATTTGAATTTCCTTTCAAAGATAGCTTTTGTACACTTTTAGGAAGTTTGTTATGATTTGTAATCTATAAATAAAGATCTATTTGCTACTTTGTGAAAGGTCCACAACCAATCAATATAACTTTTACATTACTACTCTCGTAGTATCTTTCATCACTTTTTCTCTGTCTAACTTCTTTCTGAATCTATTCCTTTCTTTCTTTTCTCATCCCATATTCAGTCTATTTCACCCTCCCCATACTTCATTTTATATCTCTTCCTTGCTTGCTTTTCTCATCTCATATTCAGTCTATTCTTTCTCTAATTGAGCTCAGTTGAGTCCATTCCAAATCAAACTTTGTTTGATTCTGATGCATGCTCTCTGATTTTACTTTCCTGACCGTTTTAAGTCCTCTTCATTCAGGCCAGAAAAGAATCCAAAAGTGAGAGTTCAATGTTCTCTCTCTCATGCATTGATTGAGAAGTCGAATAAAATGAGACTATCTTTGTTTTTTTATTACCTTTGGAATTTAGGTCAAAGCTCCTGGGGCGCTTGCAGAAATCACACAATCGGCTGATCTAGCCGATTTAGAAGGAAACAATTCTCTTTTCAAATTTGCATAAATACACATAATATTTCAAATTAATTGACTAAAGAATGCATTTAGGTTCTATAAGCAAAAAAAATAGGATAGTTAAATAATTACTCAATATTACATCCATATATAAAATGAGAACAAAAGAGTTTATTATTTAAACATATATTTTATGAAGAAATTTTTTTATTTAGCATGAAAAAAAAATTACGATTATTTAATCAAATTATATTTTAATGAAAAATTAATTAACTTAAAAATGATGTAGTTACAAATTATAATTCTATTTGTCGTTCCATTTGAGAATATTTACTCTTCTATGACACTATGAGTAATATCTTCAACAAAATAAAATAATTAACATAATTTAGAAATTAATAGTTTAGAAGAGTTATTTGTAATTCTGGAGGATTATTTGCAAAAATGCAATAGTTCAAGAAGGTTTTTATTTCACTCCAAACCTGTCTAAAAATTAGATTGGTTTCATCCAATAAGTAATCATATTTCTATAGGTGATTTAGATAAACAGATGGTGGGTGTTAGGTATGTGCAAAATATGTGGTTAAAAACGACACCTTAATGACACTTTAGGTTTTACCCTTCTGCAAGCGCACAAATCAAATGTATATAGTTTTGCTTGAGTAGGGGAATATCGATCTCACATAGACGAGGATTGTTCACTTCAATAGTTTAAAAATACTTAATTATATTTTTCCGAAAATAGTTTGATTTTGTGAATTATCTAATAATAAGGAAAATAAAACAGAAAACAATGATAAATAATGGTTGTGATTCAGAAAGAGAGAAAACTAAGGTTTCCTCACTCTACTACTAACCGCATAATATAGTCCAAATTCTATTTCAATTGCATGGGGGCGATCCATTGACTGTGAATTAGGTCGCACCGCGCCAATAGTTTGACCCCAAAAAGGATTACTCTCAACCTGATCACGACAATCCATCTCAAGACTAAATTGATTAGTGCATGTCAACTACTAACATAAAGTAAATACATAAAAGTAAATTAAAGTATGACAATAAACTAAAGCATGTCTATATCAGTTTGTCAGGGCATGACCTGTGTCAACCTAGGGTTTCAAGTTTTATGATCACCATTGTGTAGAAAATCATATATTAAGCATCCGAGTTCCAGCCCATAGTGAATAATTGTGATTGTGTAAGATAAATATATTCAAAAAGTCTAAGGCAAGAATTAATTCAAATATATAGACTTGTATCACGAATAAAAACGGTCTCTCATCTAATACAATCATCACAGTATAGTCACAGTTTTCCCTCTCTACAATTGAATATAAAATTAGAACTACATTACTTGGCTAGGGTTTTGCGAGAAAACCCTAGATACCGAATTAGTTGATCATGATGGAGAGAGTCTGCATTGTCGGTGTAGAAACGTTCTCCATAACCTTCTTCTTTGGATCTCAAGGTCTTTTATGGTGGTTCTCTTCAATGGAAGTAAGTCTGAACTTTGAACGTGCGTGAAAATCCGAGCCAGAACCCTAAACATAACCCTTTTATATTTATAGACAAGTGAGGGAAACCCTAATGGTTGCCCTTTTCTGTAATTTCATAATACATGAATAATATCTCTAAAAATTGATGTAAATATGTGTATAAGTCTGTATGTGGAGGTCTGGAATCACCGATCACTTAAAATATTGAAGTAGAACAAAACTGAAAAATTTCGAAACAACTTCTACACGTAAACGAATCACGTGGCCACAAGGTGGGACCTACACTCCTGACATATGCTTGGGCATAGGTCAAGGGCGTAGGGTCCAAACCAAAGCGTAGCTCAAGTCTAATATGCCTTTTTTTCTCTCTGACGACATAGGGTATTATCCATATTTGAGCTAAACTAGTTGTCTTTGACTCCTGATACTTTTGGGTGAAGTAATAATGTCTAAAAATGACATTTTTGCCGTTTGGTGAGATAACGATGTCGGGAAATGACCATTTTTCCCTCCCGTCGCTCTTCTTTACTCTGGCACACATCTTGATTCCTTTCTCGAGATAGAAACGAACACGAACTCGAACTCAGTTAATTCACCGAGATTAGCTCTATTTCTTCATTAAGCTCCTGAAACATGCTTACACACATAAACGAGATAAAAATAACAAGTAACAGAATATAAAGACATAACAAATGCAAGATAATGGCGAAAAATTACCAATATTAAGCACATATCAACGACACTTTTAAGAATTAATGAAACAATGCAGATTACTCAATGCACCTATATTAAACAGAAGTTTTAACAATATCAGAGAGAATTCATGTCTTTGTTTCCTTCTAAATCCTCCATGTAAGCCGATTGTGTGATTTATGCGTGGGAGTGCCAGGAACCTTGACCTAGGTTCTAAAGGTAGTCAGAAAGTAAAGAAATTTGAAATTACTTAGAAGACGGTGAAATAAGCCTAAAGGGGGGTGAATAGGCTTTTTATGAATTACTTAACAAATTAAAATTTTAATTGCGGAATAGTCAATTTTAATTCAATTCTATCACAATATAAACCACACAATAATAAATATAAGTGCAAAAAATAAATCATAGATGACACCAATATTTTTATGTGAAAAGCCTTGGAAAGACTCCAAGTAAAAAACCACAGATACGCTCGGGTATCGATGCAGTATGAATCAAGAAGTACAAGACTCTATGAAGTTTTAGACTTACAAATCACTCATGATCTGCCTTTCTCCTCTCGACGTCTGATAGTCTTGAATCACTCTCGCTCCATGAAGCTCTCGCTCTAATCTCCATACTCTAACAATCCCACTTCTCAACAGATCAAATAACCATGGAGCCTCCGGTTTCGATCAAGGTGGTGTGATGATTTTTCAGCAACTAGATCATCCAATTGTGCATAACGATCTTCGGTGTAGAAACATAATTGGAAAATCTCAAACCAAGAAAGAACTAGAAAATATATAATCACTCTATAATTTTCTCTCTCTAAATATCTCTGTAGAAGAATATGAATCTGTAGAAGAATTGCAGAGATCTCTCAAAAGCCACAAGTCACACTATTCTCTTAAGTTTAACTCATATATATAGAGAAAAGTCTTCAATTAATGGTAAGAATCATTTACCAATCAGAATTCGTATTTCCACCATTTAAATCTTCCAAATATAAATAAATATATCAATGATGGTCCAATATACTGATAATAGCTTCCAATCATGTCCCAAAGTGATTAGGAATTGATTGTATCTCAATATAATACCTCCCAAAAAATAAATCTACGTAGCCACTTACTGAGTACTTGGTGGCGGTTCTACCAAGTACTCGGTGAACACCCAACTGTGAAAGTGTGCGCAAGTTCGCAAAACTCTCTGGTGGAATTCTCACTTTTTACGCAAACGAACGAAAGTTTGTACCTTACCGAGTACTCGGTAACACTCCCACCGAGTAATCGATGGAACAAAATACAAATTTCTTTGAACTTGTTTCTCCATTGCACTGCTGCTTCTAGCCATTGTTCCACTGAATATCCTTCGTATCTTCACCACTTTGTACACACATTTAACACTTAACAACTCAATCTAAAACACAGAACTCTCAACATGGTTTTTTATCAAAATAATGTTATTACATAAATAAATTTTCTTACAATCTTTCCCTTGGCAGTTCTGAGACAAAAACATGTTTTACAAATATATTCTCACGATAAAATAAAATAAAATCTATACCTATGAACACACACCAACAAACATAGACATAGACTTTTCTTTTGATCTCATGATGATCTAGCAATCCTGCAATCACAATACTTAAAAAAACATACATGTGTAAAACAAGTGTGGAAAACAAATAGCAGGAATAATCAATATTAAATGATCATAGTTAATCAATATCAACATGAAGCATAATGATCATTAATCAGTAACAAATAATTATCTCTCTCAAATAAATACTTCTCCCCCTTAACTGTATCTCTCCCAATTACTAAATATTTCTCTCCTATTTTGTCACTGAAATGACAAGGTAATAAATCATAATAAAAATCAAGATATTTGAAGGAGAAGACACAAAATGTAAACATTGGGAAAATATTCGGGAAGATCAGAGAATCTAAGCAAAACTTATATAAAAACATAGAACTCTAAAGAATATATCCAGATTCTCGGATAACAAAAATATTTCCAATGCATGGACTCAATTCTAATGCATGAATGCAAAACGCTCAATAAAATTAAAAATATATATTTTTGTTCATAGAAACATGAGGTTTTAAAAAAAATTCATTCATCTATTGTGTATGTTTTCAGTATTTTTTTGAACATTCTCTATAGTAGACTAATCTCCCTTCTTCTACTTCGTTGATCAATCTTTGTCATGACACAACTTCACTATACTTTATCCCTTTTTGTCTTTCTAAGTCTCCGGACTTTCCAGCGAGGATTTTTAGTTCCAACCAACTGGGCCCGAGCTTCTTCCATGGGATTTATGCTCATTAGTTTTCTGCCCTTGGAACGCGAACAGTAATATTGGTGATACCAAAACCCAGTTAATCAGATCGAAAAATTACTTTTTGCATTTTTTTTTCAAAATAAATTTTCAACTTTTTCTCCATATTACTTCTTTTTATTCTTTACTACTCCCATTCTCCCCTTGTCATTGAAATAAATCTATTTTTTCAACTATATAGTGAAAGGTCAAAACTATCTTTCACGGTTTTAATTTCACTCATCTATTTACTCATGTGGACCACATCTTAAAAAAATCCAATTTAATCATGAGTGAGGTAATTGCATACATAATATCTTTCTAATCATAACATGTACACAAATCAACTCGTACTTGACTCTAATCAATTATTTTGAATGATGAGTTAACGATTAGCTCATTATCTCTACCCTACTCACATGTTTCTAAGAAATTTTTGTTTTTATAATTTTTATAATGTTTTATGACATATTGTATGCATGAACAATCCTAAAATTTATCAAAAACATGATGCATGCATAATAATAAACAAAATTTAAAATGCATTATAAAAAAAATGCATGGTAATCTATCTATTCTAGGATAAAGTATAATGCAAGATATTCCTAAAATTTATCAAAAACATGATGCATGCATAATAATAAACAAAATTAAAAATACACTATAAAAAAAATGCATGATAATCTATCAATTCTAGGATAAAGTATAATGCAGGATATTCCTAGAATGATACATATGTAGATATCTATTCTAAAGAAAGCATGCCAATAGATTTTCTAAGACTTATATGCTTTTGAAAATCTAATGATTTTGTAAAGATATCTGCTAACTAAGAATCAGTGGATATAAACTCCAGAGACACTACATTATCTTCAACAAGATCTCGAATAAAATGATGTTGAATATCTATATGTTTTGTCCTAGAGTGTTGAACAAAATTTTTAGAAATATTTATAGCACTAGTATTATCACAGAAAACAGTCACTGTGCTTTGTGAAAAACCATGATCCTGTAACATTTGACGCATCCACAAAATCTGAGTACAACAACTACCAACAACTATATACTCACCTCAACAGTGAAAAGGGAGACATTATTTTGCTTCTTGCTATGTCAAGCAATTAAGCAATTACCAATATAAAAACATCCTCCACTAGTACTTTTTCTATCATCTACATTACCAGTCCAATCAGCATAAAAAAAGAAGCAATATCAGTATTAGATCCTGATGGGTACCACGGTCCATAATTAATAGTCCCTTTTATATATTTAATAATATGTTTAACAACAGTAAGGTGAGACTCTTTAGGACTAGTTTGGTAACGTGCACAAATACCAACACTAAAAAGCTATATCAGGTCGACTGGTAGTTAAGTACAACAAACTCTCAATCATATTTCTATAAAGTGTAGAATCAATATATTTGCCTTTAGTGTCTATACTAAGTTTGACACTTGTACTCATAGGAGTGCAATCATCCTTAGCCTTACCCAAACTAAACTTCTGTACTAATTCTAAGGCATATCTAGTTTGATAAATAAAAATCCCATCAGTTAATTGCCTAATCTGCAGTCCTAGAAAGAAGTTTAATTCCCCAACCATACTCATTTCAAACTCATGCGTCTTTTGTTCTCCAAAATAATGAGCAAGTTGATTAGAGGTGGAACCAAACACTATAATCAACATATATTTAAACAATAGCTATATTACTTTCAATTTTTTGTATAAATAGTGTTTTGTCCACTCCTGCTTGAGTAAAACCTGTTCCTAGTAGGTAATCGATCAATCTCTCATGCCAAGTTCTAAGAGCTTGTTTTAACCCATAGAAAGTCTTCTTAAGCTTGTAAACATGACCCGGATAATAAGGATCTTCAAACCCTTTGGGTTGCTCCACATAAACTTCATCATGCAGAATGTCACTCAAAAATGCACTATTTACATCCATTTGATATAACTTGAATCCAAGATGACATGCGATAGCAAATAGAATACGAATAGATTCAAGTCTAGCCACTGGAGCAAACGTCTCATCAAAGTCTATACATTCCAACTGTGTATAATCTTGAGCAACAAGCCAGCTTTATTTTTTATAACAGTACCATTCTCATCTTTTTTATTCTTGTATATCCATTTAGTACCGATTACATTTACGTCCTTAGGTATAGGCATAAGATACCACATATCATTCTTAACAAATTGTTGAAGTTCTTCTTGCATAGCATTTATCCAATCATTATCTTGAAAAACTTCTTTAACATTTTTTGGTTCTAAGACGGATGTATAACAAGTATGTCATTCCTAACCTTTCTACGAGTGACCATCATTTGATAAACAAATCATATGACTTTATCTAAAGGATGATTCAATTTAACTCTAGCATATGGTTCTTTAGTAGGAGTAGGCTGAATATTAGAAAGTTCATGTGATCATATAGGACTAGGAATATCTTCATGATCCTTTTTCTCCTCTTCAGTATTAGTAGGAGAATCATCACTTAATATGAAAAATGGTTCACTTTCGTTATCTTCTGCTAAAGACCAAGACTCATCAACAACCACATTGGCAGATTCCATCATGGTTTGGGTTCTAAGATTAAAAACCCTATATGCCCTACTAGTCAATGAATAACCCAAGAATATTCCTTCGTCACTCTTAGAGTCAAATTTTCCTAATTGTTTTTTATCTCTAAGAATATAACATTTAGATCCAAAAATCTTAAAATATTTTATATTGGGCTTCTTGCCATTCCACAATTCATAGGGAGTTTTTAAAGTGTCAGGCCTAAGATAAACTCTATTTCAAGTGTAACAAGTTGTGCTCACTGCCTCAGCTCAAAGGTTTCTTGGAACATTCCTTCCATTTAACATAACATTTGCCATTTCCTGAAGAACCCTATTCTTTCTCTCAACAACCCCATTTTGTTGTGGAGTATGTGGAACAGAAAATTCATGTTTTATTCCTTTATCATCACAAAACGTATCAATCCCTGAATTTTCAAACTCTTTTCCATGATCACTTCTTACTCTAGTAATGGGATAATTTTTCTCATTCTGAATTTTTAAACAAATATTCCTAAAATTTTCAACAACTTCAGACTTTTCACTCAAAAATTCAACCCAAGTAAATCTAGAGTAATCATCAACCATCACAAAAATATACTTTTTGCCTCCTTTGCTTAAGGTCCTAGTTGCTCCCATTAAATCAATATACAATAACTCTAATGGTCTAGAAGTACGTATGGTATTAGCTTTCTTGTGTTGACATCTAGTCTGTTTTCCTTTTTGACACGGACCACACACAAGACCTTTTTCATACCTAAGCTTAGGAAGACCTTTAACAATTTTATTTTTAGTAATCTTGGTTAAATCACGAAAGTTAACGTGTCCCATTCTTTGGTGCCAAATTTCTATCTCATCAAGTTTAACCTTATTGCATGCTAATTTAGAATTAGGAATAACACAATAATAGTTATCAGATGATCGCATACCTTTCATAACATAATTTCCAGAAGAATCAACGATTAAACATTTATCGGGAGAGAAATTGACATTATGATTACTATCACAAATTTGGCTAATACTTAATAAATTCGCTTTTAAACCCTCAACATAAATCACATTTTCCAATCTAGGCATACCAAAAGTCACAATCGTTCATTTTGACTTCTTTCCATATCCAAAAGTAACTATCTCATCATTACTTTCCTCAACAAACCAAATAATGACTTATCTCCATTCATATGCCTTGAACATCCACTATCCAAATACCAAGCACTAGAATCATATGTTATAAGAGTAGTGTGACCAACAAAACAATGTAACTCACTTTTTCTTACCCGTGCCTTTTTATTTTTCGGAGCTCTAATTGTCAGTTCTGACAAATTCTTTACGTCCTTACTTAAAACCCTAATTTAATCTTCAACATTGGATCTTCTTTGAGTTCTTGGATTTATTATTAAATTCAAATTACTTCCTCTCAATTTGAAACACATGGGTCGGATATGTCCCTTCACACCACAGTAATGACTTATAAGAACAAATCTTTGAAAAGCATTATTAGGAATCTTATGATACTTAAAGGTAACATGAGGCTTATTCTCAACCGGTTTTCTGACATAAGATTGAACATTATGATTTCTATCAGATTTACCTTGAGAAGAATTAGATGCTACTTGGGAAGCTCTAATAAAAGTAGCTTTGGGAATGACATTAGAATTACCCGTTGTTTCTATGAAACCCAATCCTTTAGTATTTCCCACAGATTTACCTATACTCAACATATGATCAAGCTTAAGGGTTTCACTAGACCAGTTATAAATAGTTGAGTTAGCATTTTTTAATTCATTTTCCAACACCTCAATTCTCACAGATTTTTCATCTATATCAGATCTTAGATTGACTAATTTCTTATTTAGATCATCTACACTCTTCAAAGCATGATTCTTTTCTTGTTCAGACTCGATTAATTTTTCAGACAATTGAGCATTTTGGTTTTGTAAGAGTTTTAGGGTTTGGGGAATTCGTCTCTTAAAGAGTGTAATTCTTTGTCCATTCTTAAATATTTAATCAATAGTTAGTTGTGATGATAGTTAAGTTGAGTAAGTTTCTCAAGCAATTCATCATAAGAAGCTTGATACACGTCATCACAATCTTTATTACCCTCAGAATCTTCAGCTCCAAACATCAACCACCTAGTAGCAACTTCTTTGTGCAGCTAACACGGTGTAGTTCTCAGACTCATCACCTACCTCTGAGTCTGTCACATCACTAGCTGATCCATTATCAGATTCATCATCCCAATTGATACCTAAGCCTTTGGATTTTTTTCAAGGTGTTTGCACACTCTGCAGTTATGTGACCAAACCCTTTAAACTCAAAACATTGACGTTTCTTCTTTTTAAGATCAAACTGGTCATTCCTATATTGGGGTTTATTTTTATTTCTAAAATCATTTAATTTATCCCCAAAATTCTGTCATTTGCCACTTCTTTTGCCACTATTAGTCTTAACAAATTTGTTTAACCTTTTAGCAAACATGGAAATATCATTCATATTTAAATCACTTTCTCTATCAGATTTAAACGGATCTTCTCTAGTGGTTTTAAAGGCTATGCTCTTTTCTTTAGCGTTGCTAGACTTCTTAGAGAGACTTTTGAACATCTCCATCTCATAAGATTTTAGATTTCCATCCAATTCTTCAAGTTTAATTATTTCTTTAAGACTCAGTACTTCAGAGATAACAATAACCTTAGACCGAAAAATTTCAAGGAGAGACCTAAGAATATTTTTCACTATAGTAGTCTCAGGAATGGGCTCTCCTAGATTATGACAACTCGTTACTATATCGGTTAGTCTATCCTCGAAGTCAGCAAAAATTTCATCCGCTTCCATTTTAACCTGTTCAAATTTAGAATTTAACACTTGCAGTTTTGATTCTTTAACTTTTGAAGTCCCTTCATGAGTTACTTGAAGAATATCCCACACTTCTTTAGCATTTTCGCACGTAGCGATTCCTTTAAATTCACTAGAGGTAACGATATTGTATAAAGCATTCAAAGCTTTAGAGTTCCAATTAGAACTGTTTGTTTCAGCAGTAGTCCACTCGTTATCCGATTTTAATTTAGATTTATTAGTGGCCGCGTCTATCACAGTGGGAGGTGAATACCCTATTTCTATAGCAAGCTATGCTCTCTTATCAAGAGATTTTAAGAATGTTTTCATCCTAGCTTTCCAATACGTATAATTAGAGTCATCAAACAAATGAGACCTAGATACAGAACCTCCTTCACGAGGTAAGTTCATCGTCTAAGTTCAAGATCTAACCCTAGGTCGTTAACCTAAATCAGGGCAAACCTTGCTCTTATACCAATTAAAATTACTTAGAAGACGGTGAAATAAGCCTAGAGGGGGTGAATAGACTTTTTATGAATTAATTGACAAATTAAAATTTTAATTGCGGAATAGTCAATTTTAATTCAATTCTATCACAATATAAACCACGCAATAATAAATAAAAGTACAAAAAATAAATCAGATATGACACCAATATTTTTATGTGGAAAAACTTTGGAAAGACTCCAAGTAAAAAACCACGGATACGTTCGGGTATCGATGCACTATTAATCAAAAAGTACAAGACTCTATGAAGTTTTAGACTTAAAAATCACTCATGATCTGCCTTTCTCCACTCGACGTTTGATAGTCTTGAATCACTCGTGTTCCACGAAGCTCTCGCTCCGATCTCCATACTTTGACGGGTCCGCTTCTCAACGGATCAAATAACCATGAAGCCTCATGCTTCGATCAAAGTGGTGTGATGATTTTTCAGCAACTAGATCATCTAATTGTGCATAACGATCTTTAGTGTAGAAGCACAAAGGGGAGTGCCAGGAACCTTGACCTAGGTTCTAAAGGTAGTCAGAAAGTAAAGAAATTTGAAATTACTTAGAAAACGGTGAAATAAGCCTAAAGGGGGGTGAATAGGCTTTTTATGAATTACTTAACAAATTAAAATTTTAATTGCGGAATAGTCAATTTTAATTCAATTCTATCACAATATAAACCACACAATAATAAATATAAGTGCAAAAAATAAATCATAGATGACACCAATATTTTTATGTGAAAAGCCTTGGAAAGACTCCAAGTAAAAAACCACAAATACGCTCGGGTATCGATGCAGTATGAATTAAGAAGTACAAGACTCTATGAAGTTTTAGACTTACAAATCACTCCTGATCTGCCTTTCTCATCTCGACGTCTGATAGTCTTGAATCACTCTCGCTCCATGAAGCTCTCGCTCTAATCTCCATACTCTAACAATCTCACTTCTCAACAGATCAAATAACCATGGAGCCTCCGGTTTCGATCAAGGTGGTGTGATGATTTTTCAGCAACTAGATCATCCAATTGTGCATAACGATCTTCGGTGTAGAAACATAATTGGAAAATCTCAAACCAAGAAAGAACTAGAAAATATATAATCACTCTATAATTTTCTCTCTAAATATCTCTGTAGAAGAATATGAATCTGTAGAAGAATTGCAGAGATCTCTCAGGAGCCACAAGCCATACCTTTCTCTTAGGTTTAACTCATATATATAGAGAAAAGTCTTCAATTAATGGTAAGAATCATTTTCCAATCATGATTCGTATTTCCACCATTTAAATCTTCCAAATATAAATAAATAAATCAATGATGGTCCAATATACTGATAATAGCTTCGAATCATGTCCCAAAGTGGTTAGGAGTTGATTGTATCTCAATATAATACCTCCCAAAAATAAATTTTCATAACCACTTACTGAGTACTCAGTGACGGTTCTACCGAATACTCGGTGAACACCCAACTGCGAAAGTGTTCGCAAGTTCACAAAAATTTCAGGTGGAATTCTAACTTTTTGCGCAAATGAGCGAAAGTTCGCACCTTTTCGAGTAACCGGTAACACTCCCGCCGAGTACTCGGTGGAACAAAATAAAAAAAAAATTGAACTTGTTTCTCCATTGCACTGCCGCTTCCAGCTATTGTTTCACTGAATATCTTTTGAATTTTCACCACTTTGTACACATATTTAACACTTAACAACTCAATCTAAAACACAAAACTCTCAACATGGTTTTTGATCAGAATAATGCCATTACATAAATAAATGTTCTTACAAAATTCTTCTTTGATTCGACTTCTCAAGCGATACCTGAGAGGGAGAACATGAAACTCTCACTCTGGGTTCTTTTTGTTATGAATTAATTCTCATCTCACACTTGGGATTTAATCCCACCCAAAATCATCGACACCTGTATTTACTCAAACACATAAATCACGTAGATAACATACAATATTTAACATGGTTCAGCCCCAACTTTAGCCTACGTCCACGGAGAGAAGGAATATTTATTAGGAAGATATTACATAGGTGAACAACATAGCACCCTCACTCGGTGCACACATCACCCTCACACCCTCTTCCTCTCCTCTTTTCCTCACATCTCTTCTCTAAGTCTCAACACAAACCCTAGGTCCCTATTTATAGTGTTAAACCCCATTTTTTTTTTGAACAAGAAAAACTCAATTTCTTATTGGAAAAGGATTACAATTCCTTGGAGAGTAAAACTCTCTAACAAAAAATTCCTTTTACAATAGAACTCTAAATAGGAAACTTAATTACAATAGAATTTGAGACATTTTCCTAACAATCTCCACTTTGGCATGAATTCTATCATCTTCTCAAAGCTCCACCTTGCTTCAAGCATCAACACTCTTCTTCTCATTATTTTCTTCTTTTTCATCAACACTTTTCCTCTTCAATTTCTTCTTTTTCATCTACACGCATCATGTTCCACCTCTACCGTGATTATATGTGCTTCTTCAACATTCTTTAACATCAACATCATCTTCAACACTATCTTCAATCATCAACATCAACATCATCTTCAACACTATCTTCATCACCGCGTTTTTTTCGCGATCACTTCATCTTCTTCATCTACATCATCATCTTTATCTTCTTCAAGCTCAGTCAACTCTATACCAAGCCGCAATCTCCATCTTCATCAAATCTTCATCATCTAAAAAAAAAATTATATTGTCCAATCACTATCAGAATCATCATCATTGATCAGAAACTCATTCACTTCGCCAAGTCCCAAATCATCACAGTTCTTATCTTCATAATCAACTCTACACAATCTTCCCAAGAAAAACACTACTACCCTCGAATTCTTTCCTCACATATCGTCCCACCAGCGCCTTCAACCTCGTCTCGACCACCTAACTTTTCACCATCTCACTCAAATCACTCAATGACTCGGAATCATCATCAACTTGAAACCCGATAATTTCATTAGCACCAGCAAGCCACCACTGCTATGAACTCTCCACCGCGCCATTGTACGCCACATGCCTCCATGTGTCAACCGGAAAACAACCTCCATCTCATCGACATCAAAAATAGCCTCAACCAAGCTTTGCAACCTGACATTTCTGTCTTTTCTTCTCCCATAGCTCCCACTAAGCCTATTCAAGATGTTAGGAGTCGAATCATGTAAAACCGATCATACAGTTGTGTTCGGAGCGGTCCAAAACTTTAAGAACACATCTGACTGCGTCAAAACGAGTCAAAAACTACTCCAAACGGGCCAAAAAATGAATCAACACAAAAGACAAAATTACTGACAACGTTAGAAACTTCTCGGGGAGTGTGTGGGTGCGTGCATCCTCTTATAGGGCTAATTTTTGTTCTGAAACGTTCGTCTTCAAAATATATTTCTGTTGATATATTATAAGTCTTGTCTCGATCAACGATGCTTCATGAAATAAGCCCGAAACAAAACTGCTGCGTGTGGAGCCAAAAAATTGGTTGGAACTTTAGGCGACACGTGGGGGCACGTGCATCTGTTTTTGGCGATGCGCTTTATTGTACCGGCTTCATCTCGTCAATAAGAATCTCGTGGTATGGTTGGTTTCTGATTTCGAACAACTCTGATCTTCGAATCTGGGCCAGAACGTACCAGCTTCTTCTTTACTTCAACCTGGAACTTTCTGATACCGATTTGCTTCAACCTTGCTCTGATACCAATTGTTAGGAATTAATTCTCATCTCACACTCAGAAATTAATCCCGCCCAAGATCATCAACACATAATATTTAACGTGGTTCAGCCCCAACTTTAGCCTACGTCCACGGAGAGAATGAATATTTATTAGAAAGATATTACATAGGTGAACAACATAGCCCCCTCACCCGGTGCACACATCACCCTCACACCCTCTTCCTCTCCTCTTTTCCTCATATCTCTTCTCTAAGTCTCAACACAAACCCTAGGTCCCTATTTATAGAGTTAAACCCATTTCCTTGTTGAACAAGAAAAACTCAATTTCTTGTTGGACAAGAATTATAATTCCTTGGAGAATAAAGCTTTCTAACAAGAAATTCATTTTACAATACAACTCTAAATAGGAAACCTAATTACAATATAATTTGAGACACTTTCCTAACACTTTTCTCACCTCAATGATGAGGACTTTAAATAGTCAGGAAAGCAAATCAAACAACATGCATCACAATCAAATAAAGTATGATTCCATTGCGAAGGGAATGGACTCAATTGAGCTTAAAAGAAGAGAAGTGAGGACTGAATATGGGATGAGAAGAGCAAGTAAGGAAGAGATATAAAGTGAAGCATGGAAAGATGATGAAATAGACTGAGTATGAGATGAGAAAAACAAACAAGGAAGAGATATCAGAGTGGAGTAAGACTGAGGAAAAGTGATAAAGAAGATTGCACTATGAGAATAGTGAATGTTTGATTGGTCGTGGACCTTTTGCAAAGTAACAAAAAGGTCTTTATTTATAGATTATAAAACATAACAAACTTCCTAAAAGTTTATATGGAATAAAACAAATCCTATCTAATTGTTTTGAATTTAAACTAAATACATGTAAATTCAAAAACTTGCAACAAAATCTCTTATGTCTTCATAGCTTAGCTGATTAATCCAAAATCCCCATCTCTTTGCTAATTCTGTTTCTTTAGAATCTCATCATGAGTGTAATTCTTTCAAACCCATCTACAAAACAATCCTTTGGATCTGAACTCTTAAATTATCCTAACATTATCCTTTGATTCTCAAGATAACTCTTCTCTTGTTGCATATTTATCTTGGGTTGCAATGAAGCTGATCTTTACAACTCGGCCAATTGTTTTGACTCGTCTAACCGAGTCAATCCCACTTCATAGCTCAAACATAATGGGTTTTTAACTGGTAGTCTCAACTCGACCCAACACATTGGCCCACTTTATGCTTTATTCAATCACAACAGCTACGTCATCACTTTAGTCCCACATGTCAAATTAGGGTATCAACAGACTTGCCACCAACTAGACTTTCCAACATAGTTTCTGGGTATTGGTCCGAATACTCATTTTTTAGATCAATATTATTCAAATCCATTATATCGTTACCGTGATCAAAATCGATACCACGACAAACCATATTCTCCATATATCAAGAACTTGCTTCTGATTTGGATATCCCATAATCGTGACATATATTTTCCACTTTTGCTAGTTGAATTTGTTTTTACATCATATAATGAAAACATGTCAATCACTTCACACCATTTGTCAGAATCACGATCCTACATCGAAAGATTTTACAATTTTGTCATGATTCTTCTCACAAGTGTTTTAGGTTTTTTTTGGTGAAATAATGGTTTAAGGGTTAGGTCCCTGCCAAAAATATTAATGATTTGGTCTAATATCCCAGCATATGACCCAAACTTATGAAAAAATAATTAAAGGCCTAAAATATTAATATTTTTTGTTCGTATTTTTTGTTTTAAGTATATTTTTGTTGTATTATAAATATATTATCCTTTAAAAACTTAAAAAAAATTATTTATTAATAATTAAGTAGAATCTTATGATTCTACGATTCCGATTCTACGGACCTCCCAACCTAGACTCTCGATCTTAACAACCTTTCTTCAAACATAGTAATCAAATGTTCATGCATTCCTGGTTCAACTTAATTTCTTCTATCGCAGTGAAACAATGTACTCCCCATCTGTGAAAAAGAACAAGAATAAGAACAAGAACAAGAATGAGACATCTACCCCAAAAATCAATTCAAGCTAACATGAACGGGTTAGCCTAGTTAAAAAAGACTTGAAACCATTATTTTATTTTATTTTGAAAATCAGCATTGATAAGAAGTACAAAACCCAAAGGCATACAAAGTTAGAGGGTCATACCCCAATGGAAATTCCCCACAACTACCATAAGAAGATGAACAAAAAGGGAAAAACATTTCACTAGACATGTACATAGTATCACTCAACCTATTCCAGAAAGTCTTCCTAGCAGAGGTGACATGAAGAAGCTTTTGATAGAAGCACAAGAACAAAAACTTGTGGCCAAAACCAAAAACCGAAGCTGCCAGGTCTGACGAACCTTGGCAAGTAGCACCAAGGAGGTCCTATGTACCAAAGCACTAACCAGAAAGAATACCCCAAGCATGCTCACTGGAGGTCACTATCATTAAACTGAGACAGCTCATCGATAGAGTCTGGGAGGTTCCTGTTAGGTTTGTGGAGTCAAAGTCGGCGCCTAAGTTTGGCACCGCCCAACTACAACACCAACCAAGGCTAAACTTTGACAGTTGTAAAGTTTGGCAGCTTGGCACATACGGGAAGAAATTAGGCAACCTAAGTTTGGCATCCGCCCAACTATAAATAGAGGCTTGATTCATGTATTCCAAAGCACAACAATAGCACCAAGACAGTGAGGCAAGATGTAGAAGGTTAGAGAGAGTGGTGCAGAAAGGGTGGTATCGGTTGATCCACCTCTCCTCTTTGTAATTCCTTCTATACTAGTAAAGTGGTGTGTGCTCCGTGGATGTAGGTCAATTCTTGGATCGAACCACGTATAATTCTCTCATGTCCCTTGTGTGTGTGATTTGTGTGTATTTGTGGTGTGTGAGTTGCAAAAATGAAATCCCATATCCTAACAATTGGTATCAGAGCACAGGTGAAGGTAGTTTGTTACTTACTATGAAAAATACACCATCACTGTCGTCACCACCACTGTGAAGTTCCAGCAGTAGTTTATTCTTGATCAAACTGTGAAGCCCAACCAATACCTCACCGAAGTTTCCTGTTTGGAGCTGATCATCACACGACTACATGAGCCTTCCACACCACCATAGTTGCCGCCCTCAGTCCCAGTGAAAGGGATCGCCACCACAGTCGTCGGCGTCAGAGCACATTGTTAGCCACCACTTGTCAAAGAAAAATCTGCCCAAATATCTTCTCGGATACAAGCTGTATGTATGGTATCTTCCTATATATATCACCAACTTTACATATATGTACTTAACATATATATATAGAGTTTTGGTGAGTAACTGTGAGAAAAGT
This sequence comes from Cornus suecica, assembly GCA_963922005.1. Lineage (NCBI taxonomy): Eukaryota > Viridiplantae > Streptophyta > Magnoliopsida > Cornales > Cornaceae > Cornus > Cornus suecica. Next base: position 56,145,048 of record OY998246.1, read on the forward strand.
GAGAAGGAATTGAGAGGGGAATTTTGGTCATAGGGGTTGATAGAGAAGTCCTTGAAGTTTTGTAAGTTTGAGAGAAATAAAATAAAAAGAAAAGAAAATGAAACAAGTGGGATACAAGAGTGGAGAGAAAATAGTTCTTTTTCTTTAAAATAGAAAATTGAGGGGAAGTGTTGGTTGTGAGGTGTGAAGAAAAAAAAAAGGTTTAAATAAACAATAGTGAGTGGGTTTTGATGGAAGATGGAGAATATATATATATATGAAATTAGTGAGTGAGTGAGGTGTTGGAGAGAGAGAAGAAAAAAAAAATATATATATATATATATATATTTCGGGCATTATTCAAAGACATTGTTCCAGAATAATAGTGTGGTTGTAGAATACAGGTATGGCACTATTTTTGGATACGGTACTGTTCCAAAGGACTGTTGCAAAGTACAGATATGGTACTGTTCATCGGCATTATTCATACAGTATTATTCACAAAATTACTTTTCGAGTGGGAGCTGGCGTTATTTCATTGACAAGACCGGAGTAAGGCGAAACAAGTTAGTACGTGTTGCAAGAAGATGCAAGCACTCGCAAAGCTGTAAGTGAGGCATGACGTCGCCGAAAAAATCCACTCTAAAAGAAAAATATTGGCCCGTGTGTGAAAGTAAGCCGACCAAGTCCTTACGCGAGGAGAAGAAGTGACTTGGTGACTCGCAGGTGTGGCATCAATAATATAAAGATTCTAGGCAGTGACCAGTTGAGCCAACAAAAGAAGAAGATGGAGGAGAAGCCTCCACCAACCCTTAGAGAAGTATGTCCTCGAAGTAGCGCGCACAGAAAACCAGGACAGGCCGGTGTTAGAAAGCGAGGACAGGCCGATGTCAGGGAGCCATAACAGACAGGTGCCAGGGAGCCAGAATAGGCATGTTCCAGAAAACCAGGACAGGCCAGTACCAGAGAGCCAGGATAGGCCAATGCCAGGGAGCCAAAACAGGCCGGCACTAGAGAGCCAGGACAGGCCGGTGCCAGGGAGCCAGAATAAGCCGGTGCCAGGGAGCTAGGACAAACTGGTTCCAGATAGCCATGATAAGCCGGTGTTAGAGAAGCCAGGGCAGGCCGGTACCAGAGAATGAACAAGGTCGGTGCCAGAATGCCAGAAGAGGCTGCGCAAAATCAAAGTGTTAGCTGGTTGTAACCATCGAGCAAAGGCAAGGAGCTGCCCAGGGAAATGATGGTATACCGCAACAAGATATCGCAACACGGAGGCGTAAACTTTGGTGGTAAAGATCTCAATGAAATCAAGTGTTTGAAAGCCGAAGACAAACACTTCCAAAGACCCAAACTGTAGCAGAGGTGTTGCTAGTGTAGACGGAAGACAAGCTTTGGAAATAAGATCTGTTTCGAGCCTGCGACGGGGGAGTCACGGATATAGAAGGGGGAGACTGTTACATACAGTTGTTGGAGTGTCTGTAACCAAGAAGTGAATAGGGAAGTGAAGCATGATGTTTGAAAAAATGTCTCGGTAATGGTTCAGGGAAATGACGTGTAGGGGAAAATATGGTATCTTTTTAGAATTCAGACAGGTCGACTCGGTTCAGTTCGAGGTGCTTGTCGCTAGTCTTAGACTTGACTATAAAGAAAAGAGTCAACCATTCCTGTGCAAAACCGATCAAGAATAGAAGTCTTCCAGGCAGAAGCCAGGTGCAGTGTTGCACTTGACTGAGGTCATAAATATGCCAGGTGCAACAAAGGTTGCAGGAGCGATAATGATCGCAAGGGAGAGAAGCTAGGAGCGACAGTGGTTGCGGAAGAGCCAGTCGCCACAGAGATCGCAAGGCACAGTCAAACATTACAGAGGTCGCAAGATAGGGGCCAGGAGCAACAAAGGTTGTAAGGTATAGGCCAAGTGTAGTAAGCAGCAGATGATACCAGATATTGCTCATGCAATGGGAGCTTTGAGCTGGTTGATCCCATGAAGCATCATTGGGAGGCAGTTATGTAGATATTGAGAAATCTATGCGGTATCGTTGTCTACTACAAATGAAGATATGTAACTGAGTACAATTACAAGGTTTGTTGACAGAGTCAGGATTCAAGCAAGGGAATTTCCAATCCAGCAAACCTGTTGACCATGACAGAGATTGTCTTCGAGACTGAAGACAGGATGTGAGCATACCATTATTCGATAATCACGGATGAAGCGTCTTTATCTCCAAGTGGGAGATTGTTAGGTTTATGGAGTCAAAGACGGCGCCTAAGTTTGGCACCGCCCAACTACAATACCAACCAAGGCCAAAATTTGACGGCTGTAAAGTTTGGCAGCTTGGAACATACGGGAAGAAATTGGGCAACCTAATTTTGGCTTCATCCTATCATCCTCTACTATAAATAGAGACTTGATTCATGTATTCCAAAGCACAACAATAGCACCAAGACAGTGAGGCAAGATGTAGAGGGTGAGAGAGAGTGGTGCAGAGAGGGTGGTATCGGTTTATCCAACCCTCATCTTTGTAATTCCTTCTATACTAGTAAAGTAGTGTGTGCTCCGTGGACGTAGGTCGATTCTTGGATCGAACCATGTATAATTCCCTCGTGTCCCTTGTGTGTGTGATTTGTGTGTATCTATGGTGTGTGAGTAGCAAAAATGAAATCCCATATCCTAACAATTCCAAACCTGGGCCATTCTCATATTCTGAGTAGAAGCTTCAACCTTTTGAAGAGATAACGCCGAAAACTTAACAGCGACGAGGACTTCATTGAACACTTGGTTGTCAGTCCTAGCCTCTCCATTGTAGTATCTTCAATTCTATTCATTTTTTACCAAAAGATGTACACTGTACAGCAGCTCCCAAATACACCACTTCCTGATCAAAGAGGTGAGGTTCTTACCCTTGAGGCCAGCATACCAAGCGATGAGGTCTTCCCATTTATGAAAAGGACACTTCAAGGAGCCTCTTAGGAAACATTAGATGTAGCAAAGCAATCCATATTTGGCGAAAAAATAATGTTGGATGCAATATACAACATATTTAGTCATGATCATACCTTTAATTTAATATACTAGCATAAACTTTTAGTAGATAAGACCCTAAGCGTTCTTCAATTTCTGAGCATCAATACTCCTTGTGCAGCAACTTTTTCAAGCTTAAATGAAGGAAAAATCAATGCTAATTGTAACCCTTGATCCATAAAGGTACAGAGTATATAAGGGTCCCCAAGACGAATGATGTAACTACTGTAATCAGGGCATATGCATGTGCTCTCCATGGATACTCGGCAATGAATGTAGAAACAGTACTTAGATAACCCAACAGTCCAAGCTGGATACCACTTGCAACATTATTACAAGTCGTCGTATTCACCTATGTAAAACAAATAAAATATCATCAAATAACAAGTCGTATTCACCTATGTAAAACAAATAAAATATCATCAAATAACAAGTCATTTTCAAATTTGCAAGTAGTATTATAAGCCTTGATCATAGCAAAGTGTAGGAACGGTCAAGACTGTCAACAGTAATTTGAAAAGAATGACCAACATGCTTGTTCTTCAAATTTTTTAATGAGGAAATAATTTATCTATATTTCATTCTAATGCAAGCTTATAGATTGAGCGGACAAGCTCCATTATGTATTTGTTGGAAAAGTGACGCACATGTTTATACTATTCCTATGGCTGCCATCGTCCATACTGTGCCTGTGGCGTCCATACTGTGCATATGGCAACTACCGACCATCAAAGATCAATTTGTCTACTTCATGTAGAATAGAATATTAGTGTTTTAGTTTGATTTCAATTCTCTACCCATACTATAAATATGGATGTTATATATCAAAATCAATATGAAAAAACAATACAATGTAATCCATTGAGTTCTTCGATTCTATTTTTTCTCTTTTATAGTTTAGTATATACATTAGTAATTATTCCGCAATTACTATGCTCTATTACAATTACCAACATGATATCAAAGCATTTCCAACAGGGTATCAAAGCATTCCAACATGGTATCAGAGCTCATATCCTAGCTTAGCTTAGGGTTGTGGTTACTCACCTGAAAAATCATCCATCACCATACACTACCACCGTGAATCTGTGAGCACAAACAGATTCCAAAAATAACCACACATCTCCTTCATCGTGTCAAAAAACTTCATCATCACCGCACCACCACCAAGGATACACAAACCGATCCAACCAAAGATTCAAAAATCACCACACCAAGAGTGATTTCAGGAAAATCAGAATTATTGACAAGTGTTCAAGAACCATCCTTTCGAATCCAGATCCATCATCCACCTCCTCGTTGTTACAATTACCATCTATGCCACTGCTTCTCCATGATCTGCTCAGAGCTGACCATCAGCTCAGATGACCACGCAGCCAACTCCTCCATCAGACACTCTCAGTCCTCAACGTTCGTCCATGTCGTTGCTCCGTTGTCCAATCTCTTGTCACCAACAAAATGTTGGTCCACCGATGCCACTAATATCTGTTTTCTAAATTTCTGTTTGTGGAAACAATCTCTATATATATAGTCTATATATATATGTGCTATAGCTTTATATATATATATATAGTCATACATAGATTGTCAAGTGAAGAAGGAGAACATATTGAGAAAAAAAAAGAGGGTAGTCAGTTAAAGGAATAGATAAGAGAGGGGGGCGAGAGTTCTAGAGGAATTATTGAATAGATATAGTCTTGTTGAGAGAAAAGTGTTTAGGGGGTTGGTGAGTGGCAGACCAAGAAAAAACATTAAAGCAAAAGAGGGTGAGTTGAGAAAAAGATAAGAAAAAAAACAGATTCGGTGGTAAAAGAAAAAAAAATAGGGAAAGGCACAAGTTCTATACAAACATGGCACCTCCAGTTTCAGCTATCATATTTCAGTCTTCAACGGAGAGAATTATGATTTTTTGAACATAAAAATCAAAACCATTCTCCGGGCATTTGATTTGTGGGAAGTAGTTGACAGAGGAGTCCTTACAATTGCTGATTCGGCACAAACATCAGAAGAATCTGCAGAAAAGACTCCTACTGCAACATCTACATCAGAAAGCTCTTCAAAATTAATGAAAGAATGACACAAAAAGGATGTTGATGCACTAGCAAAAATTCATCAAGTTGTATCAGACTCCATCTTTTTAAGAATCATGAATTCCTCTTCAGCAAAGCAAGTGTGGGACACCCTGAAAGACGAATTTCAGGCCACCGCAAAGTTCGAACCATCAAACTTCAGACTCTAAGAAGATATTTTGAAAATCTCCTAATGAAAGAAGGAGAAAGCATAAAAAATTTCTCTTCAAGAGTGATAGAAGTGGTAAATCAAATCAAGGCGTATAGTGGCGACATGACTGACGAGAGAGTGATAGAAAAACTCTTAATATCACTCACAAAAAAATTTGATTCTATGGTTAGCGTCATCGAAGAATCAAAAGAGACATTGCTGAACTTTCAATCCCAGAACTCGTGGGTTCTCTACAAGCCCATGAACAAAGACTATCCATAAGAACTGAAGTTGCTGAAGGTGTTTTCCATTCAAGGCACAAAAATAGATTCTCACAAGGTGAGAAATTTCAAAAAGGAAAAGGCAGTTACAAGCAAGTCAAACAAGCCCAACTAAGCGGTTTCAAGGAAGGAGAAAACAAAGAAAAAATCCCTCCTTGTGGCATTTGCAGAAAGACCAGCCATCAGGAAAAGATTGTTGGCACAAAGGAAAACCTCAATGCAAAATCTGTAAGAAGTTTGGTCACCAAGATCAAAACTGCAGATTTAAGCTGAATCTGTAAGAAGTTTGATCACAGATATCGAACCTGCAGATTTAAGCAAGCAGAATCTGTAAGAAGTTCAGTCACACAAATTGAACCTGCAAATTTAAGCAAACTCAACAAGCATGCGATGACCACACCACTAGTTCCAAATGAGAAACTAGAAAAGGAAGATAGGCTCGCCACAAGCAAATGAGAGGTGTATGCAAAAGTCAAGCCAAATTTATTTTACCGCAACAAAAGACTACTCAGTGGACCAGATTGCAGACACTTTTACCAAAATACTGCCAAATGCCAAATTTGAATTTCTAAGGAACAAGCTTGGAAGTGAACACAAGTGCATCAAGGAGGAGTGTTGAAAAGTGACGCACATGTTCATACTATTCCTATGGCTGCCACCATCCATACTGTGCCTATGGCGTCCATACTGTGCATATGGCGACTACCAGCCATCAAAGATCAATTTGTCCACTTCATGCAGAATAAAATATTGGTGTTTTAGTTTGATTTTAATTCTCTACACATACTATAAATATGGGTGTTGTATATCAAGATCAATATGAAAAGCAATACAATGTAATCCATTAAGTTTTCCGATTCTATTTTTTCTCTTTTATAATTTAGTCTATACATTAGTAATTATTCCGCAATTACTATGCTCTATTACAATTACCAACATGATATCAGAGCATTTCCAACATCAAAGAAAACTAAGGCCTTTAAATTACACAAGCACGCACATGTTTGTGTTGAAGAACAAACTAAAAGGGTGCAGGGGAAAGAAAGTTGGGAAGGGGAAGCGATGCAACATAGTAAGCGGAAACATTTAGAAATTACCACTTTTTTCACTATTTTGAGAGCTGCCATGACACAAGCTGCAGAAACATTGGCAACTAGAGTCCCAAAAGGAAGCTATTTCAGAAAGCCTCTTCTTCCTAAACCACGTCCATTGAATCGGGCTAACCACAACCTAATCCACACACCTAGAGGTCCACCCATGCAAGCCAAACACAGCTGAGATCCACTACTGCCACTCTTAAACTCTTTCTTTGCTAAAGTCCCACTCGCACCCCATAACAAGCCTAGCATCAGTACCACCACCACCATAACTGCCAAGTGACGCTTGCAGTTGTTCACCTTCCACTTGCTTTTGTGGTTAGAGATGCCATGTTCTAGACTTGTGCTTAATCTTTTTAGAACCCACATGAAACCCTTGGCTAAGGCAATCCCAATGATGATGGAATACGCAACAAGAAACAAACACTGCAAATTTCTTTTGGAGTGAGGTTCGGGATTCATGATAAATAGTTTGAAAAGCCACCTGAAACCCTTGCTGACCTGATCCCAACTTTTATTAAAGTGGCAACAAGAAGTAATCCTCGAAAAGCACGTACTCGAAAAATATGATTTTACACTGAATTGAATGATATGGTTGTTGGCCTGCTTCATTTGCAACAATCTTCAATTTTTCAAAATTTTAAATTTATTAAACTGTACAAAGATTTTGTTAGATTCAGCTTTCGGATAACTGTTGTTTATTGTTCCCGTAAAAAAGTCTTTTGTTTCCAGAGTTCTTGAGAACTAGTTTTCGATGAACCAGGCACATAAAATTATCGCTTTTCATTTTTGTTGTACTCCTGACATGATTTATTCCTGCAAAATGTCGCATTACCTACGATAAATCCGAGGAAAGCAAAATCCCATTTGCCTTATGCACAGAGGTCAAGCATACCCTGATTCCAACCGCTAAAAGTTGTAAGGCTTCCCAAGTACCCAGTCGTTATTCCAACGACTAAAAAATTTGAAACTTGGGCAATATCCTTCTTGAAAACAACGCCAAACCACCCCATCAAGAATGAACCAACCTAAAACTCATGAGAACAACTGAATTAGAAATGGAGCGAGGTTTCCATTAATTGGCATATTCAAGTTGCTAAGCTGAAAAAATGCGAATGTGTTGTTGAGTCTAGAAGTAAAATTTTACTCTTTTCTCTATTACCACCATATTTTTTCAATGAATCAGATTTAGATCTAAACCATTCTAATAACTCGGATATATTTAGAATAATCAAACTAGTATTCTGTTAGCAATCGAAATCACATAATCTGTTAGCTAATCAAAGCAGATATGAATTAGGAGTGATACATAGAATTAAAATAATAAGATCAAATGTTATAGACGACATATATAATACTATAGAATTATAATATAATGTTTTACTATAATTAACTACATGTGTTGTTTGCTTGTGTGCGTGTGTGAGCGAGAGAGAGAGATATGTTAGGGTTTTTACACCCGCCCAAGAATAAAACTAGGGTTTGCTAACCCTATTAGCCAAGCCACGAATACCTGCAAATCAGAAAATGCACACAATCACACCAAACAATAGACACAAAGATTTATAGTGGTTCGTCCAAAATAAGCCTACGTCCACTGAGAGCACCGTTTCACTATAATCAAAGAGAGGATTACAAGGGGTTGATCAACATATCAAACACACGCACATGCACAATGTATACTCACGCCTGTATCACCGGAATAGTATAAGCTTATACTTATTCCTAACTCTCATCAAGAAGAATACTAGCATGTATCTCTTTTATTCTCTCTCTCTATTTGTACACACAATACAATAGGAAATACCCTATATTTATAAGAAAGGATATACAAATGGTTTTGCCTTTTAGTCGATGTGGGACAACTTTCAATACAAAGTAGTCACCCTTTATATATAACAATCTCCCAATTAACGAATTTGCCACCATCAATCAACTCCATCAATGATCAGTGCAGTACGATGCTCTCATTCATGTCTTCAAGCTTGAAGACCCACTAAAGTTACGCACAATTTCAATTTTTCTCTTGTCACCATTTTGGTCAACATAACCATGCTGATAGCTCCCACTACATGAGATATATCTACCTTTCTACAGAACCTGCGACCTCTATTGCGTCTGGTCACTCTATCTTGCAACCATTGTCGTTTCTGATTTCGCCTTGCAAACTTTGTCGCGTCTATCTTCTTTCTCCCTTTCACAAAGAGACTTTCCGGTTGCTGCATATAACACTCTTCCTTTAGGTCACCTTGGAGGAAAGTAGATTTGCCATCTAACAGCTCTAGATGCAAAACTTCTACTTCAACAATGCTTGAATAAATGGTATTCAGTTTCACAACCGAAGACTTGAGAGCTTTCTTCTCTACTGGCAGCTCGGTTAGCTTCCATGTCTTGATGAGGATAAGGAACTTCATCTTATATTCCATCACAAGCTCCCACTAGCTCGCATTTGCTATATTGCATGCTTCATCATCATCTGGTTCATCTCCATCTGTAAGTAACAAATTCTACGATGTATCAACCTGTTGAGTCTTGCTATCTGCAACATGTTCTTCTGACTGAGGACTCTCACTGTCTAGAACATCTTCTATCTCAACATACACAGGATCACTATGTGCCTTACCGCTCCATACCTCTTCTGGTATTTTGTGCTCCAATGGTACTGATGGACCACGATTCATAAGATATGTTGTTGTACTGACTGCTTCTACCCAAAACTGTTCTAGCAACACTACCTGAATGCGCATGCTTCTGGCTATCTCAGTCACTTTTCAGTTCATACATTCTGCTACGCCATTCTGTTGTAGTGTACTTGGAACAATATTCTCTAATATGATAATGTTCTCATAGCAAAAAATCTTGAACTCGGAGTCTTCATTTTCTCCACCAAAGTTGGATCTCAGTTTCTTTACCTTCAACCATGTCCCCTTCTCTACCATGGCTCTCCATTTCTTGAACACATCATACACTTCACTTTTATGTTTCAAGAAGAAAACCCATATCTTCCTGGAATGGTCATCAATGAAAGTCACAAAGTAAGACTTTTCGCCAAGAGATGAGATAGTTGATGGCCCCCAGATACCCATGTGAACTAGCTCAAGCTTTTCCACTGTGAGACTTCTATTGTTGCTCTTAAAAGTAACTATCTTCTGCTTACACTCACAGAAGTCGATGTCAATCGATTTCACTGGTATTTTTCCCTTCGAGAACATAACTACGAGCTCCTTTTCACTCATGTGACCAGGCCTCTGGTGCCACAAGTTGTGATCCTCTTTGCCTTCTGCAACTGCAATCACTGTGCTAAAATTAGTGGATGTGTAGAGCGTACCTTCTTTCTTCCCTCGTGCTATAGTCATAGCCCTTCTGGAAATTTTCCACTTATCATCACTAAAAGTGGTCACATAACCTTCACTCGCTAACTGGCCTACTGAGATCAGGTTCTTCCTCAAGTCTGGAATGTGTCTGACATCCCTCAGCTTCCATATGATCCACTGAGTCTGATATGTACTTCACCCTTACCAACAACACTGTAGGGTTTATCATCACCTAAATAAACCTTGCCAAGGTTTCCAGGTGTATAGCTCTCGAAGAGCTTCTCGACTTGAGGCGGCATGAAATGATGTTCCAGAGTCCAAGATCCAAAACTCTGTCTTGCTATCTAAAAAGCAAATCAACGTATCATCTTCTGAGACAAAATTCACTTCAGTCTTGTCATCCTCTACACTCTGCAGGGATCTGCACTGGCCTCTGTAATGACCAAGTTTGCCACAATTCCAACACTCAATGGAATTTCGACACTCTTATCTCGACTTGGAACAACCATGTCCATTACTTCCGTCTTTCCCTCTGTTCGAACCTCTGCCTCTGGTATCGACATTCAATATTGAGCCACTGTTAGAAGAGTCTGACGTCTGTCTTCTGATCTCTTCTGTGAGTACCATACTCACTACGAAATCATATTGTAACGGTTCTACCCCTGAACAATTATTGATTGCAGCCTTTGTGGCGCTCCAACTCTCTGGCAATTGGCTTATCAGAAAATTCATTTTCATTTTGCTAGTGATTGGCATCTCAACTGATTCCAACTGCTTAACAATTTCATTAAGAACACTGATATGTTCACTGACCTTCTCATTCTCGGACATCTTCAGATTTGCCAATCTAGTGATGAGATGTACCGCATTCGCTCTAGACAGATGTTCGTACATGCTCGAAAAAGCATCCATGAGAGACTTTGTTGTCTTCTCATTCTTGATGTTGAAGGCGATGGACTTTGACAACGTCAATCTGATGGTACCGAGAGTCATTCAATCTAGGATTGTCCAATCCTCGTCTTTCATCGATTTTGGCTTATTCCCTTCTAACGGTAAGAACAAATGCTTCTAGAATAACACATCCTCAATTTGCATATTCCAATAGGCAAAAGTTTGAACCATCAAACTTGTCGATCATCGCAGTCTTTTCTTCTCCCATAGCTCCCACTGAGCCTATTCAAGGTGTTCGGAGTCAAATTACACAAAACCGATTGCACGGTTGCATCTGGAACATTTCAAAATCTTAAGAACGCCTCTAACCACGTCAAAAATGGGTCAAAAATGACTCCAAACGGGCAAAAAAACAAATCTGCACAAAAGACAGAAAATTGTTGACGACGTCAGTACCTTCTCGTGGCGCGTGCGGGCGCATTCCAGAACCTATGGGAATGATATTTGTGTCAAAACGTTCGTCTTCAAAATATATTTTTGTCGATATATTATACACCTTTTATAGATCAACAATGCTCCACGAAAGTGCCCCGAACCGAAATTGCTGCATGTCAGAGCCGAAAATATGGCCAGAACTTCGGGCGGCATGTGGTGGTGCGAGTGAAACTTTCCAGCCATGATCTTGACACTGATGCCCTCGTCTCGTCGATACAAAGCTCCTGGTATGGTTGGTTTCTGATTTCGAGCAAGTCTGATATTCGAATCTGGACCAGAATGTACGGGCTTCTTCTTTGCTTCAACCTAAAGCTCTGATACCACTTGTTAGGATTTTTATACCCGCCCAAGAACAAAACTAGGGTTTGCTAATCCTATTAGCCAAGCCACGAATACCTGCAAATCAGAAAATGCACACAAACATACACCAAACAATAGACACAAAGATTTATAGTAGTTCGGCCAAAATATGCCTACGTCCACTGAGAGCACCATTTCATTATAATCAAATAGAGGATTACAAGGGGTTGATCAGCAGATCAAACACATGCACGCACACAGTGTATACTCACGCTTGTATCACCGGAATAGTATAAGTTTATACTTATTCATAACTCTCATCAAGAAGAATACTAGTCTGTATCTCTTCTATTCTCTCTCTATTTGTGCACACAATATAATAGGAGAGACCTTATATTTATAGGAACTGATATAGAAGTGGTTTTGTCTTTTATTCGATGTAGGACAATTTTCAAAATAAAGTAATCATCCTTTATATATAACAAGAGAATACCATATTAGAAGGAAGATCAAGGTACATAATATCGTGGATCCCTGTTGCACCAACATTTTCAGGACCAAACAGCTTATGAAGGAAATACCTTTTCAAAACCTTGAAAGAGTTTCGTAAAAATTCAGTGACATATGTGAGCGATTAAGGAAGATATACTTGAAAAATCTAGATACCCTGTTTCATACAAGAAACAATTGTTGTTGCCTAAATCATATATATGAGAAGGAAGAGTTAAAGTTCTTTAAATGAAATTGCAACAGATATGAAACTGCTACCACTTTAATACATGTAGTGACTGAGAGGTGTAGAACAATTACCAAACTGATAGATTGTTAACTACTGAAATAAGCCCACAGATCAATGAATTTAGTGTCTAAGAAGCGCATAGCAAGTACCAAGTAGATTTGGTAGAAAATGGGATACGCAAATTAAGTAATTCTTTAGCAAATGGGATATGCAAATTATGTAACTCTTTCCAATGTTCTCCAAATCAAATTCCAAATCATGTAATTATTTCCTCTGCCATTAATGGACGCTTCAAATACATCGGCTTTAAAGGGAACCATGAAAAGCATAGTTTTTACCGGAAAGGACATTATGTTTGATTTGGTTATATGCCAAGCTTGTGGATGATGGTTCTCATGTCATACATCCTTTATCTTTAAACTACAGTAGAAGTGTTCTTAATTACCACAAATACACAAATTCCTGAATCATTCTCCAAACCTTCATCCAAATAAATATACAAAACCATAATTTATAACTGAAATAACTATCTTGTTCTTATGCATGATTCATTTCAGACAAAAATTTGCATCAAACTAAATAATGTGGTGATGGCAATACGTTTGACATCAACAGAGAAGTGGTGGTGTCTCTCAATATGTTCTTCGCCTGAAACACTCTCACTTAAAGATTCATTTTGTGCGTGGTCAGAGTTATTTGCTTCAAGATCCATAATCTTGAACAAGAGCGGCTGATGCTTCAATACAAGCAAGAGCGATGGAACTGCATTGTTAACAATTCAAAATATAACATTACATTCGAAACAATGTGATTATAACCAGTTTAAGTTATTTTCAGCTACATCATTAACAAAACCTAACAGGAGTCTGCATAACTTATTATATAAGCGGGGTTCGCTTTGCACGGCTCACGTGGATTACTCGGGGCAACGCTGCGAACACCCGATTATCCAAAAAAAAAAAAAAAAAAAAAAAAACCTTAACAAGTGATGCTACTTGCCAGCCCAAATTTTCAGAACAAAAGATCAATATTGATATATATGTTTATGTATAGGAAGTCTCTGATATATAGTAGGGATAAAACATGCACTCACAATTATAAAAACATATCATTCACTAGTGAGGCGACTGAGATGAGACAGCAAAAGAGATACAGTGAAAGATAAGTAAGGTTAGTCTAAAATTGTAGTCTAGTTAAAATGGTTTGTTTTCTTCTAAATTTTGTCAGATCACCCAAGTTCTCAAATTTAATTGTTTTTTTTTCTTCTTTCATAAAAAAGTGGATCTTTCTAAATGATTTTTGGATGATCTGAAACAAAATGTGAAAGTGTAACTACATAGTGGAGGAGCACTATTTTACACCCTATGGGCCCCATCAAACTGTTAATATCCTATGATTGGATTTATCAAGCATTTTGTGTGACCACAAATTAATGTTATTCCCACAAACATCCCTGAGGTTTATCATATTTTTACACACATTCCTCGAAGTTGAATATTCCCACTTACACCCTTGAGCCAAACAGCGGTTATGCAAAGTTATGTTCTTGCCCCTGTATACTGTGATTAGTGTTAATATAAATATGCTTATTAAATCCGAGCCCTGTGTAGACCGGCGAGCGAACTCAAGTTCTGTGTTTGTACCCAAACTCAAACCAGACCTATGTATATGTATATATGCCCCACCCACCCACGACCATGGACCGGGCGGGCAGCGCGCGTGTGGTTAGGCTAAGACTTGCATGGTTCATGCATGGTCTAACTCTCCTCCCATGCCTCTAGTTATTCAAGTCACTCATTCAATGCAACCATATATAAACATTTTTACACTTCACTTTATTTTCAATGTGGGACAAACATCCTTACCCAAGTTCAAGTGGGTCACTTTGAGAGATAATTTCTCATTCAATAATTAATAATTTTGAACATGTAATTATATCAACTTGATCTCCACACCAAGGAGAACACATTAGTGCTTGGTCCCGTTAAATTCGGAGTTCGGGTCCCATAATTATTTAAGCTTAAAGTTGGGTTTAATTACTGTTTTTTCCAAACTATTTCCAACAATTAGACCATTATACCCCTCTTAGGTTTATGTACTTGAAATTCTCTTATTTTGTCAAAACCATATATCTAAGAGACAAATTAATCAAAAAGTAATATTTAAACACAACCACTTGAATTTGTGTGAAAAAGAGCTTATCTTCATAGTAATGGATAAAACCATAGACAGTCATGATCCACTAACAAAGGAACATAAGAAAAACAAATTTGTAACCTTCCTCAATCTAGATGGGTGTCAAAGCAAAACAGTGAAAAACATCGAAGTCACCCTAAATCCAATTGTCTTTTCGTTTATTTTTTGTTTACCTTTTAAGATACTGAAACATAATTGCTAGGATTAAGTTGCTTGTTCTGAACAATTTTAAATAGCAGTCCCCAACTTGAAACATCGAATTAGCATCAATTTTAAAACACTAATCAAATATGTAACTTGAAACACAACATGGTATTTTTGCAACACCATTTTGCATACATTGCAGCGCCAAAATGAAAACACAAGACTTTTCCAAACAACCCTTAATGTGTGAGAGCAAAATGGTAAAAAATCATAGCCCCAATTAATCCAATTTAATAACAATAATAATAACAACAAAAAGAAAGAAAGAAGCATAAAATGAAACAAAAACAAAATGGTAATCTTGTAAGATAAAGAGAATTTTAGTGCCGGTTTAAATTAAACAAATAAATGGATCCGATTAGGAGAGAAGCAATATTTTAAAGCACATTGCGTAAAAAATAAAAAATAAAAATAACCAGAAGAACACCTGAATACAAAAATTGAGATAAGTGGTTGTAGAGAGTGAGTATATATTACCATGAACTTGAATCCACAATGCCTGGTCACAGCTGGGGAAGATTAGCACCCAAAATTCAAAACGCCTTCAAAAAGGAAGAAGAAGAACATTATATATATATGTGTGTGTGTGTGTGTTTGTATATGTACCTGTAGTCTGAAGTTAAGAATAAAGACGTAACCTAGCTGGGCTTGCTTCTGTTGCGCTACGCCACTGCTACTTGTACTAAGTTGTGTATGTGAGAGAGCAACGGAAACAATGCAAACAGTAAGAAGCCTGACAGGTAACTGGGTGGAGAGAATAGATGCAAGTGAAGAGAGACCAATGTGGAGTTAAAAGAGAGAAATGAAGAAAAGGGAGGTTAAAAATGTTATTTTACATATTTTGGGAAGGGAAAAAAAGTCTTTACAAGAACTGAGGGGGTAATTTAATTATTTCACACCTCAACATTTACTACATTTACTGACGCTGTCGAAGTTTGCAGGAAGGAGAAAAGTAAAACAAAAGTATACACAATAGGAGATCAAACTGTAATTATTCATACTCTAAGTCAGAGTGTAATATATTCAACAATAGGGGTCAAACTGTAATTTGACCTTCTTAAATTCATTTTTAAATCACTTTTGTTTGATAATGTTGTGAGATACACTCCCCTCTTCTCTATTTAAATTTTTTTTATTTTGAAAATTCCTTTGATTAGATTACATTTCAAAGGCGTATGGGAATAATTATAGTTTCACCCTCTCAAGAATTGTAAAATTATACCGCACTTCTTTTTGTTTTGATAATTACATTTTTCCCCTCTAAGTGATCAAGTTCTTGTCAAGCTATCGGAGATGTGAACTTACCTATATACCCATATTTATTTGGCATTTAAATGAGTGTATTATAGACATGTCACAAAAAAAAAAGGATGGGAAGTTCACTAGAAGGGAGTATTTATTCCAACTTATTAATTAGAAGGGTAAAAGTGTAATTATCAAAGTGAGAGGGGCGAGGATGTGAATTTATGATTTTCAAAGAAGTAAAACTGTAATTCTCCCAAATATATATATATATATATATATATATATATATATATATATATATATATATCCCAAAGATTTCATTATCTAATGATGTTATTCGTCTTTTAAGTTTTAACTTTGACAAATGATGTGGGAGATTCAAACTTGTCAATGATTATATTGGCATTTGGGTATAAATAAAAAAACACATAAGAGTTTAAAATTTTGTGAACTTGTAACTAACGGGTAAGAGAAGTGCTCTAATTTATTCGTCATAATATTATGAATGCAAATAACATTATTAACGCATTTTTTTTATATATAAAAAAAAGTAAGCATTAACAACAATAAGGCTAGAAAGCCATACGAAAAACATTACTAATATATGTTAAATAGAGAAGCAATAAAATATTATAAATGATATATAAAAAGTAAATTTTAATTGCTTTAACAACTATATTACGAAATTAATGTTAATCAAAATTATATTTTAAACATTTTTTCAAATATTTTAACATTCAAACCATTAAAGAGTGTACAAAGAGAATAAAATGCATGATATATATACATAGGACAAAAATGTGGATACTTTTTTCTTTTCTTTTTTTCGAAACTCACACACCCCAAAACCTCAACCAATTTGTGAAGGAATAAAATATCATTAAACCACAATGTCATTGGTAAAGTGTGGATACCTTTATACAAGTCTTGGGGTGCTAATTCGGTATCTCGGTGCTTCTGCAATTATTCCAAAAATTTCCAATTGTACCCTACCAAATTCATGCAACAAAAATTAGGGATGTTCAGGAACCGAACCGGAATCCTCCGGTTCAGTTCGGTTCCAGTTCCGGTTCCAAAATTTCAAGAACCGAAAATTTCGGTTCGGTTCCAGTTTCGGCCCCGCGGAACCGAATTGAAACCGGAACCGGTTTTTTTTTAATATAAATTTTTTATTATTAACCAAAAAGACTAGCAATAAACCTCCATTAATTTCAATAACAATACAAATTCAAGCTACTTTTTTTATTCCACTAATTATATATTTGATTTTGGGTTTGCTTTAATTCAAATACTCTAGTTTATAATTATATTATTTTATAAAATTGAGATTTAAAAAAAAAATTAAATATAGAAGGAACCGGAACCAAACCGATTTTTCGGTTCGGTTCGGTTCGGTTCCTTCCCTTTTCGGTTCCGATTCCGGTTCTAATTTTTCAAGAACTGGAAAAATTGGTTCGATTCTGATTCCAGACGGAACCGGAACCGAAACCGGTCCTGAACAACCCTAACCAAAACAGACACTCTCGCTATTCTTACTCGATAGCCTAAATTTTTCAAGCTAGCCCTCCTCTAATATAACGGGCCACCAGGGAAAACGAGGGCATTTTGGAAATTAAATTTTGAGGGTTGTCATTTTCATTTAAAAAATAACTAAATACCGTTAGGTTTATAGGTTTTATAGTAACTAATTAAGATTGGTTGCGAACGGTTGTGTACGGTGGGTAAAGTATTGATACTGACAATCATCATTTATATGAAATTGTGAACATATATAACTGATTGAGACATTGAAAACGTGATCATAATTTTGTTTGAAATGTATAAAATTCGAAAAAAATATATATAAATTTTTAAATATATATATTTTGAAAAGAAAAATTCAAAAATAAATAAATTTAGAAAAATATATATATATTGGTAAAATATTATATATTTTTTAATGAAGTGAATCAAATTATTTACCACCACCAAAAATTAGTGATCTTTTTTTATATATATTTTTCCAAAATATATATTTTTTCGAATTATATATATATATTTCAAAATTTATATGACGTTTTTCGAAATTTATATTTTTTTTCAAAATTTATATATTTTTTTTGAATTTTATATTTTTGTTTTTGAATTTTATATATATTTTTAAATTTAATATATTGTTTTCAAATTTATTTATTTTTAAAATTAATATATTTGTTTCGAATTTTATATATTTTTTTCGAATTTGATATATATATTTTGAATTTTATAAATATATTGTTTGAGGGTGGGGGGCGATGTGATTGAAATTCAATAGTAGAGAGGTTAGTTGACTAAATTCAATAGTAGAGAAGATTTTATTAAAATTAACCATATTTATAATAAGGGCAAACTTAACTTTTCACTACTCAAAGGGGTGTCACTGCAAGACTTTTTAAAATTCAAGGAGTGTCATTGTAAACTTGTGCATTGATCGGAGGATAGGTGGAATTAACATAAATCTCAGGGGGTGTCACTGCAAATTATCCTTTTATTTACATATAACTTTTTAAGGGGCAAGATTGACATTTCATATGACTAAATTGAATTCAGTTGGGAATAATTTGTCAACAGATATAATTTGTAAACATTTGACTTGGTAAATGAAAGAGTTGAATTTATGTTATATGGAAATGGTGATTACGTGACTTCATGGATGAAACATGAATTTAATCATTTAGATTATGGACTTTTAGAAATAGCTGACTCATCAATCATATAAACTTCACACATAGTAAAAGATGTTCTATTTCCAGATCTCTCCTCTATTCTTCTATACTCTCTAGTAATCCAATGTTCATCCATTCCTGCTCCATCTTTCTTCTAGTATACTAAACTATGTACTCCCATCTGTTAAAAAGAGCAAGAATGAGAATGAGAATGAGACAGAGACATGTATCCCAAAAATCAATTCAAACTAACACTAACCCAGTAAAAAAAGACTTGAAACTTAGTACACGACGTAAGCTGTTATTTCAAAAACAATTAAGTAGTTGTTTATATGATCATCCATATCACCCCATATCACTCTGATTCTCAAAAATTTATTAACGAGAAATTTTAAACTCGAAATAGCAAAGCAATGCATATTCCGCGGGAAGAGGGGAATATATATATAAAAGATGTTGGCAGCAATATACAACATATTTAGTCATGATCGTACCTTTGCTAGACTAGCACAAACTTTCAGTAGATAAGACCCCAAGCATTCTTCAATTTCTGGGCATCGATACTCCTTGTGCAGCAACTTTTTCAAGCTTGAATGAAGGGAGAGTCGATAGGGATGGCAAAATGGCCCGATCCGGCGGGTTTCCGACCCTAATGGGGCGGGTTTGGTACACATATAAATGGGTTAGGGTCGGGTTTGGTATGAAAATTTAAAACCCGAACCGGATTCGGGTCGGGTTCGGGTTTTCTGTAAAACATGTTGGTAACCCGACCCGAACCCGAACCGTTAAGAACCCGACGGTAACCCGACCCGCGCCCGCTAAAAAACCCAACGATAACCTAACCCGTTTATTATTTTACCTATTTTTTAAAAGAAAAATAAATATAGGAATTGGAAATTTTTACTCAATTTGAACTTAATTAAATTGCTTTGAATTAGAAATTTATTCAATTTCACTCAATTAAAATCAATTTTAGTAATTTAAATTAGGAACCTTGTCAATTTTACTCAATTTAATTACTTTGAGTTAGAGATTTTCCTCAATTAAACTTAATTTCACTCAATTTAATTACTTTAAGTTGTGAATTTTATCAATTTCACTCAATTGAATACAATCAAACTAGTTTAAATTGTGTTATTTACTTAATTTTAATTAATTGAAGTCAATTTCACTATTTTAAATTGGGGTCTTTACTTAATTTCACTTTGTGTTGGGGATTTGTTCAATTTCACTCTATTGAACTTAATTAAACTAATTTGAATTAGGAAATTTACTCAATTGAACTTAATTTCACTACTTTGAGTTGAGAAATTTATCAATTAGACTAATTTGAATTAGGGATTCACTCAATTTCATTTAATTGAAATCCATTTCACTAATTTGAATTGAGAATCTTATCAATTTCTTTGAAGTGAATTTAACTAATTTGAGTTGGGAATTTACTTAATTAAACTTAATTTCATTCAATTTGGCTACTTTGAGTTGAAAATTTCATCAATTTCAGTTAATTAAATCAATTAATCTAATTTAAATTAAGGGATTTACTCAATTGAATTTAATTTCACTACTTAGTGTTGGGAATTTTATTAATTTAATTCAATTGAACTCAATTAAACTAATTTGAAATAGGAATTTAATCAATTTCATTCAATTGAAATCAATTAAATTATTTAAATCCTATACTAATATAAGGATAATTAGATTTATATATATTTAATTAAGTTTAAAAATATAAAATATCAATAAAGACAAAATTTTATAAATCCTAGGATAGTCTAAAACTTGTACCCAAACAATCCTAATTCTATAGTGGACAGTCCTAATCCTGTGCCCAAACAAACCCCAAACTCAAGTCTAAACCTAATTTGATATATATAATATCATATATCTCAACCCGTCGTTCTATCAGACAACTAAAACTCATTCTCAAATCTCAAGCCCTAGATCTGACTCCACATATTTAATGCTTGAAATTGCTTTAATTTACAAGGATGTGTTCCCACGTTTAAAGCTACGTGAGAAACATTATACATCCTTGCCATCATAGGATGATTGGAGTCTTGCAAAAGAAATTTGTGGGAGGTTGAAGATATTTTATATTGTCACTGAATTGTTTTCTAGAACTAAGTCTCCCACCACAAATCTTCTCTTGCATAAAATTTGTGAGGTGAAATTGGCATTGCAAAGTTGGCGTCAATCTGAAACTCGTGATATAAAGAACATGGCTGAAAAGATGTTAGTAAAATTCAACAAGTATTGGAGTGAGTGTCATTTTGTTGGAGCATTGGCTATGATTTTAGATCCAAGGTACAAAGGAAAATCTTTGCGACATATTTTTGTTAAAGCTTATGGCGAGGAGGGTGCTACCATTCACGTAGATGAAGTACTTAGAAATTGTCATAGTTTGCTTTGTGAGTATCAAGTCAAGTATAATGTGGGTAGAAATGAGGAGGGTCAAAGGGAAGGGATTTCATCTTCACATGGTTCCAAAGTTGTTGATGGATTAGAGGAGTTTGACCATATGAATGATTTCGATGATGAAATTGAAATTGATGGTGACATGTCAAGTAAGGTGAGTAATGTGAAGGAAGAATTGAATTATTACTTGGGAGAATCTCTCATGCCTCGTAATAATAAGGATTTTGATCTTTTGAATTGGTGAAATGCAAATGGGCTCAAGTTTCCAACACTAGTGAAAATGGCTAGAGATATCTTGGTCATTCCCATATCTACGGTTGCATTCGAGTCCGCATTTAGCACTAGTGGTAGGGTGCTTAACCCACATCGTTGTAGATTGGGACCTAACATTTTGGAGGCATTGATGTGTTCAAGAGATTGGATTTGGGATGAATTTGAAGGTAATATATATATATATATATATATATATATATATATATGTTTTAAATTTTTTATTGTGACATTAAAGTCATACATTACAAATGATTATTTTTAGTTCAACCTTCAACGGGCGTATTGATGGAAGCATGTTGTGAATCCACATCACTTTCCTAGCAAGAATCTACAATAACTTATGAAAAGTCGGGATATGTTGATAGAATGGATCACGTAATACTTACTTTCATACCTCCAGAATTACTTTATTTCCTTTATGTTAAATATGCTAATATATATCTATTGATATGTATTTTAAGGAATCACAATGAAGGAAGCACTGCTTGTTGCTGGGTCGCTGTTTGTTGCTGATTTAGCTGTTTTTGGTGTTTGCCGAGTCACTTTTTTTGCTGATTTAGCTGCTGGATTTTGCTATTTTTGAATTTTGTCGGGTTGCTGTTTTTCGCTAGCCTCTTTGAATACTGATTTATATGTTGTTCTAAATGTTTCTTAGCAAATTTGTATACTGATTTATATGTTGTTCTGATTTATACTGATTTTCGCTAGCCTCTTTGAATACTGATTTATATCGAGCTACTGGATTTTCCTTGATTATTGTTGGTTATTGGCCATGGTCTGTGGGATTTCTATTGCTGCCATCATCTTGTTTCACAGCCTTATATGGTTGCAGGTCACAATAAGCAATTACAGAAGCTCTCTAATTAAGGGCACATTCATTTTCGAATCAAGTCATATAATCAATTATTGTCACTGGTGACAAAATGCATAAGTTGTATATATATGGCCAAACATGGTAATAAGTTGTATGTATATGGCCAAACATGGTAATAAGTTGTATGTATATGTGAATCACAGGTGGCATGTACACTTGCTTTACAAACAAGAGCAGGAAAAAGAAAGAAATGTTTAATTTAAAGAACAAGATGAAAAATGTTCCCGATGGAACCCGATTATACCGACGGGATGGTAATGGTATTACCGATTCCAACCCGTCGCGGATTTGGGACGGGTTTGATATTAATAATTTTTAAATGAAATGGTAACGGTATTAGCTAAACCCGTACCAAACCCGACCCGTTGTCATCCCTAAGAGTCGATGCTAATAGTAACCCTTGATCCATAAAGGTAAAGAGTATATAAGGGTCCCCAAGACGAATGATGTAACAATCGTAATCAGGGCATACGCATACGCTCTCCATGGGTACTTGCTTTCTATCATGGCATTGTACTCGGCAATGAAAGTAGAAACAGTACTTAGACAACCCAACAACCCAAGCTGGATACCACTTGCAACATTATCACAAGTCGTCGTATTCACCTATGTAATATAAATAAAATATTGTCAGATCACAAGTTGTATTCAGCTTTGCAGGTAATATCATAGGCCTTGATCATGGCGAATTGCAGGAAACGGTCAAGACTATGAACAGTAATTTGGAAAGAACGACCAAGATGCTTGTTCTTCAGATTTTTTAGTGAGGAGAGAATTTATATATCCAATTCTATTGCAAGCGTAAAGATTGAAAACTAAGGCCTTCAAATTACACATGTGCTCACATGTACGTGTTGAATAACAAATGAGAAGGGTGCAGGGGAAAGAAAGTTGGGAAGGGGAGACATTGCAACATAGTAAACCGAAACACTTGAAAATAATTACCACTTTTTTCACTGTTGCGAGAGCTGCCATGACACAAGCTGCAGAAACATTGGCAATTAGAGTCCCAAAAGGAATCCATTTCAGCAAGCCTGCTCTTCCTAGACCACGTCCATTGAGTCGGGCTAACCACCACCTAGTCCACACACCTAGAGGTCCAACCATGCAAGCCAACCACAGCTGAGATCCACTGCTGCTGCTCTCAAACTCTTTCTTCGCAAAAGTCCCACTCACACCCCATAACAAGCCTAGAATCAGTACCAGCACCACCATAACTGCCAAGTGGCGCTTGCAGTTGTTCACCTTCCACTTGCATTTGTGGTTAGAGATGCCGTGTTCTGGACTCGTGTTTAATCTTTTGAGAAGCCACCTGAAACCCTTGGCTGAGTGAATCCCAATGATGATGGATATGGCAACAAGAAGCAAACCTGCAAAGAGATACTAGTCATATTTATGATTCTACACTTGATTGAATGAGATACATAAGGGATCGTTGGGTCATCAAATGCAAAAGGAAAAAAGAGTTAAGCCTAGCACCGCTCCAGCTCCAGCTCCTGCACCAGCTTCTACTCGATTCTAATTTCCGCCCGTTGGTTTACTTTTAACAGAGCGGGAGATGAACCATATAAAATTAAAAATGCATATCATGTACTTGCTCATTTGCCATATTGCTCGCATATAAATTATTCTTGCAACATGTTGCATACCAACTAGAATGCCGAGGAAAGCAAAAACCCATTTCCCTTCCACACTGAGGTCAAGCATTTTTTGATTCCAACCGCTAAAAGTTGTAAGGCTTCCCAAATAACCAGTCGTCAGTCCAATGGCTAGAAAATCTGAAACTTGGGCAATATCCTTTTTGAAAACAACGCCAAACCACCCCATCAAAAATGAACCAACCTAAAAGATTGAACATAATATTCAGGAGAATAATGTATTAGATATTCAGTCAAAAATAATATTTAAAGTAAAGGAAAGGAAATACGGTTGTCATTAGGTGAGCTTAAGGCTACAGAGCTGACAAGCACAATTCGAAGATACAGCTTTTATCAGAACTACTGACCTGAAGTAAGCTTTAACACGAGGTCTATTATTATTGAACAATCCTAATTGGATTGAGTGAGGTAACCATAAATTCCCGGATTTAAGTTGCTAAGATGACACAACCAAGGTGCTACCAAGTCTAGTAGGCAAAATGAATCAGACTTCATTCCAAATCCAGTCTGAGTTATCAGATATAGAGAGAAACATTCACTCCAGTGACCCGTTAGCGATCTGAATCAAGTAATCTTTTTCTACTGAATTGAGTCAATTAATCGGTTAGCCAAACAGAGTGGGTATAAATTGTGATCAGTCGATCCACTAATGATGTGAATGTTCATTTACTTTTCCTTTAATAAAAAGTCAAAATCCTTGTTCTGTTTTTGTACATAATGTAGTTTCCTTCCTGGCTTCTATTCATATAGTTTTCAAATCAATGTTTGCTAATCTCTTCTTAAGATTAATTCTTTGTTAACAAGATATTACACCCTTAACAGATCGGATTATTGGATCAAATAAAAATCAATGAAATGATAATAATTCAGGCATAAACATTTCATTGGGAGCGAAACAATTCATAAACTAGAATGTGTTCAAATATTCTAGTTCGTATAGGCACCCAGACTCCAGACACATTAGGTTAAGTCACAAAATTACTCAACCGAATCACCACCTCAACATAAAGGTATGTTGACAAAAAGCTACCAGTTCCTCAAAACTATTCTCATGAACTGATTATCACAAAATTTCTCAACAGGCATGTATCTCATCTATTCAAAATACGAGGGGATATGAATACAGTAGGCATCCCAAGGACAAGGATCCTATCCAATCCTGTTGTTCAAATTCTGCCACGTCATTATCTTATTCAACTTTACTGCTTTTGAACTCAGTTGCAACATAAATTTCGGCATGGCGGTAAAAAAGATGATGAGGCTGGGGAGGATCCATTTTAAGGCGTCCAAACATAAATCATAGAGTAATGAATAGCTACATTCTTAGGAGTATCTTTGGGAGTGCTTGACTTGATATTAACTATGTCCGTGTGCTTGTGCTTGTGCTTGTGCTTGTGCTTGTGCGTGTGCGTGTGCGTGTGCGTGTGCGTGTGCGTGTGCGTGTGAGAGAGAGAGAGAGAGACCATGTTAGAAGGAAGATCAAGGTACATATAGCTATCGTTCCCCGTGGCACCAATAGTTCCAGGACCAAACAGCTTTTGCAGCAAATACCTTGTCAAAACCTACAGAAACAAAAATAGTTGCATGAAAAAGTAAACGCTTTGTGAATATTATATCCACATCAAATGTGTTAACTGAAATCCATAACCGCAATCTTCAGTCGATAAGAGTACTTTCTCCAGCATCTGATCTTTCTAAAGTCGTAAAATTGGCAAGACCAAAAATAACAATGCAAATATAATGCGCTAGACTAATATAAAGATGCCAATTTAAAACTTAAAAACACCATGAAAACTGAATAATAAAATACCGATGAACAACTCCAATTAATTTTGCTGTGTGAAAACATGACAGCAGCAGAATCATTGGTCATACACCATTTTAAAAGCACAAATACCAAAAGGGAGAGGCTCAGTAGATTGCAAAGTCAATGTATATGACTTGCTAAAACATAATTTGAAAGAGAGAGCAAGAGAAAAAGAGAATAATGGGGCAGGGAAACATTTAAAAAATGCATGACAGAGATGAACTTGTTAAACTTTTTGGCTCACCAAAACATGTTATATCATAAGAGAGATGAAAATATAATGGAGAAAAGAAAAACCACAAGTAGGAGAAAAAGAGAGAGTTTTTAAAGAAACAACAGCAAGAGAGCAAGAATTAGCAGGATTTCAAAGACAAATAATTTTTCCCGTGTAAACCATTCAACCGAGTGATGGAACTTTAATTGGACACTGATATTTACTTCTAGTCTTAAATCCAAATTATTCTCCAGAGCTGAGATATTGCTCCAATAAAAAATTAAAAAGTTCCATTGTCATTAGATTATGCATTTAAATCATCGAATCTGATAGAATAATAATAATGTTAAGGAGCCAGGTCCTCAAGGAACCAGAGATCCATGCTTCCTAGTTGGATAGTTTTATACGGACCAACATTTATTGATGCATATAGAAAATGAAATGAGAAGGCAGACTCAAAGTTTTATAACTAAAATGCAATGAGTTTCCACTACTTGATTTTACAGAAAACAGTTATATGAAATGAAAATATGATCTCAGTAAGAAATAGTTTCAAGCTTCATAGGAAAGTATTTGCCACTAGTTCCCAGAAAGCAGAATATTATGATACGACATAACTATTTGGCACCACAAAAGATATAGAGTTTCAATATATTGGTGGACAGCACTAAAAAATAGCAGGAACAGCGCAAAAATGAAACTGATTGGAGCAAAAGCATGAAAATCATTCATGGTTACGGAGGGGATAACGGCACGAATTAAATGGAAATATATTAAGAAAATCCAGAAACAACAGAGACATTCCCAAACAATGTTTTCTCATGCCCTTTAGATAGCACAATGAACAAGATGATAATATCTCCAGTAGGGGCTGTAATAACTATTGGAACAAAAGCCCATTAAATGATATGCTAAGGTAGTTCACTACAACGATACTAGCATATGTACAGGGATTATAACCATCCATTCACCAGGTACCTGATGTCAGGACACAGAGAAGAACATGTCGAGCAATGACACATTAGCAATTATAATCTTCTGATTATATATTGTTCATTATGCCTGGAATCTTAAGGTTCCTGAAATTCAGACAAACCTTTAGTTTTCTATGCCCCTCGTAGGAGTGGTGGTTATTTGGCTGCATGATTCTTAATTTTCCACCGAGACTAGCTCCTTTGCATTAGATGTGCTCCCAAGACAACATACTTTTCACGATAAGCATAACATTCATTGCATAGGTGGTCTAAATTTGGGAGGAAAATGGTCAGTGTTTGTAAAAGTTCGGATTGTCAAGAACGAGATTACAGGTTTGGGACTAGGAACAATCAATTTGAGAAAACTATGCCAAATGTTAATACCAACTCAACCTTCCTAGCACCATCATTAGTGAGAATGGAAACCTGGGGAACGGCGTTTTTATAACTATCTGAATATGATATCATGCACATTATAAAGACATGAACTGTCAGAACATAATCAAATGATGGTTTTAATCCAAAAAGTTGAAGCCCTTTGTTCTGTTCTGCTTAGATGTCAAGTTCGTGCCATAACATTATTGATCATCCAAAATTAGTAGAAGTGTCCTTACCACACTTTTTCCACATTAACCACAATTTCCTGACTCGCTCCCCACTCCTTCCTCCAAATATAAATAAATCAGCAAAACCTCAAAATTCAAATGGAAAAGTACCCTGTACTTCAGCATGATTTCTCTAGCTTCCCCTTTATACCTTCAATTGAATGCTTGAAAATTTTGAAAAACATGAAGTTCACCATTATAAAATTTCAGTTCTACACTGCACTAAGTCCCAAACTGCTTTTATGAGGGTCAGTACTCCTAAAGTTCTGTCTCTCAACAAGCAATGCAGAACCGGGGGTTACTGTCAGGAAAGTACAACTATTGAAAGAAAAACAGTGATGAAAGATGATAACTCTGATGCAAATTTCAGTCAAATTAGAACTGCCTCTATAGAAAAGAAAAGGTCCAAAAAAATAATTTTTTGCAACATACCCCAAAAATTCCAAAAAGAGCAAGATGTACGAGGCATAAAATATACTCCAGTAACCATGGCAGATCCTTGTTCAGCTCCTGCATAGAGTAACATACGCCACATAAGTCACCTACATATATATCATGATAGAAAAAAACAATTTGAATTATTACAGTAAGACGATCAAGAAACATGAAAATAGGATTGGAAAACCGTAAGCCCGTCCATACAGTCTGACACAAGTTTCCATGGAACGAAAAAAGTTTGGATGATATCTCACTTGCTTTTTGTCTCCATATTGTACGAATGCATTGCTGGAAGGAGGAGATATAATCTCCGCTGGTAATGGCGATACACCTCCAGACCTGGACCCAGGCAATTGCAACAGAACAGCCTCCGTAATCCGAACAACACCGCGACTTTCTATCGGATTATCAGCAGAGAAGTGGTGCCTGCCACTTCCACTTCCACTGTACCTGTTGCTGCTTAAAGCCCGATCGCCAATATCTCCAGCCTCTGAAACACTCCCTCTTTCGGCATCATCGTCTTCTTGTGACAAGACTGCGTTTGATAAACCAAAAGAATGCCGTCTCAAAGAACCTGAAAGGCTGATCCCACCTAAAGATCCGCTTTGCGTCGGGTCGGAATTGTTAGTCTCAAGATCCATAATCCTTGTACTAAAGCTGCTGACACTTGATGCAAGCAACAGCAATGGAACTGCAATTTTATACATTAACCAGATAACGATGCAATCAGAATTATGTGATCATTAGTGGTTTAAACTATTTCAGATAACAAAAGTAAGTGTCACGGGTGATACCACCAGTCCATAATTTTTTAAGTAAACGTCAATAGATGTGTATGTGTGTGATAACCAAATACAAATACTCCCTATTAGCTTTAAATATGGATTGGGATCTTTTAAAAATAGATGTTGCAACTGTAGGTCACTTTTTTAATTGTTGATGCAGCAAAACAAAACTCTTTCACTATTAAACAAAAGGTGTTTTCTTCAACTTTGTCGGCAGCATCTACTCGTCAAATCCATTCAAGAAATTAAAATATAGATAGAAACGAAAAATAGAATTTTGTGAAGATTGTGAGATCACAAAATATAATATCCATGAAGCAGCAATAGAATATTGGAGAGAGATGCCATGTTTTAGACCCCCAATAAACTATAATACTCCCTCAAATCAAATTAATCATGTGATTACTCAAAATTCTAATATTTAAACACGACCACTTGAAGTTTGGCCAAAAAGAGTTTGTATAGAAACACAAATAGCATTAAAAGGTGTGAATAGAATTTTGTGAAGATGGTGAGGGCACATGATTATGAGGTGAGAGCCAAAACACAAACACTTGCGTTCCTTTTTACGACTTATAATAATATAACCATGAACAGACCCATATAAGATCCGTTCTCCACTAACAGAACAACTTAAAAAATCCATAGGAAAGCAAATAAGTACCTCTACCAACAAAATAACTTAAACAAATCAATAGGAAAGCAAATAAGCACAAAACACCCTACCACTCCGATCAAAATGGGTGTCAAATTATTGAATTGCAAAGCTCGGATAACCTCTGATATAACTTCTATTATAGAGTTGAAATACATACTATATATATATATACATATATGGATGCATTTATATTGTTGTCAAGAGAAAAAATTTGGGTACCCCACTCACATAAGAACACAGAAAAAGGAATTTAGTATGAAATCACCACAACCACTCCAACCTAATCTAAATGGAACCAATGGCGTCTATTAAACTCTTTATAGAGTGGCAAAAGAAACAAAACAGAAAACAACAAAAAGGGGACACTTGCACCATAAAGCGAAACCCACAACAATACTTGCACAATATGCAAAACCCACAAAAAATGGTAACATAAATAAAGACATATATGCATATATATATACATGTACATGTGTGTGTGTGAACAAAATAGTCGATTTAGAGAGAGAATCTTTTGTACCGTGAATAGGAATCCCCAACTGAAACAGATTCGAACCCAAAATTGAAAAGGGCTTCAAAACTGTTCTTCAACACTAGACCCACAAGGATGAATAAAAGTTTGTGGGTTGTGGGTGTTCTGTATAAGCAACAAAACAGGGGAAAACAAAAACACAGAAAGGAATCAACAAAGGTGGGACGGAAGGCACAATGCGACTCCTCCTCAAGCCCAGAAAGGAATCTCTCAATTTGGTAGAGAGGCGGAACGAGAGAGAAACTGCTAAAAAAAATCCGTCGACTTCCAAACAAAGTGTATTTGATTTCCAATAATTTATAATGTGATATATCTATTAAAAATAATTTTTTAATTTATTTAAAAGTTATAAAATTATTTATTTCAAATTACATATATATTCGGCTGGACTATTATAATTTTGACAACTGAATATATTTAAAAAAAAAAAAAAAAGTTTGATGATATAAAATTATTAAAAATATGAATTAGTATTAATTACTTTTTAATCAAATTTTAATCACATATTCAAGATATACCTCATCAGTGGATCCAAATATTATTATATGGTATTTAACTTTTGGAAATTATCGTTTTTGTATTAAATTGATAAAATAGTTAAAATTAAAAAGGAATCATGTATTATATCTTACTAATGAAAAGATAAAAAAAGGTAAAGTAAAAATTAATTTTGATACAATAAAATACAAATGAATTTAATTTCTTGAAAAATGATAAAGTGAAGTACTTTTTCAGAAACAGGTAGGATATAATCAGAAAAGACTAGATGTTGACTTTTGAATAGTATATGTAATGGAGGTAACATCAATTTGAAAAATCATTGGACATTAGTTCATATATTCTGATTGTCATGAACAAGAAAATAAGGGTAAGGGTAGGACTGTATGGGTGCACAAACAACCGCATAACTTAACCGGAATTGATGGATTGGTTCGCTTTTAAAGTAATTCGATACGGTTTTTATTTTGATAATTAAATAATTAAATTTTTATATTCAATTCTAATTTTAATAATGTAGAATGGAATGAAACCGGAAATGAATTAATTTTTTTATTATTATTTTTATTAGTAGTAGTTATATTTTTACTTATATATAATTTAAAAGTTACAGTTCAATAGTTATAAGATTATAGTTTTAGAAAATATAATTTTGAAATAATTATTTCAATTTCATTAATTATATAATTGATTTTGGGTTTATAATAGTTAAGATATTCTATTTAATTTAATTTATAATTATATTATATTTTGATACTTGATTTTTTTATTTTTTTGAAAAGTGATAATTGAAATCGGAACTAAATCAAAAAAAATAATTTGATTTGATTTGATTTGATTTTTTTTACATTAATGATTCATTTTCAATTCTCATTTTAAAGAATCAAAATTAAGAATTTCGGTTTCTGGAACGGAACCTGTGTCCACCGAGGTGGGAGGAGGAAATTTTGGCGATTTTGATCCTATATGGTTGGACAAAGTTGGTGGTAGTGTGTGATCTCATTGATGTGTGTATGACTGATTGATGTGTGTATGACTGATGTTAGGGTTATAAAATTGTGACATATGTCAAAATATTACGCGGACCACAAATTTATTAAATGCACGCGTGGGGTTATGTACAAATTGTGTGAAAATGAAATTATAGGTGTAATGGTGGACTTGTTGTATATAAACTGAAGAGGATATAATGTTGAGTTGAGAAAATAAGTATAAAAAACGTGTACGCATGCCCTTCCCTTCTAATGAGATTTTTCAATAGATTGAATTTTGATTCGAATTTAATCTGATTAACCGGATATGGATTGAAAATAAAATATAATAATTTTAACAAAATGAATTTAAATTTATATTAATTTAATCCGATAATAATCCAATCTAAAATTATATGATATATATATATAGAGAGAGAATAATGATCTCTTACTCCCTAAGAAGTGATAAACATACTCATTTTTTATATTGAGAGTTGGTGTAGGCCCATTTTTACATCAGACCTATCGTACAAAATCAATTCTGAATCAGCATATCTGTTAAAAGCTCAAATAGAAAACAAAACCCAAGGATAAAAGCCTATTTCAAGATAAAGACTATTAAGGAAATGACCGTTTCAATATATACAATCAAAACTGACATAGGGTTTTTATTATAGCAGTTTTGATAAACATTAAACTTGAATTTAATGTAGATATTGTCTTTAATATGTATTAAAACTCATTTATGTGGGTAAGACCAGGTTCATATACAAAAGGAAGGAAAAAGAAAAGGAAAAGGATCCGAAATTGCTCTCATTCTTGCTGATTCTTGAAATACCAAATACTCTTTTGATGTTTATCTATTTCTTAGCTTCTGTTTAAATTACAAAAGTTGAAATTCGTTCGGCATTTGCGAACGGGTTTACACTTTTTGGCGCCGTCTGTGGGAACTCGATTTCTAAGCAGAAGCTATTAGATCAATGGCGGGAGAAACCACTACATAGCTAAGAGATACAGCTGCAATCCTTCAACGTCTGGAGGCCCTTGAAAAAGAAAATCAGGAGCTAAGGCAAAGGTTGGATCAGTCCGAACATCCAAAATTGCCTATAGCAGCACGCCGTAATGGCCCCGGTGTTGAAGAGGAGGACAATCACCATGAAACAAGTTCAGCAGATCGAACAGCAGATCATAATCGTACCCAGCCAATCGTAGATGAGGCGAATATCAATAATCGTGCAGTTCTGCTCGATATGGTGATCCGGCTTCAAAATATTGTAGACGAACAAGTAAAAGATCTCAGAACACAATCACCAGTTGATCTAGCCATCGAAATGACAACCAAAATGATTAAATCACCGTTCAGCCCCGAAATACAACATGCGAGAAGACCAGATAAGTTCCGGATGCCAAAATTCATTATGTTCGATGGGACGTAGGACCCGATTGAGCACATGTTTCATGTGGAACAGATGATGACTCTTGATATGGCTGATGATGCGCTAATGTGCAAAGCTTTTTCTACAAGCTTAACAAGCCCAGCTCTGTTATGGTTTAGGCAACTGCCAGGCGATTCTTTCCAAACGCAGATGGAAAAGTTTCTGGCCCAGTATTTTGGTAATCGGAAGCAGAAGAGGACCATTTCTAATATGTTCACGATAAGACAAGCAAAAGGCGAAACATTGAAGAATTTCTTATCCGGATTTAATTTGGAAATGGGAATGATACCCAGTTGTGATCAACCAGCAGCAGTGGAAGCTTTCAAGGTGGCTATCGAACAAGGGACCAGCTTTCATAGGTCCTTGGTGAAGTCAACACCCCTCAACATGGGTTAGTTAAATTCACGAGCACAGGGATACCTGAGATTGGAAGAAGATGAACAAGAAAGAGGTCATCGTTCAGCATTAGTCAATGTGGAAAGCAAATCAAAGGAAAGGATAATCAAGAAGGCAGATAATATGAACAACCAACGATCAGCTCCATATAGGCACCAGGAGAGGAGGCCAAGATATGACATACCTGAAACTCCACTCCGAACAACCTTAGCAAAGTTGTACAACGAGAATAAGGCAAAGGATATTTTTCGCCCACCATTTCCGCTGAAAACGCCACCAGAACAGCAGGACCGTTCGAGGCACTGTGCGTTTCACAATGACTTTGGCTATCTAACCAATGAGTGCAGACAGTTGAGGAGGCAGGTTAAGACCTTGATAGCCAAAGGAGATTTGAAGGAGTACGTGGACAATGGAGTCAAAAATTTTGATCGACCGAAGCCCAATAAAATTGTGGGCGGACAACCGGTTAAAATTATTGACACAATCCATGGAAAACCAGAGGAGGATGAGGAAAGTCATTCGGTTCAACGTTCACGAATGCGCAATGCCAACAAGATCCGAAGGGTTGGGGAGGTGAATGTAATTCGGAACTACCTATAAATTTACAAATTTAAAAATAAGTATATTAAATTTGATCAACCATAATTCATGTTAAGTCAAATTTAGGAAAGAAAAAAAAAACAAATTTAGAGTTACTCACAAATATATATACCAAAATGAAAGAAAAAAAAGTCAAAATAGGTCAAACTTAAAAGAATGCAAAAACAGAAACAAGAACAAAAACGAACATTAAAAAAAAAAAAAGTTAAGGTAAAAAATACATATAATCTATACATATACTACTATTAAAAGTGCAAAGAGTTTTCAACCCTATTTTTAAATTAAAAATTATATTTTATTAAACTATATTTTTTATTTTAATTAATTACGTAAATTAAATTAAAAATTTAATTAGAGTAGAAAATTAGAAATTTAACTCCACTTAAAATTACTTTTCTACATATTCATGTATGTAAACTAAACTAAAGACTTAATTATAGTAATAAATTAAATTATTTTTCTACACCTTCATTCATTTTTTTATTTAATCGAACATCGTCAAATACAAGGTGCGATCTCAAATACGTCTATTTCTTCTTCTTCCTCCTTTTTCCTTTGTTATATTACTCAAATGAGATATATGTATTTGGTACATTGGAATGGAATGTTCATTCCAACCATTCTCTTGTTTGGTATGTATTATAAAGTGATAATGATTATTCTTTTGGAATGAAAAATCATTCATGAGAATGAAAATTTATTCCACTACTAAATCTGTGAAATGGGCATTCCATTATTTAAAAAATGTTTTTAAAACATCAAATTACCAAATAACTCTTACATATTTTAAATAAATAAACCACCATCTCCTCCTTCACCTCCACCTCCACCACCGCCACCTTCCTCCTCCACCATCACCACCACCACTTTCTTTACCTTCCACCACCACCACCACCTTCATTGCTTTCTACCATCACCTTCTACCACCACCATCTCTATTTACTTTCACTATTCATTTCCATTTTCAATGTCTTCTACCAACACACCACCATCACCGAACTACCACCATTGTCTTCCACCATCATCACCACCACCCCTCCTCCACCTTCCACCACTACATCATCACTTTCCACCATTATCGCTACCGCCACTATAATCAATTTTTACTACCACCACATGTATTATCCGTCACCACTATTCTCATTATCTTTTATTATTTTTTAATAAAAATAATTAAAAAATAATATCATATAATTAAAATAATATATTTGTTACTAAAATGGGTAATTTTGGAAATTTTTTATTTTAAGTTCATTCCATTACTAATATGGTTCCTTTTGCAACCAAATAATAGAATGAGAATGATCATTCTATTCCATTATCATTCTCATTCCATTCCTACCTTCATTTCATTCCATTCGTACGTACCAAACGTAGCCTAACTGCCTTTTACTTGTGAATGGATGTCTCTAATTTAATGCGGTTAGTTGATTTTTCCTTTTCAATTATGTACACGGATCTTATGTTGCATGGCTACATAATGCTAATACAAAGTAAATATCCATGCATCTTTTTTAGGGTGCGGTTTTGGGCGGGTGTACCCTCCCCCGTTCCCACAATCGTTAAGAAAATCCCACCCCATCCCCGCCCAAAATCGGCTAAACGAGGCGGGATGTCACCTCATCCCCATCGTTTTTTTTAAAACGCGCGGGTGCCCGCGGGTCCCCGTTAACAATTTAAATTCTCAAATATGTCACTAATTTTATAAATTAAAGGATAATGCTTGGGTCTTCACCAATGAGGACCAACTTGGTCGTCCTCCCCCCTTACTTGGACCTATAAAATTAAAACACATGTTTAACATTAATTAAAAAATAATAATGAATATTATTCACTATCATAGGTGAAACCCGAATATCTAAAATATATATTTTTTCCTTTTTCCTTTTTTCCTCTCTAGTAATCCCCCCCGGAACCTAGATTCTGGTTATTCATGATATATATATATATATAAGATCACCAAGGTACATTTGCATTGTCAATCGTTTTTAATATCTGAAGTTTGATCATGCATTAAGAATTACCAATCATCCATGAACACACTCACCTTTCTGTCCATGCACACACTCCCTAGATTAGCCTGTTGGAGAAGAATCCATGACTAGTGTAGATGTTTTGGGTGGAAAAATCAAAGTCAAGGAGTGTTTCCTGGACATAGGTTCATTTCTTGAAGAGATTAAAGGATCTCTGTTATGCGGTGTTGACGCCATGACATCACAATTTATGACTTTTCTCATGGAAACTCTCTCTCTAAAACAAAAGTTCACAGAGAAAAATTTTGAATTGGGTCTTGTTGATGCACAAAATTTTGTGCCACGTGGCAATGTGAAAGCAAGCCACATGGTATGAGATGGAAAAGGTATACACGTCATTATAGAGTCCTGAATAAGGAAAAAGCTGAAGCTAAGGTGGAGTAGAATGAAACAGTTGAAATAGAGGTGAAGCTTGAAGAGCTAAAGTGTAGGAAGTAGTGACCTGGTTTCTAGGAATTTAAATTCAAAAAGGATAACGAATCAGGCCCATGTCTAAGGCCAGATTCACGTAGGATATTTCCTTCAAAGACTCCTTTCAAGAATGAACTGAAACAAGTAGGGAGTATTGCGGCAGTAAGGGAGAACGTGGGAAAGACAGGTTGCATGAAGACGTGGGACATGTGGAGGACGTTCAAACAACAAGGACAGATGGCGAAACAATGGGGGACGATTGCAAGAGCAGTTTTAATTTGCAAAGTGTAAACAATATAAATAGAATATTTAGACAAATCAAAAGTTCTCCAGCATCACACAACAATACTCAATACATTGCAATTCTTCAATTGTAATTTTATCCTTATTTTTGTTGTCATTACATTACTTTGTCATTTCTATTTCAAGTAATGTTAATCCAATTTCATTTCCTTTAATGCACTTTGAGTTCTTGTCAAATTCCTTTACTGCATTTCAATTTACGTCATTTTCAATTTGTTCATTTAGTTTAATCATCTTGCCTAACAACTTCAACATTCAAGTCATTTTAACTAAGGCAAAAAAAAC
Source organism: Cornus suecica (assembly GCA_963922005.1). NCBI lineage: Eukaryota > Viridiplantae > Streptophyta > Magnoliopsida > Cornales > Cornaceae > Cornus > Cornus suecica. The sequence continues at coordinate 56,181,884 of OY998246.1, forward strand.
TCAAAAACAATTGCTTAATAAATATCGTATTCGAAAAGAAATAGTCTCCAATTTCCTAGAAATTCTCTTTGATTCAATTTGAATCTGGCATGCCTGCACTTTACTCAAAATTGGGAGAAGATTTGTTCAAACAGGTCCAATTGATTCTGCAACGTAAACCCTAGATATTAGAGAGCAAAAAAAGGAAAAGAAAAAAAAAACAAATATTTTAGATATCCGGGTTTAACCCATGATAGTGGGTAATATCCATTGTTATTTTTTAATTAATATTAGACATGTGTCTTAATTCTATTGGTCTAAGTAAGAGGTGAAGACCCAAACATTGTCCTAAATTAAATATAATTTTACAAAATTATATACTTAAAACACCCAATTCAACATTATCAAAATTAATAAACCATCAAATTATCTAATAAGCCAAATTACAATATATTCTACCGAAAACAATAACAAAAAATAAGATTGTCCAATAATAGATTCACTTCAATCTAAACAACAACTACAAAAAAAAGTTTAGGATTAATGGGTTACACTTAAATTTTATTTACTATAAATATATACATATATATTAATATATCTAAACGGGATGGTCCCGCCTCATATATTCGTGAGATTTTCATCTCGCCCATATAGTAAAAACTATATACCCAAAACCGCTATAAACAAGGCGGGTACCCGGCGATGCCGGGGCAATTTTGTTGTTCATTTTTTTTTTATATTCAATAAATACATTATAAGTTTTATTTTATTTATTTTGTCCTTTTTTTTTTTTAGTTTCAATAAATACCTCACAATATCAATAATTTTATTTAATATTATTTCTCTTTCCATTGGTATTATCTTTCCAAATATTTGTTGTTATTATAATTTAATCTTTAATTTCGTTCAAGTTTCAATAAATACTTGTAATTTCAATATTTTTCTATTAGTGGTCACGTAGCATTTTTCTGTTACTTTCCGTTTTCATAAATGTCAACTATTTTTTATACTTAAATATGTATTAATTTTGTTAAAATTTATTCTATTCCATTTTTATGTTTTATTTTTATATTTTTTAAAAATTTATCTATTTTAACTTTTATCTCTCAATTTGCATATATTTTCGTAGTTAAATATGATTAGTTTTTTGAATTTCTAAATTTAACTTAATAGGTATTGTTGTTCAATCAAGTGTAACTCTTTCTTTGGCATGCATAAATTATTAAAGTATTATTTATTAATAAAGTTTCATATATTCATCTTTCTGAAGTTTTAATTATATGACATTTTCCCACTTTATCTTTTTGATATTTGGGTTGAGATTAAATCTATTTTTTGTATTTTTTATTTTCTATATTGAGAATTATTATAATATATTTGTTTAACTTGATTTATAAATTTCTTGTGGATCAAAATTTACTTACATGCAACGCACGTGCTTGGTATTAGTAATGTATAAAAAGAGAGAGGTATGTTTATACGAAAAAGAAATACGGGTCCATTTAGCAAAGCTTTTGTTTATTGCTTTACGCAGAATAAAAAGAGAAGCGTTTTGAGAAACTGATACTCCGGTTATTTCTTCTAAACGTTTTTTCAAGGCCCGTTCAAAACAGTTTTTCCATTCAAGAAACCAAAAACAACTTCTGAAAAGCAGGCCTACATATCAAAACAATTAAATAAATTTAAATATTACAATGTATTTGAAACTAAAATAAAATTGAACAAATCCAGAATTTCTCCAGAACAAAGGTTTTCATTTTCTCCCTAATCTTTAGCCTAAATTCGTGATGTCTATTAAAATAAACTAATTTAAAATAAGGTAATCAAAATTATAAAAAATGCAAGGTATTTATTGAAATTAAAAGTATAAATCCGTGGTCTTTGAAAAAATAATTTAAAAGAGAAACCCATGTATAATCAAAATTATTAAAAATGTGAGGTATTTATTGAAATAAAATATAAAAAGAAAACAAATAAAATATATTATGATGGTTTTATTGAAGATACAAAATTACCCACAAACACATACCTAAACTCTTCTAAATCCTTACATTGACCATTTCATTCTGCTATACAAATTCAAACGAAACCCATAACTAAGGAACTAACCCGTATGATTCAAAAACCCATAGACCCACGTTCCAAAACTCTTCATCGAGCATTTCATTGACACTCACTGTTGTGCATATTCCAACAAAACCCACAACATAGAAAAAGAGAAATAAACTAAGGAGAGATCAACGTACCAATAATATAATATGCCGACTTCAATAAGAGTCCAATGTCTTGTCACAAAGATGATAAAACTAAAATGAATCTTAAAACAAATCAATTTTAAGTGAACTTGTAATTGGATTGTAGTGATTGAATTCAAATGCAATTACATTACTAGAATTATGGTAGAATTAAAATACCTAGTATTCTACTACAATTAGAGTTTTAGTTTAATTATAATTAAATGATAACTTAAAATTAAAATTAAAAAATAACGGCTGAAACTCTTCGCATTTTTAATAGTTGTATGTATAGTTATATACGTGTGTGTGTATATATATATATATATATATATATAAGTTTTAATATGAATATGAATATGAATATAATTATCTTATATGTTAGTTAGCCTCTCTTTATACCACGGTCCACACTAGAGTTTTAAAATTAGTTATTGTAATGCCTTATAATGTTGAAATGTTTTATCAAATTATTTTTAGGCATAAGCCAAAAGTCTCGCAAAATGTCAAATTATTTATAATTGACATTTTTTCAAGCTTAAAGCTTGTTATACAATTATCCACTTGAAATAAATATTTGTAAATTTGAAGTTTGTGTACACTAGATAACCTCTTCCAAGTTTAAATATTTGGGGTAACTCGATATTCCTCTCGAGTTTTAATTATGCTTGTGTTATTTACTAGATCTAATAGTTCACTTTAAGACTTTGGAAAAAGAAAATCCGTGGTAACAAAACTTGTCCCGATAAATATTGCAGTAAAAGAATGAAATAATTTCAATCTCCTGTAAAATTCATTTGATATGCTTTATTCATCTTTTGAAGATAAAGTTGTATGAAGTTTCTGAAGTCGATTCAATTGGGTAGATTAACACTTTCTTGTAACATATCTCTAAATGTAGAAAAGTTACACAATAATAACTGGGTAAGAATTTGGATGCTTTTTTCATTCATCAAAGCCATCTATTTATACAAGAATACAAAGATGGGTCAAGTCCATGTATTCAAGTTAATCAATCCCTTAAATCAAGGGATTTGATAAACTCTACATTTTTTAGGACTCTCTACTCTATAATTGGACTACTCCTTGTCTTGTGGATCACTTAACTTCTAAATTTTTCCATTGGCACATTACTTCTTCAGCCCATTCGTTTTCAGCCCATTCATCTTCGGGCCATCAGTCGTTGGCCCATCAGTCCTGTGGCCCATCTTTGATTGAGCCAGACATTTTTGACCATTACACAGGCCCCTGAGGTTATGGGTTTTTATAAAAAGCCCATGACCGAAATCTTTTCAAATACGGCTATATACATATACATTCATGCACTTTTAGAAAAATATGGGGTTTGATGAGTTGTCAACCATTGATGAGCATTTATTGGCATTTGAAATGTACGACCACTACTCCCTTGATTGTAGCCTCATGACGGCTCATCGTGGCTCGTAACCTTCGGACTTCGTGCAACCCTTTGGCCTCCTTCCCCTCTTATATAAAACTCACCCTTCTTCATTCCATTTCACATTTCATACATTGCAATTTTCTGCTCCAGCTCCTCCCTTCCTTAGCTTTTTTTTTACTTTTGGTTTTTATTTCCCTGTTTTTGCTGCAATCATTCTCGTCGGTCGTCCCAGATTTATCTAGTAGGACATAAACTTGTTGTTTCCCGAAGCTTTTGTGACTCTTCATTCATCAATCTGAGTAAGTCGACCGGTCTTTTCTTCTCTTTTCTTTTAATTTTCATCTTTACCCCCTTCTGTCTCTTCTACCTTTCTTTAGCATTATGTCTGACAGTGATGATACCCGATGGTGGAGGAAGTTGTCTTGTCCTCCACTTCGGGCACTGATCCCACAAGTAGTGACAGTCCCCAGTCCGCTCGTAAAAAATCCAAAAAGACAACTCCTGAAAGTACTGACCTTCCGGGTTCATCAGCAACCGAACCTGTGAAACCCAAACCTTCCGAACCTTTTGTAGTGGCCCCACTTAAGAAAACCCGACCTGAAGTGGACGTTAAACACCTTCTGGCTGAGACACAAATCCCCAAGGATATTGATGTGTCCCCTTATCCAGGTTATCTTGACTTCACCCAGAGTCAGGGACTAGCTCCTGGTAGTATTCTGCTATCAGCATCTCATCTTAGGGTTCTAAGATTTCCCCTCCACCTCTTCTTCCACTACGTTTTCTTTATGCTAGGAGTGCATCCTCTTCAGCTGAACCTGAACAGTCTTAGGATCATGTCCATGCTTTTGTTGTATAATAGGGACTTAGATCTCAATTTAGGTTTGGCAGATTTACTCATTTGTTACTTCTTCCAGAATGCCCGAGCGAGTAAGGGTAGGTACAACCTTTTCCCCTTCCAAGTCCGTAGCATATGTACCGATACCGAAAAATCAGATAAGGGGTGGAAAGAACGAATGGTAATAGTGAGCGGCAATTGGTCTTACCCTTTCTCGCGACTATTCCCGATCCCTAGAGTCTTCGGTGCCATTCGTCTGCCCATCTATCATCCTCTTCATAAAGTCTCATGTCTTTGCGAACATTGCAATCTTCATCGGGGAGACTATGCCTATAAATTCCTGGGTTACGAAGATAGGGACCTTCCCCTTACTTTCATAAAATAACACATAGGCCTCTTGAAGACCCACATCTGGGGCAAAGCCCGATCTGCAATTGTCTTGCTGACTTTGGAGAACTTAGAGTCAATTTCTAATTTGGGCGCTGGTGTTGACAGGATGGACTTGCCTGACAAACCTATGTCCGCCAGAATCCCTGAATTTCTCAAAGGGATTACTCTTGTTGATGTTGTGCCATTGTCAATAGCACCGCCTTCGACTTCGGCCCCTCCTCCTGCGCAGAGCCCGGCAGCGCCACCTCCGCCTCATGTCAATGCTTCGACTGTGAGGACCCGATCCAGTACATCAGGTGGGGTGGGTACTAAAAGGACTAGGACACAAGCTGATAATGCTTCCCCAAGCAAAACTCCCGCTGCTTCTGAATCATCCCGGGCTTTGATTCCCTGGGAGCCGAAATTCCTGCTGCCAGATGGGACTCCGGTCTGTGCTGACCAAATCACTCTCAATAAGCCAGAAGCTCTTCGGGCTATGGCCAAAGGGATTTGGACACCAGCTGATAGGGTCGCCCAGACCAAAATCACTAGAATTGAACTGGTAAAGAGGACTTCAATAATGGTCATGGAGGTAAAAACTTTGCTCAACCTTCTGCACTCAGCTTTATTCGTTGCTCATCTTTTCGTGTAATAATTACTTCCTTACTGTGCAGCTTCTCTATGGCGTTCAGGCCTACAACAGCCTCCTGGAGACTGATGTCAAAGAAATGGCCAATATGCAAGCCCAAATAAAACAGAATGACACCCACCGGGTTTCTCTAGTCAAAGAGGCGAATGGTCTTCGCCAGACCGTTTCTAAACAGAAAACTCTTTTGGAAACTGGTGAAGCGGAGAAACCAGCCTTGAGCGCCGAAAAGCTAGTTCTGGCTACCGAGCTGGAAAAAGTGAGGGAAACTGCTAAGAAGTTGGCAGCCGAAAAGGCTAAATCAGATAGGCTCCTGGCAGAATCAGAGAAGCTTCTGTCCCTCGAGCGGGAAAGGGTAGAAGTGTGCCGATTAGGAGGTCTCGACATGTACAAAAGATACTCTGTTATCTGTGATATCCGAGCGGCCAGGGCTTGGAGACGGAGGCATGAAATGGAACATATCCCTCTAGAATCCCGGGAATTCAAGACGGCAAAGGAATTCGACGCCCATATGGGAGTGCCTGTGCCTTATGAAAACATTCCTGCCTCTGAGAACGAGAAGCGCTTTGCTGCCATCCTGAAGGGGGAAGAATACCATCCTCCTGATCAGTAGTTTAGGCAATGTTTTTCGTTTTTTGCTCCCATTAAAGGGTTTAATTTTTTGTAATTTCTCTCTTTATCAATGAACAAGAGCTATTTTCCGTGTTTCCCATCTTTGTTTTGATTCTAATGCTTCTACTTTGTTTGTTTAGACGATTGAGCCTTCGGGCATCTGACGTTTGGCCAAATCAAACTCTTAGGAACATTTTTAACGAAAAATTAAACCTTCGGGCATTTGGCCCCTGAGGCTAGATTTTATCCTCTAGTTTAGTTCAAATCAGGTTTTGAACTCAAACACTTAGGAATATTTTTAATTAAAAAATGGAGCCTTCGGGCATTTGGCCCCTGAGGCTTGATTTCATCCTTTGGTTAGTTCAAATCAGGTTTGAACTCAAACCCTTAGGAAAATTTTAATTAAGAATCGAGCCTTCGGGCTTGAGGCTTGATTTCATCCTCTGGTTAGTTCAAATCAGGTTTGAACTCAAACACATAGGGAAATTTTAATTAAGAATGGAGCCTTCGGGCATTTGGCCCTTGAGGCTTGATTTCATCCTCTGGTTAGTTCAAATCAGGTTTGAACTCAAACACTTAGGAAAATTTTAATTAAGAATGGAGCCTTCGGGCATTTGGCCTTTGAGGCTTGATTTCATCCTCTGGTTAGTTCAAATCAGGTTTGAACTCAAACACTTAGGAAAATTTTAATTAAGAATGGAGCCTTCGGGCACTTGGCCCTTGAGGCTTGATTTCATCCTCTGGTTAGTTCAAATTAGGTTTGAACTCAAACACTTAGGAATATTTTTAATTAAAAAATGGAGCCTTCGGGCATTTGGCCCCTGAGGCTTGATTTCATCCTCAGGTTAGTTCAAATCAGGTTTGAACTCAAACCCTTAGGAAAATTTTAATAAACGTGAAACACTTGTATAAAAGTAGAATCTATCTTTATTGAGATGAACTTGAACATCTTAAGGCAGAGGTGCCGACATTGGGCACAGATGCTTCATAAAAAGGGGTGCCATAGTAAGACACAGTTTTATTTCTTAAGAAGAAAAATAACTATCTAAGGATAATACCTCTTTAACCGATAAGCATTCTGAGAGTTGGACTCGAGGCGACCTATCTCGTTCTTCCGAACCTGATAAGCACCGCGTCCGATGACCTCAACCACTGTGTAAGGTCCTTCCCATGTCTCTCGCAATTTGCCTACAATCCCAATCTTCCTTCTGAGCACCATATCGCCCACTTGGAACTCTCTTCTTTTGACTTTCTGATTGAATCGTGCCCTGACTTGCTGCTGATAGGCAGCTAGTCTTATCCCGGCGGCATCCCTTCTCTCTTCTAGGAGGTCCAAATCATGGGCTAGGTGCTGATTATTTGGACCTTCTTCCCATGCTTGACTCCTTAAAGTAGGTACCCTTAGCTCGGTCGGGATAACTGCTTCGGCCCCGTAAGCCATGGCGAAAGGGGTTTCTCCGGTTGGCTGTCTTGGAGTAGTCCGATAAGACCACAACACTTCAGGCAATTTCTTCAACCATGCCCCTTTTGCGTCTTCAAGTTTTTTTCTTAGTGTGTCAAAAATGGTTCTGTTCGTCCTTTCAGCTTGCCCATTTCCCTGTGGATAGCCGACGGAAAAAGTGTTTTGATTGATCCCATGCTTTTTCAGGAATGTTTGAACCCTTCTGTTATCCAGGTTGGTGCCATTATCCATCATTATGGTTCGGGGTAGACCGAATCTACAGATGATGTGGCTCCAGATGAATTTTATAACATGGCTGCCTGTTATGGTGGGGTATGCCTCTGCTTCCACCCATTTGGTAAAATAATCGGTAGCCAGAAGAACATGCGTGGTACATTGTATTGCCTGCGGGAGAGGACCCACAATGTCCATACCCCATCGGGCAAAGGGGTGAGGAACAATGGTTGGGTTTAAGAACTCCGGCGGTGGATGGATGGCATCTCCATGAAACTGACATTTTTTGCAATGTCTGACGTAAATTTCAGCGTCCCTTGCCAGGTAGGGCCAGAAGTACCCCTGGGTGAGGACTTTATGAGCTATGGACCTTCCCCCGGAGTGATTGCCACAAGCTCCTACATGAATCTCTTCCATGACTGCCGATGCCTCGGATGGGGTGAGACATCTCAAGTATGGTCCGGAAAAAGACTTTCGGTATAGCTGGTCGTTGTATAGGGCATACCTGGCTGCCTTCATTCTTATCTTCCGGGCTTCTGATTTTGATTCAGGCAATGTATCAAATCTCAAATAATCTATTATCAGATCCATCCAACTTGGTTCCTATGGGATAACCATTACTTCTTCGGGGGGTTCCAAGCTGGATCGGACGACGAAGTCTATTGGTACAGTGCGAGTCATACCTTCTCCCGCCGCGGAGGCTTGGTTAGCCAGATGATCTGCTACGGAGTTATCTCCTCTGGGAATCTGTTAAAAGTTGATTTGCTGGAACATTTCAGCCTCCCTTAGAACCAGATTCTTGTATGCTTCCATCTTCGGCTCTCGGGTTTCATACTCCCCATTTAGCTGTCGTACAACTAGTTGGGAATCACTTCGTACTTGTGCTTTTTGGACCTGCGGGCTTCGGGCCAACCGAATTCCTGCGAGGAGGGCCTCAAATTCTGCTTCATTGTTAGAGGCTGGAAATTCCAGTCTAACGGATTGTTGGATTTTAGTACCATCCGGCGTTACGAGTACTACTCTGATCCCTGCTCCGTTGATGTTGGATGATCCGTCTACGAACACGACCCATAATTCAGGCTCACCTTCTTCTGTGGAATCAGTAGTTTCAGTTTCTAACAGGAAGTCAGCTACTGTCTGTCCTTTGATGGCCGTTCGGGGGACATAGGTTATGTCAAAAATCCCAAGTTCAATTGCCCATTTTGATAATCTCCCGGATAACTCAGGCTTCGCCATTATGGATCTGATCGGAGTTAAAGTAGGAACTATGATCGGGTGTACTTCAAAATAGTGTCAAAGTCGTCGCTTAGCATTGATCAGTGATAGTACCAGCTTCTCCTGTTTTGAATAACAGGTTTCTGCATCAGCAAGGGCTTTGCTGGTGTAGAAGACAGGTGTCTGGTACCCTTTGCCCTCTTTGACTAGAGCGGCGCTAGTAGATGTTGCTGAAATGGCCAGATACAACAACGGCTCATCGATTTCAGGGGTTGTCAGTATCGGGGGCCTCGCCATGTAACTTTTGAGTTTGTTCAGGGCCTCTGCTTGCTTTGGCCCCCAGACTTCTCCTTGTGCCGCTTTTATTGCTTGAAAGAATGGCCTACACCGATCGGTTAAATGAGAGATGAAATGACTGAGGGCCGCTATTCTTCCGGTTAGTACCTGGATCTCCTTCCGGGACTTTGGCTCCGCGGTTTTTACGAGAGCCTTGACTTGCGCAGGGCTAGCTTGTATTCCCGTTCGATCAACTATGTGCCCCAAAAACTGGCCTGAGGAAACTCCAAAAGAACATTTGGCTGGGTTGAGCTTCATATTGTATTTCCGGAGGGTGTTGAACACCTGCTGCAGATTGGTTAGATGGTCTCCTTTCACCTTGCTTTTGACCACCGTGTCGTCGATGTAGGCTTCGATGGTTGATCCCATCATCCCTTGGAACACCTTTCTGACCAACCTCTGATTAGTAGCACCTGCATTTTTTAGTCCGAAAGGCATAACTGTGTAACAAAATGTACATGATTCAGTGATGAAGGCAGTCTTTTCCTGGTCCTCCGGATTCATTCGAATCTGGTTATACCTGGAATATGCATCCAGAAAGCTCAGGCGTTCGAAACCTGCGGTGGCATCTACCATCTGGTCGATCTTTGGTAAAGGGAAACAGTCTTTCGGGCATGGTTTATTCAGATCAGTGAAGTCAACACATACCCTCCACTTGCCGTTTTTCTTCTGGACTACCACCACGTTCGCCAACCAGGAAGGGTACTGGACCTCCTTTATGAATCTTGCTTGCAGAAGCCGATCAACCTCTTCAGCTATGATCTGATTTCTATGGGCCCCCATTCGTCTCTGTTTCTATCTAACGGGCTTTGCGTTGGGATCAACATTGAGAGAATGCAGGGCTACTGATGGATCAATACCGGTCATGTCCATATGGCTCCACGCAAATATGTCAGCATTGGATCGGAGAAGGGACCCTATTTCCTCTTGTTTTTGTGGACTAAGGCCTGAACCAACATAGGTAAACCTTTCAGGGCGGTCGGGACAAATTTGAACTTCCAGTAGTGGTTCAACTTCTACCAGTGACCCTGAACCCCCTTCCTGTAATTGTTATTTGTCATCGGGTACTACCTTGGACTGTGACCCTCGTTCCGGTTTCGTCCTTCTTTTTAGACTTTTCATAGTGACAGCATAACACTCCTTTGCTGCTACCTGATCGCCCCTGATGTCAATCACGTCTACTCCGTTCGGATCGATACAACACATGACTTGATGCATGGTTGATGGGACTCCATGCATCCGATGGATCTATCCCCTTCCCATGAGGAGATTATAGGAAGGTTTGACGTCTACCACCACGAAAGTCTCTCGGAGCGTGCGCCTTGCTCTTGTTACCGACAGTTGGATCTCTCCCACTGGTTCCACTCTTCTACCATCAAATCCTGCTATCGGGCTTCTGGATGGTATTATCTTTTGAGGGTTGATTTCTAGCTTCTCAAAGGCCCATTTTGTGATGATGTTGGCGTTGCTCCCAGGGTCAACCATCACCCTTTTGATCAAGCAGTTCGAGACCATGAGGGAGATCACTAAAGGATCATCGTGTGGCGTCTGAATGTTCCTCATATCCGCAGAAGTGAAGACTATCCGGGCATCCTCTTTCGGGCCTCTAAACTCGCATACTTCCCCAACCCTACCTAGCTTCTGTGCTTGCCGCATCTAGGACCTTCGGGCCTCTTCTATCTCTGATCGACTTGATCCTCCATGGACCATGTGAATGACACGTACGGGTTGTCCCATAGCTCCCTTGGTAGGTGCATGCGACGCTTGGTTTGATCGGGCTCCTTCTTTGGCCACGTACTCGGTCAGTTCTCCTTTTGAAATCATGGCTTCCACCTGTCTCCTGAGGCTTCTGCATTCGTTAGCGTGGTGCCCGTACTCGCCATGGAAGGGGCAGTGCCTTGACATACCCCTTTGGTCCATCGGCTGTCTGATGGGTAGTGGTGATCGGTAGATTCCTTTGCCCTTTGTCTCCTGGTATAGCTTCGCTAAGGTCACTTTTAAGGGGGTGACCTTTTCCTCAAACCTTGGTCGTTTTTCTAGGACTGGGGAAGGAGCAGGAGGGGAGCTCGGTCGCTTCTGGTCTGGTGCACGATCCTTAACCCTGGAAGATTCGGATGCTTTGGCCTCCACTGTTGCAAAGGCGGTCCTTCTCTGTCATATGGCCAACTCTTCTTCTATTCGGAGGTGCCCCTGTGCCCTAGAGTTAAGTTCTCCAATATCGGATGGTGGCCTCTTGACTAGGGATTGATGGAACTTGGTTCCAGGGATTAGGGCCATTCTGAAGGCTTCGACAGCTGAATGTTGATCGCAGTTGTCAATCGAAAACATCTCCACATTGAACCGCGAGACAAAACTTTTCAGGGATTCGCCCTTCTCTTGGATCATGGTGAATAGACTGGAGATAGTCTTTTTCTGCCTTTTATTGCCGAAGTACTAGGCAATAAATAATTCGCAGAGTCTGAGCTAGCTACCGATCGATCGGGGCGGTTGCTTTTTGAACCACAAGAGGGCTGCTTCGGTCAGGCTGGTGGGGAAAACTTTGCAGAGCAAGGCCTCGTTCTCGTTGTAAACATTCATCTTGGTATGAACATGGTAGATGTGTTCTGTTGGATCTTTTGTACCATCGAACAAGGTGAACTTCGGTAATCTGAACCTCTCCGGATAGGGCATGCTGGTGATCGAGACGGTGAATGGTGTCTGAACGGCGTCTATGGATGCCTCGGATGCCGGATCGATTGGGATTTGTATCTTCAGATCACTAAGTACGTCCCGTTGGAATCTGGACATGATTTCCTCCAGTTTTTTCATGGTCAGGACCTCCTCGGGGTTATGTACCCCAAGAACCTGTAGGGATGACTTTGTCTGTTCCTCACGATCGTTGTGGGCTCTAGCGGGCGGGTCATCCATGTCTGTCTGGCGGCCTACAGATCGTTCACGCTGGCCGGACTGCTCATCGTCATGGACCTCCTGTGGGTTCTGCAGTTGAGCCAATTTTGCCGCAAGTTCAGCGTTCTGCCTTTCTAACTCGGCAGTCCTCTCCTCTAAGGCTCGTCTTATCGGATCTTCTGGTTGTTGGCCTCCGTTTGGAGGTAAATCGGTCTGCTGTGAACGTGTGATTGACATCGATGGTACGAATCTTAACTCTTTTGCAGAGGGTGAGAAACTTTATTGAATTTTTTTTTTTTCAATAATATCGTTTCCCATAGACGGCGCCAATTGTGTAAATGCAGAAAAGTTACACAATAATAATTGGGTAAGAATTTGGATGCTTTTTCCATTCATCAAAGCCATCTATTTATACAAGATTACAAAGATGGGTCAAGCCCATGTATTCAAGTTAATCAATCCCTTAAATCAAGGGATTTGATCAACTCTACCTTTTTTAGGACTCTCTATTCTATAATTGGACTACTCCTTGTCTTGTGGATCACTTAACTTCTAGATTTTTCCATTGGCCCATTACTTCTTCAGCCCATTCATCTTCGGGCCATCAGTCGCTGACCCATCAGTCCTGTGGCCCATCTTTGATTGAGCCAGACATTTTTGACCATTACAATATCATAGTTTCAATCGTCAAATATATAGAATTCCATCTACTTTTACAAATCAAGAGACAACAATTATGGCAAATTTAATTAAAATTTTTTTTTTTTTGGAGAAAGTGAATTAGTTTTTGACAAATATCAAAATTTTTGGGCTTTGAAATCCTTTTTAAATAAGTTTTCAAATGATATGTACCAAATGCTTATTAAGTTACAAGCTTCTTATTACAATACAAATAACAAAAAATAAGAGACTATTTAGTTTATATATCTCAAAATTATTTTTAAGAATTCTGAAAGCTAAAAATTATATTTTGATAATAATAAAAGAAAATTCTCAAAAAATAGATATTTTTATAACTGAAGTTTTAAAATAAAAAATACAACCCATGCACCATGCTCTAAATGACCAATTTTCTTTTGTTCACTTGTGGTGGAACCTGTGTTGCATTAGATTTAGGTGGTGGTATTGATTCTTTATCAAGTTCAATTTATGTTGGGTTGTGGTGGTGAGCTTTCCATATTTTGAGTTGCTTTTTCCATATATAAAATATACACCATAAACATATGTGTATGTGTGTGATAACCAAATACAAGGTAATTGTCATGGTTGGCCATAACGGTATCGGTTACTGTAACGATAACGGTATCGGTGTAACGAATTCGGGTCAGTATCGAAGTTACGTAACGGGACTTGGTTATCGCAATCGTGAATTTTTTAAAATCTTACACATCTCACCCAAAATGTTTTAATTGGATACTTTTGGCAACATGAATGAATAAAGATAATTTTTTGGTAGATTTAAGTGAATTTTATTTAATTTTTTTTTGAATTTACTATAAAAAATGAGTTATTAATAAATCTAATGGTGTCGTCGTTATTTGAATGTTTATGATATACTTGTTATGACATTATTAAATCAATTTTTTTTTTCTTTATTTTTCAATAATTTAATAATGGAGTAACATTTATCATATCATATACATAACATAAAGCTTTTTAACCCACGTTTTTAAAAAAATTCAATTGTGCTAATCGTTACGGTATTTTCGAAATCGGCGAAAATCGAAGTAACACCGTAACGGACGTTACGGGTGTGAGAATCAGGAAATGGGGCCGTAACGGTAACGGTAACGGTAACGTGAAAAACCGTTACGTAACAGTCCATAACGACCGTTACGGGCCGTTACCGCGAACCATGGTAATTGCATATAAAACCTGTGATAAAATGACAGAGGAAGGACAAAACAATTAGAATTATAAAAATTAGTAAGTGAGACAGTTGTGCAAAAGGATCAATCTAATAATACTCATGCATGATACTGAAGGGGACCCTTAGGTTGCGTTTGGTAACGGTTTGGTGCGGTGTTAGTTTTTGGTTTTGGTTTTGGTTTTGGTTGGGTTGGATTTGGTTTGGTGTGGTTTTATTTTGGTTCCAAACCATGTTTGGTGCATATGGTTTTGGTGTGAGAAAAAGTGATGCTGAAAAACCAAACCATGTTTGGTAGAGTTGGTATGTGTTGAAATTCTGAAACCCAACCATGTTTGGTAACTTGGGATGGTTTCACATTTTATTTATAAATATTAAAATTTTGTAATATTAAAATATATTAATATATTAATATATTAATATTAAAATTTATAATATTAAATTTTATAATATTAATATATATATATTAATATTAAAATTTATAATATTAAAATATAAATATTATATTCGGTGCTACAGTGCTACAGTGATTTGGGTTGCTATAGTGCTACAGTTGGGTGCTACAGTGGTTTGCTACAGTATCCGCACCATACAAAACCATCCACAAAGATGTTTCAAATTCCTTCACAATTTTGACACTATGGTTTGCTACAGTAACCGTACCAAATTTCCACATCATTTTACCAAACATGGTTTGATGCCATTTTTTGGCACCAAAATCATATTTTTGGCATCAAACCTGTTTACAAAACAGGCCCTTAAAATCACTTTCAAATGCATAACTATTCACTAAAAGTCGTACGACTAGTAACCAAGTGCTTGTTTGGTAGACGGTGTGGAGTTGGTTTGGTTGGAGTTGGTGTGGTTTTATTTTGGTTCCAAACCATGTTTGGTGTAGATGGTTTTGGTGTGAGAAAAAGTGATGCTGAAAAACCAAATCATGTTTGGTAGAGTTGGTATGGGTTGAAATTTTGAATATTAATATATTAATATATTAATAAATATTAATATATTAATATTAATATATGAATATTATAATATTAAAATATATTAATAATATATTTTATATTAAAATATATTAATATTAATATATTTTAATATTATAATATTCATATATTAATATTAATATATTAATATTAATATATATTAATATATGGGTTTCACATTTTATTTATTAATATATATTAATATTAATATATTAATATTGTAATATTAATATATTGATATTATAATATTAAAATATTTGGTAATTTGAAATAGTTTGACATTTTATTTATTTAAAATAACATTTTTTAAATATATATGTTTTAAAAAATAAAATATATAAATATTTAATTTTTCGAAATATTTAATTTTTCATAAATATTTAATTTTTTCAAAATATTTAATTTTTCATAATATTTAATTTCGAATTTATATATATATATAATATTATATGTGAATAGTGTCAAACCATTTGGACCCAATTTCAACCAAACCATCATTTGAGATGGTGTGAAATTTGATGGATTTGGGTCCAATGAAGTGACACTATTCACACACCATTTATGTTGCACCATGCTTGCAAAACATGGAATGGAGCAAAATTTTCAAATCAAAGTCAAAATTTTGGGTCCACTCCATGTTGCCAAACATGCACCAAATGTACGACCTCTCCAGGTGAGGGATTCAACTCCCTTAAATGAAAAATGTGTGTGGGAGTACTTTTCGATTTTGAAAACCAAACAAATTTTTTTCTCATTATTTTTTGTTTTACTGACCTAAAAAGAGTTTTTCAAAAAAACTTCTCGGAGTGCCACAAGGTCAACGAACCGGGAATTTTCCATACTGCAGCTAACTTTCTAAATGTTGATGCAGCAAAACAGAACTCTGTCTCTATTAAACAAATGGTATTTTCTTCAACTTTGTCGGCAGCACGTGCTCGTCAAATTTATTCAAAAAATAAGTATCGAACCGTTAATTTTAATTCAAGTATTAATATATTCATGATGCACTTTACTTTTGATTCCGATCGAAATTGAATTTGAACCGATACTTTCGGTTCTTTAAAAATGAGAATCGGAATCGAACCATTAATTTTGATCCAAATATTAATATATTTAATTTTGATTAAAATATTTTAATAAAGTATCGATTCCATTCCGATTTTGATAACTATCGTGGGGCATGTGTCGCTATCGTGACCATTGAAATAGCTCTACAGAGAGCTGAAGAGGATCCGTTACCTTGGCTAATGATTCTCAGGTTTGTCCACTTAAATTTCAGTCACACTTTATATATATATATATATTTGAATTTTATATAATTTTTAGAATTTTATATGTTTTTCGAATTTTATATATTATTTACGAATTTATATATTTATTTCGAATTTTATATTATTTTTTGAATTTTATATATTGTTTAAAATTTTATATATATTTTTTGTGTATGACTAATGATAGAGTTATTAAATAGTGACACATGTCAAAATCTTTCCAGTACCACAAATTTATTTAATGCACGCGTGGGGTTATGTACAAATTGTGACAATGAAATTATAGGTGTAATGGTGGACTTTTTGTTTTTGTACATGAACTAGGTTCCCGAGCTTTTTAACACCTACTATAAATATAAATATAGTGCGTATAACCATTTCAATTTATCCCAATTTTTTTAAATATATGCGAATTGATCACATTTTATATAAAATAACATATATGCCCTTATTATATAAATTTAAAAAAAATAGAAAATATATATATTTTTTGAAATATATATATAAATTTCTAAAAAAACATATAAATTCAAAAAATATATATAAAATTCGAAAAAAATATATAAAATTAAAAACAAAATATAAATTATAAAAATATATATATAAAATACCAAAAAATATAAAATTTGAAACAATATATATATAATTCAAAAATATAAATTTTGAAAAGAAAAATATAAAATTCAAAAAATTATATAAAATTGGAAAAAACATATACAAATTCAAAAAATATTTATAAATTTCGAAAACATATATAAAATTTGAAAAACATATATATATAAAATAGAAAATAGAAGTATATTTTTCCCGAATTTTATATTTTTTTCCAAAATTTATATATGTTTTCGAATTCTATATTTTATTTTTGAAATTTAATATATTTTTTTCGAATTTAATATTTTCCCCGAATTTTTTTTTCCCAAAATTTATATATGTTTTCGAATTCTATATTTTATTTTCAAAATTTAATATATATTTTTTCGAATTTAATATTTTCCCCAAATTTTATATATATATTTTCCAAAATTTATATATGTTTTCGTATATTTTATTTTCAAAATTTAATATATGTTTTTCATATTTAATATTTTTCCCGAATTTTTTGTATTTTTTAAAAATTTATATATGTTTTCGAAATTTATATATATAAATTTCGAATTTGAATTTTAAGAGAGAGGGTAAAATGAGTATTTAATAAAGTATAAAAGTCAAATAATGGGGTATTCGCACGTTTTCGAAACTTGCAGGAGAATATTCGCACGTTTTCCAAAAATGTTGGTATCAATACACATATTTTTAAAATATAAGGTATTATTTACACCGTATTTATACTACAGGGGTGTTTTCTGTACTTTACCCTATGAACTATGAAGAGGATATATATTAAATTGAGATAAGAATTACTAACAAAAAAGAGTTGTACGGAAGCCATTGTAATAGGGCCTCCCTTTAACATATATATATATATATATATATATGTTTTAATTTTGATATGAAAATAAATATCCTATGTTGTTAGTTATTTTTTAGGTTAATTTGCACTAACACCTCGTGAGGTTTAAGTCAATTTCATATTTAGGTCGGTCAACGCGTTTGTCATTCTAACGCCCCATGAGGTTTGATTTTTCTTGCAATGACACCTCCTGGACCAATAAAATAACCAGAATACCCTTGAGAGAAAGATATGACATGTGAAATGACCTTCATGCCCCAACCCCAAATATATAAAATTTTGAAAAACATATATATAGATTCAAAAAAATATATATATAAAATTCGAAAATAAATATATAAATTTTGAAATATATATAAAATTTGAAAACAATAATTTTGAAAAATATATAAAATTTGAAAACAATATATTAAATTTTGAAAAATATATATAAAATTTGAAAAAAATATCTAAATTTCGAAAAACATATATAAATTTCAAAATATATATATAAAATTCAAACAAATATATAAAATTTGAAATATATATATAATTCAAAAATATATATAAAATTTGAAATATATATAAATTCGAAAAAATATATATATTTCAAAATATATATATATTCAAAAACAAAATTCAAAAAATTATATAATTTTAGAAATATATATATATATTAGTAAAATGTCATATCTTTTATAATAAAGTGAATCAAACTACTTACAACCAACATCAATTAGTGGTCTTTTTTTATATATATTTTTTCAAAATATATATGATGTTTTCAAAATTTATATGACATATCCGAATTTTAAAAAAACAATTCAAAATTTATATATATTTGTTTCAAAATTTATATTTTTTTTGAATTTTATATATATTTTTTGAATTTTATATATATTTTTTGAATTTATTTATTTTTGAATTTTATATATTGTTTTCAAATTTTATATATATGATATATTCGAAATTTATATATTGTGTTTCGAAATTTTAATATTATTTTTCAAAATTTCTATATTTGTTTTGAATTTTATATATTGTTTTGAAATTTAATATATTGTTTTCAAATTTAATATATATTTTTTGAATTATATAAAAAAAAATCGAATTTTATATATTTTTTCAAAATTTAATATATTATTTTCGAATTATATATATATATTGTTTAAGGGTGGAGGAATGTGATTGAAATTAAAAAGTATATGGGGCAATCTGGATATAGAAGGGGTTAGTTGATTAAATTGGAAGTGGGATGAGGTGGAGGGTTTTGGTTTAGGGGCATGGAGGTCATTTCACATGTCATATATTACTCACATGTAATAAGGGATAAAGTTCAAGGGGCATGCTGGTCTTTTCATCCCTCTAGGGGGTGTCATTGCAATAAAAACCAAATATCAGGGGGCGTTGGGACGACAAACGCATTGACCAGCCTAAATTTGGAATTGATCTAAACCTCAGGGGTGTTAATGCAAATTACCCTAATTTTTATTATCTTATTTTCAGGCAATAAGCCAAAAGTTTCGCAAATGTCATATTATTTATAATTGACAATGTTTTTCAAACTTAAAGCTTGTTATATAGATATCCACTTGAATTAAATATTTTATTTGTAAATTTGAAGTTTGTATACTCTAATACCTCTTCCAAATTTATAAATAAACAGACCCTAATCTCGTAATTCAATTCCATTTCTTGTTTGATATATTTTATTAAATGAGAATGGTCATTATCAATTAATGAAAATTCTTTCATTGAAATGAAAATTCATTCCATTAGGAAACCTTTAGAATGACTATTTTATTCCTTAAGGAATGCTTTTAAAAAATAAAATTACTAAAATAACTCTTTCATATTTCAAGTAAACAAATCACTCTCACCATGGTGTTACCAACTTCTACCATTGTTGGTCACTACTATTTTCATTATCTTTTACCATTTTTTTTTTTAAAATTTACGAAATAACATTATTTGATTAAAAATTATCCTACAAGATCTATTCCAATAGTTGATGGTTCCTTGAACACAAGTTTTATTCCAAGGGTGGTGGCACAATGCTGGATCTTATTGATCAATTTAAGACTGAAAAAATAAAATTTGCGGTAACAAAACGAGTCCTGATAAATATTGCAGTAATATTTCAATATCTCGCAAATTCATTTGATATGCTTCATTCATCTTTTGAAAATAAAGTTGTATAAAGTTTCTCAAATCGATTAAGACTTTCTTGTAACATATCATTATTTCAATCGTTAAATATATAGAATTTCATCTCCTTTTACAAATTAAGAGACAACAATTATGGTTGTGATTTTGTAAATGCCAAAAATGTGCACAACACAAGAATGAGTGCCTTCATTGACAATTTCTCTTTGCTTATATACATTTGTCTTCTGGGCCTTTGGCCATTAAGGCTACATTACTTGACCTACAAACAATTTCTTTTTTACCTATGCCCTTTGCTTGACTTACAAGTTGTTCTAGAATCTTTCGGAAGGTGGGCCTAGAATGTGCACTTATTTTTGGGCCTGGAGTGAGCTCGGGCTTCTAGACTTCAGTTGTCATTGTTGGCCTGATGGGCTTCACAAATCCGCACGTACACGGTCCCCTCTTGGGTTATGGGCCTTTAGGTTTTCTAAGGCCCATTATCGAGGAAAACGTGTGGCAGGCGCATACATCCCTCTCGGGTGAGGTGGCCACGACATTAAATGGGACAATTGCCCTTATCATTTCAAATTCAAATACATGGCCCATATGACCTTGATTCTCGCGAAGTGGGATGAGAAGACGGATCAATGCTCGATTCTCTACGCATGTGACCCTTAGCCTCCCTTGGTACTCCCTATAAATACTTAAACATTTATACACAGAACAATTCTTTGCGTTTCAGATTTTCCCTATTTTCAAAGGCTTCTCTGCAACTTAGCTTTCTTTCTTTAAAGCTCTCTCTGCAAAATTCTTCCATCTCAAAAATCCTTCACCGGAATCTGCAATCATTCGCCAAAAAACTCAACCTTCTCCAGAGTCCACTCTAGTGTAAGTTCTTACTTCTAACTCTTCTACCTTTCTGCCAAAAATGTCTGATAATGAAGATACCCGATCAAATTGTGATCGTCTCCCTATCTCCATTGATCCTGATGCCTCCCTTAGCTCCCCATCTGTCAAGGTGATCAAAACTGTTGTGTCTAGTCCCCCTGAGGTCACCCAGAATGTCAATATGGGTGGGACCCCTGTTGTCCCTGTTCTGGTTGGAGGTCAGGATGTTAGGAGATCCGGGGCACAATTCGATATCGATCCCTTACCATCTGAAAAAAAGGTAGATGTAAATTTGAAAAAGCTTGAGGTTCCTGATCACTACCCCAAGAAAAAGGATTTTAGGTTGGGTGAAGGGGTTAGGGATGACCAGATCCTGATTTCCTCCTATCATTTGTCGATCCCTCATTTCTTCCTGTTTTCCCTGTCTACCCTAGGTCTAGCCCCACTTCAGGTTATGCCAAACTTCTTTAGGATCTTGGCCATGGTCTTGTTGCTCAATCGGGATATGGGTATGGATTTGGGCCTGACTGAGATCTTGTTATCTTATAGGCTCCAGGACCAAAGAAACTGTAAGAGGAGTTATAATCTTTTTCCCTACCAGGGGAGGAAGATGTGTGTTGGAGTTGAGAAATCTAACAAGGGCTGGAAGGAGAGGATGATTTTAGTGAGCGGGAATTGGAGACATCCCGATACTAGGTTTCCGATATCCAAAACTTTCAACAAACATCTATTCCCTTCCTTTAAACCCTACCATTCAGGGGCATGCTTCTGCGAGTTATGTGATGACAAGCTGGGGAAACATGTTTTTTATTTCTTGAAGGCGCCCGCTGACCACAAAACACCATTTTATATTAAATCTCGTTTTAACCTTCTTAAGTTCAATGTCTAGGGTAAACCTTTAAGGATGTGTTCTAATTACCTGACTGATGATGTTTTGCAGGAATTATCCTCAGAAGGAGTAGAAATCATGCTGACGATTCCTCAACCTAACCTCAAGAGCAAACGAAAGAGGGCATCGGGCAACCCAACCACTCTTGCTACCTCTTCGGACGTCACATCCCCTTTTGTCAGTGAGGTTCCACCACCACCCCCTTCGGATGATCCCCACTCATCTCTCCTCCCCCTCCCTCCGGGGAGGAAGGCATCTCTACCCTCATTCTTCTTACTCTTCCCCCATCAGGGTAGACTCTTGCTGACCCATCCCAGTATGTTGGCGATGGGACTTTTGCATTAGCTAGAGAGGGGGTTACCTTACCATCCTCGCCTCTGCAGGGCATCTCCCGCCCCTAATTAGAGGATGACTAACTCGGTAGTTTAGTTCTACCCCACTTGACAACGACAACCTCTCCAAGTGTACATGAAAAGTCTGAAGCTACAGCTCAGACTGAGGAATCGGTCCCTTGGAATCCAAGGATAAGGCTCCCGAGTGGCAGCTTATTGGTCACAGGGAGCGAGACCATTAATGATGACATTGCTCTCCGGGAGATGGGTTTTCGTATTTGGACCTCAGCCGACCGAAGGGTTATTAAGAATGTGGATGGGGGGGAGTTGGCCCTGACTAGCCCCGAATTGTTAATGAAGGTGGTTTATATGCAACTTGATCTCATTTTTCATCTAGTATTTTTTTTTTCTTTAGTTTGTTTACTGATTGTGTAACATTTGTGTTTTTTTGGTAGATGTTTTATCTGACCCAAGCTTATATTTCGAAGCTTAAAGAAGATAATAGAGCCCTCAGGCAATCGGCAGAGTCGCTATGGCTGAAGGAGGAAGGCAGGAAGAAGATGATTGCCTTGCTAGTGACTGCCAATGAGAAATTGGGAGCTCAAACTGTGCAGGCTATAGCAGTTGAGCAGTAACTCCGGGTGGCTGAACAGAAGGTCAAAGAGGGGGAAGAGGCCCAACAAGTATTGACAACCAAGTATCAAGAGCTTCTGGCCAAATATGAATATCTGGAGGCTTATCACCCCAAGACTATTGAATAAAAGGTTTGTAAATGCTAAAAAATGCACAACACAAGAATGGAATGCTTTATTCAGTTTTGGCTTTCCTTATATACATTCCCTTTTTGGGCTACGAGCCCATTAGGGCAACACCACTTTGCTTACATCATTATTTATATTTTTAAAGAAATATAAGCTGAAATGGGCCTAGTCTTCGGGCTTTTGATAACCTTGTTAAGCCATCAGCCTGATGGGCCCAATGCTTGATGGGCTTCTGTGGGCCTGAAGATTTCCACACTTACACAGACCCTTTTCTTAGTGGTGGGCTTTCGGGCGGTCAGACCCATTACCAAGAAGGTAAGGTGGAAAACAAGGTACATTACCCCTGTCGGGGTGACATGGCAGGTCTATTTAATATGCCAGTTGTATTATCGTTTAACCATTTGAAATTCATGGATCAGGTATCCTCGATTTGCGAGATGGGGGTTAAGGAGGCGGCGTGACGCTTCGTATCATGTGCGCATGGCTCTTCGAGTACTTTGGTGACCTCTATAAATACCCATGATCCATTTGCTGAACACTCATTGCATTTCAAAGCCAATAGCTCTCAGAAACTCTCTGCAACTTGAGTTCTTCACTTATTATTGCCAGAATCCGTTCATTCTTCCCGAAAAACTCATGAAATCTCATCGGGATTCATCCTAGAGTAAGTTCTCTCATTCACCTTTCCTACCTTTCTGTCAATATGTCTGATAGTGACGATACTATGTCGACCTTCTCCCATTTTCTGTGGATCCCAATGCTTCCCTTAGCTCTCCATCGGTAGAGGTGGTTAGGACGGTTGGATCCAATCCTTCTGAGATTAACCAAAATGTTGCAGCGGGTGGGGATCTGGCTGCAGGGAGATCGGGAGACCAATTTTATACCGATCCCCTCCCTCCTGCACATAGGGTAGAAACGGTGCTGAAGAGACTGAGGGTTAAGTGTGGGATACCTGATGGGGTGATCATTAAGAATTACCCCAGAAAGTACAACTTCAGGAAAGGGGAGGGAGTTATGGGTCATCAGATCTTGCTGTCAGCCTTCCACCTTCAGGTTCTTAGATTCCCGATCCACCTTTTCTTTCTTTATACCCTGTCTACCCTGGGTCTGGCTCCGCTTCAAGTGGGGCCTAATTTCTTCAAGATAGTGGCTATGCTCCTGATGATTAATCGGGAGATCGGTCTCGATCTGGGTCTAGCTGAGCTCCTGTTCTGTTACAAGATTCAGGACCAAAAGGACTGTAGGTGTCGGTATAATATTTTTCCTTTAAGTGGGAGAAAGATCTGCGATGACACTGAGAAGTCTAACAAGGGGTGGAAGGAGAATGATCCTGGTAAGCGGGAATTGGAGGCTTCTCAGCTCGGCCAAATTCACAGTCCCCAGTGAATTTGACAAATCTTTATTCCCTTCCTTCAAACCTTACCACAGGGGGTCGTACTATTGTGAATAATGCAACGATAAGTTGGTTCACCATGTCCTAGAGTTTCTGGGAGAGCCCGACCGCTTTAGGACTCCAACTTATATCTCGTCCCGATTTGACATCCTTAAATCTAAAATTTGGGGGCAGCCCCTGAGGATGTGTGGCGTTTACCTGATGGGTTCTAATTTACAGGCACTCACAACAGAAGGACAAAATACCATGCTGAGGATCCCGCAAGTTGTGCTTAAGAAGAAGGCCAAACGAGTGTCAGGCTCCCAAACGAACCCTTCGGTACTGGAGGAAGCTCAAGGCGACCAGCGGTCCCAAGGCACTCTAAATCCTCCCTCTGGGACTGCCTCTCTACCACCAATGGGAAATATTCTGGTTCTCCACCCCCTCTAATGGGAAGCATTCCAGTTACTCCGCCCACTCCTTCGGGAGTAGGTACTACCGGAGCACCTTTTGTTCCTTCTTCGGAGGGAATTCCCGTCCCTTGATCTCGACTGGTTGAGGGAGAGGCCAGTCTGGCGGGGACACAACGTCCCCAACCTGAGAAGGATACCCCCGATCAGTCGGTTAGGCCTCGTCTGACTACAACGTCGTCGCCAATTATAGTGGTGGAGACTGGGGCTGCAATCGAGGAGGAGTAACCTGTCCCATGGGCACCAAAGATAACACTTCTGAGTGGTGAATTTTTGGTTAGGGGACATGAAACTATTGATAATAATGTTTCCTTTCGGGCAATGGGTCATCAGATCTGGACCCCTGCAGACCGAAAGAAGTGGAAACATATCGATCGGGTGGATTTTACCATGTCTGGTCCGGAGATTGCTATGAAGGTACGCTCTTGATACATTGTTCCTTCAGACATACTTTTTATTTCCTCACCTCATTTATTGATCATTCTAACGCTTGTATTTTTGGTAGATGTTTTACCTGACCCAAGCTTATAATGTAAAGATGGAAGAGGACACCAAGTTGCTCAACAAATCTAACGAGCTTCTAAGGATGAAGGAAGACTCAAGGAAAAAGGTCGCCACCTTGTTATCAATATCCAATGAGAAGCTAGAGGTTCATACCAAGAGGGCAATCTCTACGGAGCAACAACTTCAGGCTTCCCAAGAGAAGATCAAGGAGATGGAGGCAGTCCGGCGGGCCCTATTTGCTGAAGCGGAGGCCCTGAAGACTGAGAATGAGGGTCTGAAGGTTGAGAATGAGGGCTTGAGGACCTCCAAAGTGAAGCTTCTGGATGAGAAGGTTGAAACCGAGAATCTCTTGGCAATGGAGAGGTCAATGATGGAGATGTGTCATCGGGGTGGCAACCAGATGTATAAGCGCTTCTGTGACACTGCCCCGTACCAGATCGGGTACGGCTGGAAGACATGCTTCAAGGACATCCAGAAACCTGTTGAGGAGAGGGACTTCGCCTCAGTGGAGGAATTGGATGAGTCTTTGGGCATTACTTCACCGTATGATGATCCGGTTGGAGGTCCCGATGAAGTTCGCTTCTGTGAATTCCTAACCAAGCCTCTTCCTGGACTCACGCCCGATTTTGATCCTTCAATTCCCGATGGGGCCATTGTTCCTGCGAGCTCAAATGCGGCGGGCACTAATGTTGGCACTTAGGATTTTTGATTTGTAAAACATTTTGTAAGCCTTGGCCACCGAGGCCCATATTGTTTTTTAATGAAAATCATGGTTTCTGTCCATTTGACTTTTGCAACACTTAGATTATTTTATCCAAAAAGTAATGTTGTGTCTTTCTGGAACTTCAGGCCATGCAACAGACACGACAACACTTTGTTTATTTTTACAAAATTGTGATCTCTTCAAGATCAATGTTGTGTATTTCGAGCGTTTCAGGCCATGCGACAGATATGACAACACTTTGTTTATTTTTGCAAATTTGTGATCTCTTCTGGATCAGTGTTGTGTCTTTCGGGCGCTTCAAGCCATGCGACAGACAGGACAACACTTTATTTATTTTTATAAATTTGTGATATCTTCAGGATCAATGTTGTGTCTTTTGGACGCTTCAGGCCATGCGAGAGACATGACAACACTTTGTTTATTTTTAAAAATTTGTGATCTTTTTAGGATCAATGTTGTGTCTTTCGTGCGCTTCAGGCCATGCGACAGACATGACAACACTTTGTTTATTTTTGTAAATTTCTGATCTCTTCAGGATCTATGTTGTGTCTTTTGGGTACTTCAGGCCATGCGAGAGACATGACAACACTTTTTTTATTTTTGAAATTTTTTGATTTCTTCAGGATCAGTGTTGTGTCTTTCGGGCACTTCAGGCCATGCGAGAGACATGACAACACTTTGTTTATTTTTGTAAAATTGTGATCTCTTCAGGATCAGTGTTGTGTCTTTCGGGCACTTCAGGCCATGCGAGAGACATGACAACACTTTGTTTATTTTTGCAAAATTTTGATCTCTTCAGGATCTGTGTTGTGTCTTTCGGGCATTCCAGGCCATGCGATAGACAAAGCAACACTTGGTTTATTTATTTATTTATTTTTGTATCAATAGATATTTATAAGCTATTTTGCCATAAAAATGATTTTTTATTGATCGGGTTCTATAGCCTTTTTACAAAAGGATCAAAGTAAAAGTAAAACTTGGTTCTTTACGGGTAGTACCTCTTCAGGCGAGAGGCGTTCTGGGAGTTTGGTTCCATTCTGCCATCCATATTCCTTCAGACGCGGTATGCTCCATGCCTGATGACTTCGGTAATGGTGTACGGGCCCTCCCAAGGCTCCCTAAGCTTGCCTACGAGCCCAAATGTTTTGCCTAAGGACCATGTCTCCGACCTGGAACTCTATTCTTTTAACTTTTTGGTTGAAGTGGTTTCGGACACCCTGTTGGTAGGCGGCCAGCCTGATCCCGGTAACCTCCCTTTTTTTCATTTAGTAGATCAAGGTCGTGAGCCAGGTGCTGGTTATTTGGTCCTATCACCCAGGCCTGGCTCCGGAGGGTTGGAACCCTAACCTACGTTGGAATCATAGCCTCAGCATCATATGCCATGGCAAAGGGGGTATCCCTAGTGGGTTGTCTGGGGGTCGTTCTATATGACCAGAACACTTCGGGTAGCTTCTCGAGCCAGGTCCCTTTGGCTTCCTCAAGTTTTTTGGCCAGGGTATCGAATATGGTGCGATTTATCCTTTCCGCCTGTCCGTTCCCTTGTGGGTACCCGAGGGAGGACGTACTCTGGTTGATACCATGCTCGGCAAAGAACGCTTTCACCTCCTTGTTGTCAAGATTTGTCCCGTTATCCATCATGATTGTCCTTGGTAGCCCAAATCTGCATATTATGTGGGTCCATATGAATTTGATGACATGGTTACTCTTGATGGTAGGATAGGCTTCAGCTTCTACCCATTTGGTGAAGTAATCAGTGGCTAGAAGGACATAGGCATTTGACCGAATTGCCTTCGAGAGAGGTCCTACGATATCCATTCCCCATCGGGCGAACGGGTGCGGTATTATGGTTGGGAGCAGGAACTTCGGTGGCCGATGGATAGCGTCTCTGTGCATCTGGCATGGTTTGCACCTTCAAACGTAGTCTTCAGCATCTCGTGACAGATAGGGCCAAAAGTATCCTTGGGAGAGTATTTTATGGGCGAAGGATCTACCTTCGGAGTGGTTCTCGCAAGATCCACTGTGGATCTCCTGCATCACTGCTCTTGATAACGATGGCGTAATACATTTCAAATAAGGACCTGAGAAGGATTTTCGATAGAGTTGCCCGTTTATAACTGAATATCGGGCTGAATTTCTCCTGATCTTATGAGCTTTAGATTTATTCTCTGGGAGTGTCCCACTTCTTAGGTAATCCATCAGGGGATCCATCCAGCTGGGCTCCCATGGGGTAAGCATTACTTGTTCGGGCTCCTGAATACTTGGCCTGATTATAAAATCTACCAAAGCAACCTGGGTCAGGTCCTCTCCGGTTGAGGAAGCTTGGCCGGCTAGGTGGTCAGCTACATAGTTTTCGCTTCTCGGGATCTGAGTGAATGTTAGTTTTTGAAAGCTTTCTGTTTCTTTTAGCACAAGTGCCCGATAAGACTCCATTTTTGGGTCTTTTGCCTCGTATTCCCCTTTAATTTGTCGAATGACTAGCTGAGAGTCACTGTGTACTGCTAGGGCTTGAATCTAGAGGCTTCGAGCTAATCTCAAACGAGATACGATCGCCTCATACTCTGCCTCATTGTTGGTGGCTGGGAACTGTAGTTGCACTAACATGTGGAGGTGTGTCCCATCGGGTGTCAGGATTTCCAAACTGATTCCTGATCTGGCAGGGCTAGCTAAGCCATCCATGAAAAGCTTCTAAGTGTCTGGCTCAGTCAGTTGGTCGGGTTCTTCAGTTTCATCTTCGAGTAGGAAATCTGCCACTGCCTGACCTTTGATGGAAAATCGGGGTATGTAAGTCAAGTCATATATGCCCAATTCGATGGCCCATTTGGAGATAATTCCTGAAAGATCAGGTTTTGACATAATAACCTGAGAGGCGTAGCTGTCGGGACAATGATTGGATGAGCTTCGAAGTAATGCCTCAGTTGTCTTTTGGAGTTAACTAGTGACAGAACCTGCTTTTACTGTCTGCTGTATCGGGTTTTGGCTTCAGCCAAAGATTTACTGGTGTAGAAGACTAGCATCTATAGGTTCTCATCCTTTCTGATGAAGGTTGTACTGGTTGAGATAGAGGATACTGCTAGGTACAGATGTAAGACCTCATCGGGATATGGTGTGGATAGGATTGGGGGTTTGGACATATACTCTTTTAACTTGCCTAGGGCTTCAGACTGCTCAGGGCCCCAGACTTCTCCCTTTCTTGCCTTGATTGCCTGAAAGAATGGTCTGCATCAATCAGTGAGTCGTGAAATGAACCTGCTATGATCTGGTTCCGATGCGCTCCCATGCATCTCTATTTTTGCCTGATCGGTCTCACGTTCGGGTCGACGTGTAATGAGTGTTGGGCAACAAGAGGGTCGATACCAGGCATGTCTGTATGTTCCCATGCGAAGACATCAGAGTTGTCCTGCAATAACTGTGTCAGTTCATTCAATTCAGAGTTGGTAAGATTTTTACCTACAAAAGTGACTTTTTCCTGTTTATCGGGTACAACAAAGATTGTCTGTAATGGCTCGACCACAACCGGGGTACCCGGATCCCCTTCCTTTGATTACTATTTGGGGCCTGGATTCTTTTCCTTGGAATGGGGCACCAATGGGCCTTTTCCTTTCCGAATCTCTTTCAGGGTGATCGTATAACACTCCTTGGCGGCCACCTAGTCACCTCTGATATCAATGGTGCCAAAACCATTCGGGCTTATGCACCTCATCACTTGGTGAAGAGTTGAAGGCACCCCTGCATCCGGTGAATTCATCCCCTTCCCATAAGCAAGTTGTATAAAGGCTTAATGTCCACTATAACAAATGTTTCGGTCAGGGTTCTCTGAGCAGCGGATACAGGCAACTGGACTTCCCCGATCGATTTGATTTGTTTTCCATTAAATTCTGCGATAGGGCACCGGGATGTCGCAATTGCGCTCGGGTCAATCTTAAGCTTCTTGAAAGCCCATTTGGTGATGACGTTTGCGCTGCTCCCATGATCGATCATGACTCTTTTAACAAGATAATTGGCCACCATCAGTGTGACAACCAGAGGGTCCTCATGTGGGGTCTGGATATCCCGAAGGTCTGATACAGAGAAAGTAATCTGTGTTTCCCCTATCCTGTGGTAGACCTCGCTGATTTTGTTGACTTTTCTCATTTTATGGGCCCTTCGCATCTGGCTTCGGCAGGATCCTTCCATCTCATTGGAGGCAGGGCCACCAAGAATCATATTGATGATCCTGACCGGCTATGCATCTGTGGGGTTTCGAGGGGCGCTTGGGCATGTTGATCGGCCCTCGGTCTGTCCCATCGGACATAATCCCGGAGCTCTTCGCGAAACATATGTGCCTCTACCTATTGTCTGAGGTTACGACATTCGTTTGTTATGTGCTCGAAATCACCATGGAAAACACAGTGTTTTGACCTGTCCCTCTGGTCAAGTAGCTGTCTGATGGTTGGAGGTTGTTGGAAGATCCCTTTGGTCTTGTTTTCTTGGTAGAGCTTGGCAAGGCTGACCTTCAGGGGGGTCATTTTCTCTTCAAAATTGGAACGTTTGAATGGTTTTGGGGCTGGTGGTCCTAATGAAGTTGGACGCTTTCGATCGATCACCTGATCCTTTGATTGGGCTTCAATGCTGACCAATGCCGCCCTCCTCTGCCTGACAGTCTCCTCTTATTCGATCCTCAAGTATCCCTGGGCTCTGGATTTTAACTCCCCAATGCCCGATGGGGGGTGCTTTACCAGAGACTGATGGAACTTAGTTCCTGGAATAAGGGCCATCCGGAAGGCCTCGAAGGCAGAGTGTTGGTCACAGTTATCAACAGAAGAAGATTTAATGTTGAATCGGGATAGGAATTTCTTTAGTGATTCCCCATTTTCCTGAATCATAGTGAAGAGGCAGGATATGGTCTTTTTCTGTCTCTTGTTCCCATAGTATTGGGCAACGAAGAGCCTGGTCAACTGCTGCCAGCTGCCGATGGACCGAGGTGGCTGTTTCCTGAACCATAGTAGGGCTGCATCAACAAGACTTGTCGAAAACACCTTGTAGAGCAAAGACTCATTCTCCGCGTACATGGTCATCTTCTGATAGATCTGGTAAATGTGCTCCCTGGGGTCCTTGGTGCCATCGTAGGAGGTGAACCGAGGCATAGCAAACGTTTTTGGAAAGGGTTCCCGGGTTATCTCAGGGATGAATGGTGATTGTATCAGCTCGGTCGATGCCTGGATGGCTAGGTCATCGGTGGATTGGGTTCTCAAGTCCCCGAGGATTTTCCTCTGGAACTCGGCCATCATTGCCTGAAGCTTCTGGGGGGTCATGGCTTCGTCGACGGCGGGAGCATTTCTAGAGCGTTGGGAAGACTCGGCATGCTCTTCCATCCTGTCAACATCTCGCTTGTTCTCAGAGTGGTCGAGCACCGCTACCGGAGGGGCAGGCGGTGGTGGAGCTAATCTTGCCATGAGCTCTGCGTTCTGCTTCTCAAGAGCCAAGATACGTTCCTCAACGGCTATCAGGCATTGCAGGATTTGCTCGATGGATTGGGGACCTTCTGCACTATTGTCCGCGGTGGTCTGGACGACCGCTTGCGAACGAGTGACCGACATGTTTTCAGAAGGTGGTGAAGAACGAAGATTTTTAGAACGTGGTGAAGAACGAAGATTTTTAGAACGTGGTGAAGAACGGAGATAAGCTCTCAGATCTTCGGATTGAACAAAATAAACTCAGCTTAACGAGATGGGAAGAAGGAGATGATTTTTAAATCTCAAAGAACAAATAAAAAAACTCAAGAACTCCTTGAACTTCCCACATACGGCGCCAATGTGTAAATGCTAAAAAATGCACAACACAAGAATGAAATGCTTTATTCAGTTTTGGCTTTCCTTATATACATTCCCTTTTTGGGCTATGAGCTCATTAGGGAAACACCACTTTTCTTACATCATTATTACATCATTATTTCCATTTTTAAAGAAATATAAGCTGAAATGGGCCTAGTCTTCGGGCTTCTGATAACTTGTTGGGCCATCAGCCTGATGGGCTCAATGCTTGATGGGCTTTTGTGGGCCTGGAGATTTTCACACTTATAAGGTTGAAACTGAAAACCTTTTGGTGGTGGAAAGGTCCACGGTGGAGATGTGCCATCGGGGTGGCAACTAGATATACAAGTGTTTCATTGATACTTCTAACTTTCGGGTCGGGTTTGTTGGAGGTCTTGTTTCTTGGATTTCCAAAAATCCGCTGAGGAAAAGGACTTCATCTCAGTGGAGGAATTGGATGAGTCCCTTGGAATTACCCCTCCCTACAAGAATCCGGAAGGGGGCCCTAATGACCTTCTCTTCTGCGAGTTCCTGTCTAAACGTCTTCCCGGGTCTATTCTTGCTTCTGGCCTGGCTCCTCCGGAATTGGCTCAAGTTCCTAATTCCACCATTCTAACTGATCTTGCTCGGGTAGAGAATGCAGGTGCCTAGGAGGAGGCAGGTGTTCAGGAGAGGGCCGTTACCAGGGCCAATGATAGGTTTGAAAATTTTGGACCTCAGTTCAGATACGAGGGGCAGAAGACTTAGTTTTTCTTCTCTATTTTTGTTTGTTTTTGGAGCTTTCGTATTTGTAAGCCTTGGCCACTGGGGGCCATATCTAATAAAAAGTTTGAGATATTTAGAACATAATCAATGAATATTTGCTTTGCTCTTTGATATTGTGGTCACTTTTATGTCTTTAGGGCTCTTATGGCCTACTCTTTGATAATGTGTTGTATCTTCCGGGATCTCGAGGCTATGCGAGAGATGTCACAACACTTAATTTTTTTTAAATCTTTGATCATTTGTGGATCGGTATTGGGTCTTTCAGGATCTTGAGGCCATGCGAGAGATGTCACAACATTTAGTAAGTAAATTTTTTATCATTTGTGGATCGGTGTTGTGTTTCGGGCTCTTGAGGCCATGCGAGGGATGTCACAACACTTAGATAATTTTGTAAAATTTTGATCACTTGTGGATTGGTGTTGTGTCCTTCGAGCTTTTGAGGTCATGCGAGTGATGTCACAATGCTTAGATAATTTTGTAAAATTTTGATTGCTTGTGGATTGGTGTTGTCTCTTTAGGGC
Source organism: Cornus suecica (assembly GCA_963922005.1). Taxonomy (NCBI): domain Eukaryota; kingdom Viridiplantae; phylum Streptophyta; class Magnoliopsida; order Cornales; family Cornaceae; genus Cornus; species Cornus suecica. Next base: position 56,214,789 of record OY998246.1, read on the forward strand.
TCTTGAGGTCATGCGAGAGATGTCACAACACTTAGATAAGTTTGTAAAATTTTTTATCAAGAAGAGATATTTTACTGATGGAAATATATTATGTCGGGCACTGATGCCTTTTTTACAAAAATGAAGAAATTGGATAAGTGAAAATGAGCGGCCTGGCAACGGGTAGTACCTTTTCAGTCGGGAAGCATTTTGGGATTTTGGCTCCATCCGTCCTCATTTTTACAGAGGTAGTATGCCCCGTGCCCGATGACTTCGGTGACAGTGTATGGGCCTTCCCAAGGCTCTTTAAGCTTGCCAACCAGCCCAATTTTTTGCCTAAGGACCATGTCTTTGATCTGGAACTCCCTTATTTTAACCTTTTGGTTGAAGTGATTCCTAACGCGTTGCTGGTAAGCTGCCAATCTGATCCCTACTGCTTCCCTCATTTCATATAGCAGATTTAGGTTGTGAGCCAGATGCTGGTTGTTCGGGCCCTCCTCCCAAGCCTCGCTCTTTGGGGTTGGTAATTTGACCTCTGTCGGGATCACAGCCTCAACTCCATATGCCATGGCGAAAGGCATATCCCCGGCAGGCTGTCTGGGAGTTATTCTATACGACCATAGTACATCGGGTAGCTTTTCCAGCCAGGCGCCCTTAGCTTCCACAAGCTTCTTTGCGAGAGTGTCAAAGATGGTTTGGTTAGTTTTCTCATCCTGATCGTTTCCTTGAGGGTACCCCACAGATGAAGTGTTTTAATTGATATCGTGTTCGACAAAGAATGTTCTTACTTTATGGTTATCCAAATTTCTTCCATTATCCATCATAATTGTTCTAGGAAGCCCGAACCTGCATATTATGTGACTCAAGATGAATTTGATGACATGGTTTCTCTTGATTGATGGATAAGCTTCAGCCTTTACCCATTTAGTGAAGTAATCAGTAGGTAGCTGTACGTGGGTGGTCGATCGTACTGCTTTTGGGAGAGGTCCAATAATATCCATTCCCCATTAGACAAAAGGATGCGGGAGCTCGGTCGGGTGCAGAAATTCCAGTGACTGATGGATAGCATCCCCGTGCATCTGGCATGCTTTGCACCTTCGGACGTAGGCTTCAGTGTCCCGAGTTAGGTATGGCTAGAAATATCCTTAAGACAAGATCTTGTGGACAAGAGACCTGCCTCCAGAATGATTCTCACAGACCCCACTGTGGATTTCTTCCATCACTGCCTGGGCCTTGGAGGGAGTTACACATTTTAGGTATGGTCCCAAAAATGACTTTCGGTAGAATTGGCCCTTGAAGATAGAGTATCTAGCTGATTTCATACGAATCTTTTGGGCTTCCGCTTTGGACTCGGGGTGGGTCTCGTTGCTTAAGTAGTCCATTAATGGATCCATCCAACTGGGCTTCCACAGGATCAACATTACTTGCTCCGGCTCCTGGATGCTAGATCTGGCTAGGAGATCCACCAGCACTACTCGGGTTGAATCCTTGTCAGCCGATGATGCTTGATTGGCTAAGTGGTTAGCTGCGGTGTTCTCATTTCTTGGAATTTGATTGAAGTTCAGCCTTTGGAAACCCTCGGATTCTTTAAGTACAAGAGCCCGATACGATTCCATTTTCGGGTCCTTGGTGGCGTATTCCCCAGTGATTTTCCAGATGACCAGATTGGAGTCGTTATACACCGAAAGGCTTTGGATCTAAAGGATTTTGGCCAATTTTAGACCGGATATGACTGCTTCGTACTTGGTTTCATTGTTAGTTGCTGGGAACTATAGCCTTACCGATATCTGGAGGTGGGTTCCATCGGGTGTTTTAATCTCTATTCCGACCCCGGACCCATTTGAACTAGCAAAACCATCCACAAATAGCCTCCACATGATCGGCATGTTAGAATGATCAGTATCCTCAGTCTCTTCCTCCAGCAAAAAGTTTATCAGTGCCTGATCTTTGATGGAGACTCGGGGGATATAAGTAATGTCGTAAATGCCTAATTCGATGGCCCATTTTAAGATCCTGTCAGAAAGGTCGGGTTTTGACATAATGACCCTGATGAGAGTAGTAGTTAGGTCCATAATAGGGTGAGCTTCAAAGTAATGCTTGAGGCATCATTTTGCATTTATCAGAGATATGACCAGTTTCTCCTGCTTGCTATACCGGGTTTCAGCATCGGCCAAAGACTTGCTTGTGTAAAAGATGAGCATCTTGAGATTTTTATCCTCCCAAACGAGGGCTGTGCCTGTTGAAACTGCTGAAATTGCCAAGTACAAGTATAGGACTTCATCGGGTTCTGGAGTAGCCAGGATCGGAGGTCTGATCATGTACTCTTTCAGTTTGGATAATGCCTCAGTCTGCTTTGGGCCCAAGACCTCACATTTCCTTACTTTAATTGCTTGGAAGAAGGGTCTCCAGCGATCGGTAAGTCTTGCAATGAATCTGCTAAGAGCGACCAATCTCCCTTTTAGGATCTGAACCTCCTTATGTGTTCGGGGTTCTTTCATTTCCATTAGGGCTTTGACTTGGGTCGGGCTGGCTTGTATTCCCATCCGATCCATAATATGCCCCAAGAACTGGCCAGACAACACACCGAAAGAACATTTGGTCGGGTTGAGTTTAATGCCATGCTTTCTCAGGGTGTCAAATATTTGTTGTAGATGCCCCAGATGGCTTCCTTTTCTTTTTCTCTTTACCACAGTATCATCAATGTATGCCTCAATTACGGTTCCCATCATTCCTTTGAAGATCTTGTTGATTAGCTGTAAATGCTAAAAAATTCACAACACAAAAATAGAATACTTTATTCAGATTTTGCTTTCCTTATATACATTATCTTTTTGGGCTTTGAGCCCATTAGGGAAATATTTTCTTGCTTACATCATTATTTTGTCTATTGCTTACGTCACTAACTTGATCCTCAAGTTTATTCTAAAGTATTCCACGAAATGGGCCTTTGGGGTGGGCCTTTCCTTCGGGCTTTTTCCTTTGTTGGGCTAGCGGGCTCTTCCCTTAGTGGACTTGACAGAATTCGTACATACACATGCCCACTTCTTGATCATGGGCTTGTTTTATTGAAGTCCCATCATCGAGAAGAAAACATGTGGAAGGGGATACATACATCACCCCTGTCGGGTGACATGGCGGTTGCATTAAATGGGGCAGTTACTGCAGTCATTTCAAATTCAATTACATGGCCCTTATGGCCTTGATTGTCGCGAAGTGGGCTGGAGGGACGACTCGATGCTCTGTTCTTTGTGCACATGACCCATAGCATTCTTCGGTACCCCCTATGAATAACAAGACATTCATTCACCAAACTCTTCTTGGATTTCTAAATTCTTATTTTTCTCTGTAACTTAGCTTTTTCACTTCAGAGCTTTCCTCTGTAAAAATTCTTAATTCTCAGTGTCTTTTCTGCCAAAATCGGCCCTTTTATTTCACCGAAAAAACTCTCAGTTCCTCTCTGGAGTCCACTTCTAGTGTAAGTTCCTTCTTTTCATTCTTCTACCTTTTTGTCATTATGTCAGAGAACGATGATACCCAATCTTCTAGTGATATTCATCCTACCTCAATTGACCCTGACGCCTCTCTCAGCCTTTCATCAAGTTAAGTGGTCAGGACAGCCAGATCCAGTCCCCCAAAGGTTACCCAAACTATCAATGTTGGCAGGGCTCCATCTAGAGAACAGGCTGCGGGTAGTTCGGGGACCCGATTCTATACAGATCCCCTCCCTACTATACTTAAGAAGGATATGGTTTTGAAAAAGTTGAAAGAGAAAACAAGAGTTCCTGACGGGGTAACCATCAAACTTTACCCAAATAAATTGGACTTTAGGATAGGGGAGGGGTTCGGGATGACCAGATTCTTCTTTCAGATTACCATATTCAGGTCATTCGTTTCCCCATCCACCCTTTCTTCCTCTTCGTTTTGTCCACTCTAGGTCTGGCCCCACTCCAAGTCGGGCCAAACTTCTTCAGGATTTTGGCCATAGTATTGTTGTTCAATCGGGATCTGGGTTTGGATCTGGGTTTAGCTGAGGTCCTGTTTTCTTACAAGTTACAGGATCAGAAAGACTGTCGGGGTCATTATAATATTTTTCCCTTTTAGGGGAGAAAGATGTGTGATGGTACTGAGAAATCCAGTAAGGGTTGGAAAGAGAGGATAATCCTAGTGAGCGGGAGTTAGAGGCATCTCAATTCAGAGGGATTTATGATCCCTAGAGTGTTCACCCAACACCTATTCCCCTTTTTCAAACCCTATCATAGGGGAAATTACTTCTGTGAACTGTGCAATGACAAGTTAGGTGGTCATGTTCTTGAATTTTTTGGAGAGCCTGATATCTATAAAACTTCAGATTTCATTAAATCTCGTTTTGATCTCCTTAAATCCAAAGTTTAGGTTAAACCTTTGAGGATGTGTCCTAACTACTTGATTGGTACTGATTTGCAGGAACTGTCATAAGAAGGAGTAATAATTATGTTAAGGATTCCTCAACCAAGTATGAAAAGAAAGAACAAGAGGGGACCGGGCCCCTCAGCCCATCCTGCTAACCCTTCCGGATCCACTCCTTCAGCTCCCATGGATTTGCCACCACCACCCCTTTTAGGAGAACCTCCAATTATCCTGTCTCCCCATCCATCTGGAGGGGAGGCTGCTACCATTCCTAGTCTTCTTCCTTCTAGGGAAAATCCAGCTTCTGCTTCGGGTGGTGAGGTGGCCACCTTGCCTCATTCACCTCTGACGGGAACCCCTCGTCTGATGTGGCATCAGGTGTGCAAAAATATGTGGTTAAAAATAACACCTAAATGACTTTAGGTTTTACCATACGTAAACGCACGTATCAATTATAGAATAATAAAGTAGCTTGAGTAAGGGATATCAATCCCACAAAGACTGAGATTGTTCACTTTAATAATTTAGAAACACCGAATTATATTTTCTAAAAGCTTGTTTGTTTGGGTGGTCGAAAGACCAAATTATCTAATCTTGACTAAATTAACTAAAAAACAAAGTAAATTGGTTTTGACTCAGATGAGAGAGAAAACAAGGGTTTTCATCACTCCACCACTAACCACATAATATAGTTCATTATTGTTCCAATTGTAAGAGGGCGATCCATAACTGTGAATCAGGTCGTATCGCAGATAGCTAAATACGACCCCAAAAAGGAGTACCATCAATCGGATCGCGACAACCCGTCTCATGACTGACCTAACTAGTACATGTCAATTGTGTTACTCTAATCTACTCCTAATGCATGAAAATAAACTAAAGCATGTCTATATTAAATCGCCAAGGCACGACCTATGTCAACCTAGGGTTTCAAGTTTCATTACCACCATTGTGTAGAAAACCATGATTAAACATCCGAGTTCTAGCCCATATTGAATAATCATAATTGTGCAAAATAATATATTTATTCCATTTAAGACAAGAATTTAGAACAAACATAGAATTTTATATTACAAATCAGTACGGTCTCTTAACTACTACAATCATCATAGTATGGTCACAGATTCCCCTCGTTTATAGTTAAAAATAATAAAAGAATTACATTACTTGGCTAGGGTTTTGCTAGAAAATCCTAGATACTGAGTTAGTTGGCCATGGTAAAAGGTGACTACATCATTGATGTAGAAACGCTCTCCATAGTCTTCTTCGTCGGATCTCTAGGTTTGAATATGGATCTCAACAATAGCAAATCTGAATGAATGAACAACGTCCAAAAACTCACGTCTGAACTCTCCAACTCCACAGACCTAACTTTGATGTATGGTCTGTATATATAGGCAATGGCATAGAGATGCCCTTTTTAGTCTTTTCACTCTCAAAACTCATCAAAACCCTAAATATAAGTGTATATACATATATACAGAGGTCTGGAGTTGTGGGCACGTCTTTCAATTAAGCCCGAAGTGAAATAGGAAAAATCATACAGAAATCCTCAAAGTTGCCGCACTTACGCTTGGAGGCTACGCTTCAAGCATAAGTCCAAGCATAGATTTTTCAATTCTAGCCACTTGTTGGTACTGGAAGCGTAGGCACAAGCGTAAGGTTTTTATGGAAAACCACTCATCTCCGTGAATGTGCCAAAACGTCCGTCTCAAACCCACGATACTTTTTACTGAAGATAACGACTTCTGAAATGCCATTTTTGCCCTCCGGGAGCCATTTTTGTCTTGGACTGCCTCTTTGACTCTCCTCTTGGATAGAAAGAACATATTCTTCAGTTAATTCACCAAAGTTAGCTCTATTTCTTCATTGAGCTCCTGAAACATGCTTTAACACGCAAATAGCATAAAAATACCAAATAATGTAATGAAATAACATAACAATACTGAGTTAAGGGGTTAAAATGACTAATACTTGACACCTATCATCGTCCCAGATCTGAGGAGGATCAACCCGATTGGTCAGTTCGGCCCCGTTTGATGACGACAACTTCTCCAAGTATAGTGGTGGAGTCCGAAGCTGTAACACAACCCAAGCAACCCATCCTTTGGAATCCAAGGATAAGGCTTCCAGGTGGTGGGTTCTTGGTCACTGGGAGCGAGACCATTAAAGATGATATTGCTCTTCGGGAGATGGGTCTTCAGATCTGAACTCCATCTGACCGAAAGGCTATCAAGAGGTGGATAAGGGGAGTTGGCCTTGTCTGGCACTGATATGGCAATGACGGTGGTTTGTATGCAACTTTATGGTAGATGCTCTACCTGGTACAAGCTTATAATTCGAAGCTTAAGGAAGACAACAGGGTCTTTAGGCAATTAGCAGAGTATCTAAGGCTAAAGAAGGAGGGCAGGAAGAAAACGGTTGCCTTGCTGGTGACTGCCAATGAGAAATTGGAAACTCAGACTGTTCGGGTTATTTCAACGGAGCAACAACTTCAAGTAGTCCAGCAAATGATTAAGGAGATTAATGAGGCTCATCAGACCCTGATGGTGCAAAACCAAGAGATTGTGGATGAGAATGAGGGCTTGAAGGCTGATAATGAGGGTTTGAATACCTCAAATGAGAAACTTTTGGAGGAGAAGGTTAAGACTAATAATATTTTGGCCGTGGAGAGGTCCACGGTGGAAATGTGTCATCGGGGTGGCAACCAGATGTACAAACATTTCTATGACACTTCCCAATACCAATGGGCATATATGATATAACCTACATACCTCGGGTCTTTATCAAGGGTCAGGCAATGGTAAACTTCTTACTTGAGGAAGAAACTGAAGAGCCCGATGGCAGCACGAGCCAGATACCTGGAAGCTATTTGTGGATGGGTCAGCCAGTTTAAACGGGTTAGGGTCAGCTTGGAGATCCAGATGCCCGATGGTACCCATCTCCATATGTCAGTACGACTGTAGTTCCCGGCTACCAATAATAAGGTCGAGTTTGAAACGATCATATCCGGTATGGGATTGGCCAAAAGCCTTCAGATCCAGATCCTAGTAGTGCACAATGACTCCTAATTAGTCATTCGGCAAATCAAGGGAGAGTACGAAACAAAGAATACAAAAATGGAGTCTTATCGGGCACTCGTATTAAAGGAAATAGAGCACTTTCAAAAAATAAATTTCACCCAAATCCCAAGAAATGAAAACACTGTAGTTGACCACCTGGCTAGTCAGGCATCCTCAGCTGGTGAGGACCTGACCCGGGTTGTGTTGGTGGATTTCTTGGCTAGACCAAGCATTCAAGAACCCGAGAAAGTAATGTTTATTCCATGGGAACCTAGCTGGATGGATCCCTTGGTAGATTACCTCAGGCATGGAGCCCTCCCGGAGAACAAAGCTGAAGCTTGCAAGATCCGGATGAATTTAGCCCAATATTCAATCATAAGAGGCCAACTCTATAAAAAATCATTCTCGGGTCCGTACTTAAAGTGTGTGACCCCCTCTGAAGCAAGGGCGGTGATAGAAGAAATCCACAGCGGGTCATGCGGGAACCACTCTAGAGGAAGATCCCTTTCTCACAAAATACTCTCCCAAGGCTACTTTTGGCTTCATATGTCACGGGACACCAAGGACTATGTCCTAAGGTGCAAAGCATGCCAAATGCATGGAGATGCTATCCATTGGCCTCCAAAATTCCTGCACCCGACTATGATCCTGCATCCCTTCACCCGGTGGGGAATGGATATCGTGGGCCCTCTCCCGAAGGCCATACGGTCAACCACCCATGTTCTTTTAGCCATTGACTATTTCACGAAATGGGCAAAGCCCAAAGCTTATCCAACAATTAAAAGCCGTCATGTCATCAAGCCCATCTGGAACCATATAATATGCAGGTTCGGGCTATCGAGAACAATTATGATGGATAACGGAAGAAACTTGGACAACAGGAAGGTAATGGCATTTTTTGCCAAGGGCCTGTTTGGTAACTTGGTTTTGGTTTTGGTTTTGGTCTTGGTCTTGGTCTTGTGATTTTGGTCTTGGTGGTCTTGGGTGCTTTTAGGTAAATCTAAAACCATGTTTGGTAAGGAGTTGGTATTAGTCTTGGTATAATTATATATATATACTAATATGTATTAAAAATATATAAATATGAAAATATATATATAAAATTGGAAAAAAATATTAAAATAAATATATATAATTAAAAAATATTTAAAATTCCCGAAAACAATTGACATTTCTATTTTTTTATTCCAAAAAATATATATATAATCGAAAACAATATTTTAAAATATTAAAATTATATATAAAATTCAAATAATATATATTAAATTCAAAAAAATATATATAATTCAAAAAATATATAAAATTCTGAAAAATTATATTATACACTGAAATTTTTTAAAAATTTAGAAAAAAGGATATAAAATGGGGAAAAATATATAGATTCAAAATAAATATATAAAATTCAAAAATCATATAAAACAATATTTAAATTTCTCTTTTTTTTTAAATTCAAAAAAATAAATATATAATTGATAAAAAAAATTTAAAATGTGAAAATTATATATAAAATTCAAATAATATATATTAATATATATATATATATATATATAATTGATAAAAATATTTCTCACTTTCCATAAAATTATATTTTCTAAAAAACTATTTCCATAAAATTATAAAATTTTCTCACTTTCCAGAAAATATAAAAAAGTGCGAAGTATTTATAATTTTTTCCAAAATGTTTTTCTCCAACTTAATTTTTTGAAAATATTTTTTTTCATAATATATTTTTTGAAAAAATATATATTTTAAGAAAATTATATTTTGAAAAAAATATTTCCAGAAAATTATAAAACATTTGCACTTTTCTTTTATTTTTTGAAAAGTGCGAAATATTTATATTTTATTATAAAGTTTTCGCACTTTTTTTATATTTTTTTAAAAGTGCGAAATATTTAAAATTCAAAACTATATATATAATTCAAAAAAAATATAAAATTTTGAAAAATCATATTAAAATATGATTTTTTTCCAAAGATATTTTTTTCAAAATATAAAATTTGAAAAATACTTTTCCGAAAATTTATTATGTCCCAAAATATAAAAATCTTTCCGAAAAATATTGTTTTTGCGAAAAATAGATATTATGTTCCAAAATATCATATTTTGCGAAAAATATATATTATGTTTCAAAATATGATTTTTTTTCCGAAAAATAATTTTTTTCTAAATATTATATATTATTTTTTTCAAAATAATTCATATTTTGGGCCATATATATATATAGAGAGAGAGAGAGAAGTCAAAATTGGTAGCCCAAAACCAAGTTCAAAAACCACCAACGAAACATGGTTTGGTCTTCAAATCAAAAACCAAAACCAAAACCAAGCCCAAAACCCACTTCCCAAACAAGCCCCAAACACGACATCAATAAAAACACATCTTTAGTCGGGTACCCCTAAGGGAATAGATAAGTTGAGAGGATAAACTAAAACATCTTCGACATTCTAGCAAATAAGCTCGAAGAAGCCAAAGGGGCTTGGTTAGAAAAACTGTCTGAAGTACTCTAGTCGTACAAAATGACACCCAAGCAACCCATCGGGGAAACGCCATTTGCCATGGCATACGACGCTGAGGTTGTGATCCCTACAGAGGTCAGAGTTCTAACCTTCAGGAGCCAGGCCTGGGAAGATGACCCTAATAACCAACATCTGGCTCACGACTTTGATCTGTTGGGAGAAAGAAGAGAAATAACAAAGATCAGGTTAGCAACCTACCAACAACGTGTCCGAAATCATTTCAATCAAAAAGTTTGAAGAAGAGAATTCTAGGTCGGAGACATGGTCCTTAGGTGAAAGTCGGGCTCGTAGGCAAGCTCAATGAGCCCTAGGAGAGCCTATACACCATCACCAAATTTATCGGGCGCGGGGCATACCGCATCCGAAAAAATAAAGATGGTAGAATGGAGCCAAACTCCCAGAACGCCTCTCGCCTGAAGAGGTACTACCCGTAGAGGGCCAATTTGATTTCATCTTACCTTGTTCCTTTATTTCTGTAAAAAGGTCTCAGTGCCAAATCAATTAAATTGATATCAGTAAAATTGTCTTTTCTTGTTAAAGATAGCTTATAGATGATTACTGATGCAAAAATTATCCAAGCGTTGTTATGTCTCTTGCATGGCCTTAAGAGGTCGAAAGACACAACATCGATCCATAAGTGATTAAAATTTTACAAAAATTATCCAAGCATTGTCATGTCTCTCGGATGGGCTCAAGAGCCCTAAAGACACAACACCGATCCATAAGTGATCAAAATTTTACAAAAATTATCCAAGTGTTGTCATGTCTCTCGCATAGCCTTAAGAGCCCGAAAGACACAACATCGATCCATAAGTAATCAAAATTTTACAAAAATTATCCAAGTATTGTCGTGTCTCTTGAATGGACTCAAGAGCCCGAAAGACAACACTGATCCACAAGAGATCAAAATTTTCCAAAAATAAATTTGGTGTTGTCATGTCTCTCGCATGGCCTCAAGAGCCCGAAAGACACAACACTGATCCACAAAGCTATTTAAGTGTTATCAAAGTCTTACAAAATAAATCAAGTGCTAGCAAAACTGTTCTCAAATTTTTCATTAAAATTTAGGCCCCGATGGCCAAGGCTTACAAATATAAAAGTTCCAAAAACCAACAAAAATAAAGGATTGGCTATAAACTTAAGTGTTCTGCCCCTGGTATCCAAACTGAGGCCCAAAACTCTCTTCCATTCTGTCTCTGGGCTTGGTAACAACCCCCTCATGACCACCAGTATCGGGTAAAACATTATGATCAGGGACCAAAGCCAATTTAGATGAAACCGGGTCAGAACCAGAAATAGACTAGAGAAGAGGCTTGGTCAGGAATTCACTAAAAATGAGATCATCTGGGCCTTCAACCAGATCATTGTATGGCAAAGCAATGCCAAATGACTCATCCAACTCTTCCACTGAGGCAAAATCCCATTCTTCAGCAGGTTTTTGGAAGTCCAGAAAGCAAGTCCTCCAGCCATATTCAATCCATTGATAGTACTAGCTTCTCTTGTCTATTGTATCGGGTTTCAGCCTCCGCCAAGGATTTGCTAGTGTAGAAAACAGGCATTTGTAAGATTTCATCCTCCTTGATGAGGGCTGCACTGGTTGAAACAGAGGAAGTTGCCAGATAAAGATACAAGACTTCATTGGATTCCGGTGTGGCAAGGATTGGGGGCTTGTCCATATACTCCTTCAATCTTGTGAGGGTCTCGGATTGCTCTGGGCCCCAGACTTCACCTTTCTTTGCCTTTATTGCCTGAAAGAATGGTTTGCCCTGGTTGGTAGGTCTTGAAATGAATTGGCTAAGGGCAACCACTCTTCCCATCAGGACTTGAATATCTTTATGTGTTCGAGGTTCCTTTATTTCCATTAGGGCTTTGACTTGTGTTGGGCTAGCCTGAATTTCGGTCCGGTCCACGATGTGTCCCAGGAACTGTCAAAATGACACACTGAATGAACATTTCTCCGGGTTGAGTTTCATTCCATGTCTCCTGAGGGTGTTAAATACTTGTTGCAGATGTCCCAGATGGTCCTCTTTTTTTATACTTTTGACCACAGTGTCGTCGATATATGCTTCGATCACACCAATCTCTGGAAAGTAGCACCTGTATTTTTCAGTCCAAAAGACATAACTTTAAAGTAGTAAGTACATGTTTCAGTGATGAAGGATTTATTTTCCTCGTCGGCCAGGTTCATCCTTATCTGATTATACCCCGAGTATGCATCAAGGAAAGTTAACCGCTCATAGCCAATGGTAGCATCCACTATCTGATCAATTTTTGGCAAGGGGAAGCTATCCTTTAGGCATGCTCTATTCAGATCAGTAAAATCAACATAAACCCTCCACTTACCATTCTTTTTTTGGACAACTACCACATTGGCAAGCCAATCGAGGTATTTCACTTCCCTGATGAACCCTTTCTAGAGCAATCGGGATACCCCTTCTGCTATGTTCTGTTTTCTATGTGCTCCCATGCGACTTTGTTTCTACTTGATTAGCCTTACATTCGGGTCAACCTGTAGGGTGTGCTGGGCGATAGCGGGATCAATACCAGGCGTATATGTGTGTCCCCAAGCGAAGACATCAGAATTGTTCTGATGTTGGTACCTGCATAGGTGACTCTTTTGGACTTATCGGGTATTATGGATATTAGCTATAGAGGCTCGACCACAATTGGGGTACCCGAGATCCCTTCCTTTAATTGCTATTTGGGATTTGGACCCCGATCTTCGATACTGATCTCCTTCACGTTTTTCTCTTTCCTGATCTCCTTTAGGGTAACATCATAACATTCTTTTGTAGCCACTTAATCTCTTTTGATGTCTATGATGTCAAACCCGTTCGGGCCTATGCACCTCAACTTTTGATGTAGGATTGATGGTACCCTCCGCATTCGGTGGATCCACCCTCTTCCCATGAGCAAGTTATACGATGGCTTTACGTCCACTATGACAAAAGTTTCTAACAAGGTCCTTTGAGAAACAGATACTAGTAATTGGACTTCCCCCATTGGGTCAACTTGCCTCCCGTCGAACCCTGCAATAGGGCTTCGGGAGGTCACCACTTCGCTTGGACTGATTTCGAGCTTCTCGAAGGCTCACTTGGTGATGATGTTAGCGTTGTTTCCCGGATTAATCATGACTTTCTTCACGAGGTAGTTTTCCACCATCAATGTAACAACCAGTGGGCTATCATAAGGGGTCTGGATGTTCTGAAGGTTTGTAGTAGAAAAGATAATATGTGATTCTCCTGTTCGATGGTGGACTTCACTCACTTCGTTAATTTTCCTTATCTTTCGGGCATAACGCAGCTGGCTCCGGTTGGATCCTTCCGTCTCCTTAGAGGTGGGGCCATCGAGAATCATGTTGATAATTCTGACTGGCTGTGCAGTTGTGGGGATTCCGGGGAGCGTTGGGCACATGCTGATCAACCCTTGGTCTGTCCCGTTGGATGTAATCCTGGAGCTCACCTCGAAGTACCATTGCCTCCACTTGGTGTCTAAGATTTCGGCACTCATTGGTAATGTGCCCAAAATCATTGTGGAAGGCGCGGTGCTTTGATTTATCTCTTTGATCTAAAGGTTGCCTGATAGGTGGTGGGGGTTGGAAGATTCCTATGGCTTTATTTTCTTGATAAAGTTTGGCAAGGCTGACCCTCAGGGGAGTCACTTTCTCTTCAAATTCGGGATGCTTTACTGGGTTCGAGGCTAAAGAACCCGAAGTACTTGAGTGTTTTTGCTCGGCCACCGGTTCTTTCAATCGGGCTTCAACATTGACAAATGCTTCCCCCTTTTGATGGATAGCCTCTTCCTCATCTACCCTCAAGTATCCTTGGGCTCTGGAATTTAACTCCCCGATGCCCGATGGAGGGCGCTTCACTAAAGACTGATAAAACTTAGTTCCAGGAATCAGGGCCATTCGGAAGGCTTCGACGACAGAGTGCTGATCACAGTTGTCGATGGAGAAAAACTCAATGTTGAATTGGGACAAAAAACTCTTTAGGGATTTTCCTTTCTCATGGATCATCGTGAAGAGGTAGGATATGATTTTTTTCTGTCTCTTGTTCTTGTAATACTAGGCAATAAAGAACTTGATCAGCTGTTGCCAGCTATCGATGGATCCGAGTGGTTGCTTCTTGAACCACAATAAAGCTGCATCAGTGAGACTTGTGGAAAACACCTTACAAAACAAGGCCTCGTTCTCAACATACATAGTCATTTTTTAGTGAATATGATAGATGTGTTCATCGGGATCCTTAGTGCCATCATAAGGGATAAATCGAGGCATGACAAACTTCTTTGGGAAGGGCTTCTGAGTTATCTCAGGAATGAAGGGTGACTGTATCAACTCAATAGAGGCCTGAACGGCCAAATCGTCAGTAGATTGGTCCTCAAGTCTCTCAGGACCCTTCTCTGGAACTCGACCATCATCACCTAGAGCTTCTGGGGGGTCATGGCCTCGTCGGCGATGGGAGCATTTCCTAGGCGATGAAAGGATTAGGCATGCTCCTATAGCCCGACGTCACCCTCCTGGTTTTGGTAACGGATGGGTGCTGCTGGTGGAAGAGCCACCCTCGCCATAAGCTATGCGTTCTACTTCTCAAGAGCTTGGCTCCATTCTTCAGCGTCTATTAGGTGTTGCAAGATTTGTTCAATGGTTTGAGAACCACCTGCATGGTTGTCTCCGGTGGTCGGAGTATCCACTTGGAAACGGGTTACAGGCATGGTTGTTTGAAAGGTAGAAGAATAGTATGAAGACAGATCTAGAGGGTGAATATGAGTAGAAACAAGCTCAACTATAAGGATAAGAAGACGAACACAGATCTAGATGGCGAAGGTACAGCCACAGATCTGAAAATGAATAGAAATAAGCTCAACTGTAGAGATGGGAAGATGATCACAGATCTGGAAGGTGAAGAAATCACAGGTTTGGAATCAAGGCATTCCCACAGATGGCGCCAATGTGTAAATGCTAAAAAATGCACAACATAAGTATAGAATACTTTATTTATATTTTGCTTTTTTTATATACATTCCCTTTTTGAGCTTTAAGTCCATTAGGGCAACATTCTCTTACTTACATCATTATTTTGTCTATTGCTTACGTCACTATCTTGATCCTCAATTTTATTCTAAAGTATTCCACGAAATGGGCCTTTGGGGTGGGCCTTTCCTTCAGGCTTCTTCCTTTGTTGGGCTAGCGGGCTCTTCCCTTAGTGGGTTTGACAGAATCCGCATGTACACTAGTCTTTGGAAGGTGGTACCTGCATTCTTAAGTCCGAAAGACATAACTTTAACGCAATAAGTACATATTTCTGTGATAAAAGGTGTTTTTTCCTCATCGGCTGGATTCATCGTTATCTGATTGTATCCCGAATAGGCGTCGAGGAAAGTTAGGAGCTCGTATCCAGTTATTGCATCTACCATCTGATCAATCTTTGACAGGGGGAAGTTAACCTTGGGACATTCTTTGTTGAGGTCAGTGAAATCCACACAGACCCTCCACTTACCATTCTTTTTCTAGACTACCACAATATTAGCAAGCCATTCAAGATACCTCACTTCCTTAATAAACCCTGCCTGAAGCAGGTGGGACACCTCCTCGGCAATGATCTGATTCCTATGGGCCCCCATGCGTCTTTGTTTATACCTGATCGGTTTCACGTTTGGGTCCATATGTATAAAGTATTAGGCAATAGTGGGATCAATACCGGGCATGTCCATGTTCCCCCATGCGAAAATGTTAGAGTTGTCATGCAAGAATTTATTTAATTCCTTTAATTCACAATGAGTAAGGTTTGTACCTGCGAATGTAACTTTATCGGGCTGATTGAGTATGATGGATATCTCCTTTAGAGGCTCTACCATGATCTGAGGACCCAACTCCCCTTCCTTTAGTTGCTATTTGGATTCGGGGTCCCAATTCCCATCGCGGGTCTCCCCTTGGTCCTTTTTTTTCCTCATTCCCTTCAAGGTAACGACATAACACTCCTTAACTGCTATATGATCCCCTTTGATGTCAAAGATGTCAAAATCGTTGGGGCCCACACACCTCATCATCTGATGAAGGGTTGACGGTACCCCATGCATTCGTTGGGTCCAACCCCTTCGCATGAGCAAGTTGTATAATGGTTTTACGTCCATTATGATGAAGGTCTCTATAAGAGTTATTTGGGCTGCGGACACCGGCAATTGGACCTCCCCTATGGGCTCGACCTATCTCTCGTCAAATCCCGCAATGGGACTATGGGAGGTTATAATTTCCTTCGGGTCAACTTCGAGCTTCAAAGGCCCATCTGGTGATGATTTTGGCGCTGCTCCTCGGGTCAATCATGACTCGCTTGATGAGGCAGTTGGCCACCATTAGGGTGATGACCAACTGGTCATCATGGGGGGTCAGGATGTTACGAAGGTCGTCAGTGGAGAAAGTGATTTGTGCATTACCTGTCTAATGGCGGACCTCATTGACCTCGCCAATTCTCTTCATTTTGTGGGCTTTGCGCATTTGAGACCTGCTGATTCCTTCCCTTTCCTTGGGGGCGGGACCACCATGAATGATATTGATAATTATGACGGGCTGCTCAGCTGCAGGGTTCCGATGGGCATTAGGTGTTGGCTGCATGGTTCTTGGCCCATCATGTTGGATGTAATCCCAGAGCTGTCCCCTCATCAGCATGGCCTTCACTTAGCGTCTGAGACTCCGGCACTCGTTGGTCACATGACCGAAGTCACTGTGGAAGGCGCAGTGCTTGGACTTATCCCTTTGGTCCAAGGGCTATCTAATAGGTGGTGGTGTCTGAAAAATTCTTTTGGCTTTGTTCTCTTGATATAGCTTTCCTAGACTGACCCTCAGGGGGGTCGACCTTTCTTCAAATCTTGGGCGCTTCACGGGAAAAGGGGTAGAAGGGCCCGACGAGGTGGTAGAACCCGAAGAGTTGAGAGATCTCAAAGAGTTGGGACGCTTACGAACGGTTCTCATATGGGACTCCACATTCACCAAGGCACTCTTTTCTGGCGAATGGCCTCTTCCTCCTATATCCGTAAGTGGCCTTGGGCTCTAGAATTTAGCTCCCTGATTCCCGATGGTGGCCGCTTTACCAGAGACTGATGAAACTTCATCCCCGGTATCAGAGCCATCCGGAACGCCTCGACAACAGAGTGTTGGTCGCAGTTGTCGATGGAGGAGGGCTCGATGTTGAATCTAGACAAAAAGCTTTTCAGGGACTCCCCCTTCTCTTGAATCATGGTAAAAAGACATGATATGGTTTTATTTTGTCTTTTGTTCCTGTAGTACTGGGAAACAAAGATCTTGGTCAGTTGCTACCAGTTCTCGATGGCTCTGGGTGGCTGCTTCCTGAACCACAGCAGGGCAGCATCGACAAGACTTATGGAAAACACTTTGCAAAGTAGGGCTTCATTTTATGCGTACATGGGTATCTTCTGATGATTCTGGTAGATATGTTTATCGGGATCCTTGGTGCCATCATAGGGGGTAAATCTGGGCATAACGAATTTCTTCGAGAAAGGCTCTCGGGTGATCTCTAGGGTGAAGAGTGATTGGATTGACTCAGTAAAAGCCTGAACGGCCAAGTCATCGGTGGATTGAGCCCTCAGGTCCTCCATGACCTTCATCTAGAACACGACCATGATTTCCTCCAGCTTCTAGGAGGTCAAGACCTCGTCAGTGGTGGGGGTCTTATCCAGATGGTGGGAAGATTTGGCGTGCTCCTCCAGACCCTCACGTTTCTCCCGGAGATGAGGATGAGCAGGCGCTGCAGGAGGAGCGGGTATGTGAGCCATCCTCGCCAGAAGTTCGGCGTTATGCTTCTCTAGGGCCTAACTTCGTTCCTCCGCGGCTTGACATCGCTCTTCGGCGGCCGCCAGTCATTGCAGGATATGCTCAATGGTTTGAAAGGCCCCTGCATGGCTGTCGCCGGTGGTTGGCAACTCAGTCTGAGAACGGGTCACCGACATGGTTGTACGAGAAAGAAAAAACAAGCTCGACTATGGGTGAAAAAATAGAAAAAGGAGCTCAAACCATGAGAGATGGGATAGAAGAACAAGTTCAACTATGAGAGATGGAAAGATGATCAATGGTAATCTTCTAATCTTCCCACAGACGGTGCCAATGTGTAAATGTAAAAAATGTGCACAATACAAGAATGAATGCCTTCATTGACTATTTATCTTCGCTTATATATATTTGTCTTATTGGCCTTTAGCCCATTAGGGCTACATTACTTGACCTACAAACAATTCCTTTTTTACCCATACCCTTTGTTTGACTTACAAGTTGTTCTAGAATCTTTCGGAAGGTGGGTCTGGAATGGGCCTTTATTTTTGGGCCTGGAGTGAGCTCGGGCTTCTGGACTTCAGTTGTCTTTGTTGGGCTGACAGGCCTGATGGGCTTCATAAATCTGCATGTACAGATTCTTAATTGATTAGCTGCTTTCGGAAAGTGCTGATACCGTTATTTAGCATCGATACTCATCTGATAGTCATTTTTAAAACTAATATTGTCTGAATCCATTACACCGGAACCGATACTACGACTTCCAACCATGATATAGATCATCCTTAATAATACACTTCAATAAATGTGCGGCACAACGGTGCATTATTTACCATCGAAGCGAAATAACTTACAAGTTACAACCCATGAACAACTTATATAAAAGACTATAATCAATGCAGTATTTGGTTGTGTAATTCACTGAGATGGTAGATATTTTTCTATCAAATTTTCACTGAGTCTCTTTTGTATGTGACAGTTAAATAAACCTCATATATTCATATATTAAAGGTAAAAATAATAGTTATTGATAAGAGAGAAACCTAATGTTGTACAGCGGTCCAAATAAAATTCAAACAAAAAAAGAATAAAGTTATCGAAATTCAATTAAATAAATAAAACATAATTATATATATTATATAAGTGAAATAAACAAATCAAATTAAATTAATATCCAACAATCATATTGTGCGAGCACCCAACATTGTGAACGATGATTGATATGTAACCCCTCTTCAACTTCCAAAATTTTTAAACAACCTATAAACTTTTTTTCTCATTTCAGAAGTATAAACTTAATTATATTGTCTTTGATTGTGTTTCTGATCATCATAGCAAAGTTGGCTTGAAGGCTTAAAAAAAAAAGAGCAAAAAACAAACATTCTAAATCCAATATGCTCGACAATGCTGTGATACTCATGCAAAATAATTGCACTGGAAATTATGAAATTGCATTAACCTACCAATTTGTTTATATATATATATATATATATATATATATATTTTTTTTTTTTTTGTTGAAGAAAGTGAATTAGTTTTTGACATAACTAATTTTTTTTTAAAACATTTATCATAAATACAAACTATGCATCATGCCCTAAATGACTCCTCATCGTCTCATTTTTTATTACATTTGTCAAATCAAGTCAAATTTGTAGGGTCAATTTTCTTTTGTTCACTTGTGGTGGAACCTCTGTTGCATTAGATTTAGGTGGTGGGATTGATCCTTTGGATAAGTTATATTATCAACTAGAGGATGTACAAAAAAAAAAGATCCAAATTTTGTAGACCGACGGGCCCAATTGTAAGAAAATAATGGTAAAAACCCAAATTATGTATAGACCGACGGGCCCAATTGTAAAAAAGTATTTATGTAAACGGGCCGGCCCAATTGTTTACTAAAACCCGTCCACCGTGATCCGTTGTAGGTTAAATTCATTTTATCAAACCCATCCATTAAAAAAAATAAAAAGACCTCTTCAAATCGAGTTAGATGGGGGCAGACAAATTGTCTACCTCTATGGGCCTACTGCTAATACTAACTAAATCAAATTTAAATTTAAGTTCTGTCCAATGAGGGTCAAATTGCTTCTCAATATTGATATATACACGTAAGATAAAACTGACATCCAAATATAAATTGTTTGTTTTGTTATCATTAAAGACCAATTGCCTTAAGATGATTGAAATGTTAGGCCTTGCATGTTGATGTAGCCTATAATAACACAAAATCACTTTTAATATATACCGAATTTAAGATAATGTCAATAAACTTAGTCCTCATGGACATGATCTAAAAATTGTTAAAGTAATTGTAGATCTAAGTTCTTGACGAGATTATTCCAATAATGTCAAGGACATATAGATCAGTGGATGAGTGAGTGAAGCTCCAAACTACAACAAGGGACTCCCAAATGATTTGGGATTAGAGAGAAAAAGGCAAAGAGTTACACAGAAGATGAGGGTGAGAACATGTAGCAAGGGACAGGTTGTGGCAGATCTGGAGGAGGTGGAGACTGTCTGGGAGCCCAAGGTCTGAAAGGAGGCTTACAGACTGGAGGAGGAGGCTTAGGCTGTGGTGTCTTTGACTTGCCATATTCGACATAATAGTCAAATTTACTAGAGGGTTCGCCTTGGATGCCAACTATGGGATCACCATCGTCATATCGCTTGGAGCCGATACTAAGATGGGTAATATGGCAGGATTGTAATTGGTGCTTGAGGCTTTTCATTTCAGCATCTTTGGCAACAAAGGTTGAAGTGAACGCTTGGTTAGTGTAGGCCATTTGAAGAAGTTCAGTGTGGAGACCTTGGATCTTTTGCTGCAGATCATGGATCAAAAGCTCAAGGGAAGTGAGCTTGCGATTGACAGTGTTCTCAAGAGATTGTTGAGATAAGGCAATTCTTTGCAGAATCTTGTTTAATGCAAGGGCATTGGAGGATTGCCAATTAATAGCGGCTTCGGCAGCAACAACTGTGGTGGAAGATCCATCGGCATGGACTTCTGTAGTATCAGGGATCTTATGCTGATGGGTAATATGCTCGTGGTCATCATGATAAGAAAGAGGTGGGAAGTCAACCTCAGACCAGGAAGATGAGGGTGAGAACATGTAGCAAGGGATGGGTTGTGGCAGATCTGGCGGAGGTGGAGACTGTCTGGGAGCCCAAGGTCTGAAAGGAGGCTTACAGACTAGAGGAGGAGGCTTAGGCTATGGTGTCTTTGACTTGCCATATTCGACTTAGTAGTCAAATTTACCAGAGGGTTCACCTAGGATGCCAACTGTGGGATCACCATCGTCATATCGCTTTTGGAGCCGATACTGAGATGACTTCTTCTTACGGGGCGAAGGTTCATCATCGTCATCTAAGTCGAGAAGACAATCAGAACAGTCACAAACATCGAAATACTTATGGCCAGATAGTGGATCTTGGAAGTAGTAAATGGGATCACCAGAGGATTGGAATTTACTGATGGGGATCTGACTTGAATGACTGAGCATATTTATCTCTGGGGGTTTTGAGGAGAAAAAAGGCAGGGAGGTAGAAGGATTGCCAGGCTTGGGAAAAGTAATGGAAACAGTTCCATCAGGTTTGGTGATGCAGGTTGGATTACTAGAGTGAACTGGTTGAGGCTGTTGGTGAATCTTTTCATAAGAGGTAACCCAAGAGTTGGGGAGAAGCTGGTATAACTCAGCTTTGGATAATTGTTTAGGAATATGGGTACATGTGGCTTGGTGCTGGGTGTTTATATCCAGGAGGAGAGCATCTTGGGAAGCATTGGAAGGGAGGCACATGTCCATGGCATGATTTTGCAATCGATATGCCATTTGGTAGTGTAGAGTGGCTGCATATGTGGTAGGTACCGCAGAAGCACCATGGATCTGAACTTGGATCTGGAGAGCATTGAGGAGGTGTGGATCTTTAAGAGGCATAATGGTATCAGAGCCATGAATACTTAAACCTTAAACCTTTCTGGGTGATTCTCTTATAAAGACTGCATTTGTTCTTCCTTAAGATATTTCTATATAATGTTTTTCGCCTAGGATGCTCTGATACCATTATACAAACACTAAGTAGGCAGGATCAAAACATAAAAATGAAACTGAAACTAAAACTAAAAACTTGGAACAAGAAGAGAGAAGATGGATGAAAACACACTCATATTATTAATGGGACTCTGCCCTTCATAAACACACATACATGCCTTATATAGGCTGAGAAGGAAAACATAAAAGACTAAAAGATCCCTCGTGGGACATACAGACAATAATGAAAGCAGGATATGTCAGCCATGACATCACAAACTAAAAAGACTAAAATACCCTTGCCGATAGTCTGAATGGCAAGAAACAAAAGTGAAGAGACAAATTTGCTCGTACCGACTGGCAATATAACAAGAAAACCTTACTATATCACTCATATGTCACTCACAGACACTTATCAGACATAAAAGCTGACATCACCGAAGGTGGTTGCTGTCTACCAGTCACCAGGAGGACTCCAATCATCTGAGTGCAAGTCCTCTGAATTATAACCACCGGGAGTTGGCTCGATAGGATATGCATGAAGATGAACCCTATAGATTGGGTAGTCTGGATCTTGAAGATCCCATGAGTATTGGGCCTCATGGTCTGCAATAATTTGGAGAATCTTGTGACGCCGATCAGAGGGATAGAAATCCGAATTTCGCCAATTTGCAGTGTCAGGATAAAACAGGAATAGGGAAATAGACTGGGGATAAATTCCATTGTGATGGCAAATCTGAGTTCTGAATGTATCAAAATGGTCAGGTATTTCATAGACTAAGATATTATCATGTCCTGTGAAAAAGGAAACATGAAAATTTCAGAGAATATGGATACCTTGATCAGGAGTGGGCAAAAACTGTTTAGAACTTCAAAATACGAACATGGAATTTTGAAATGGAGTACGACGAAGTTGGTTTTGCCAGTAGGATATATCTCCAAATAGAGTGAGCCAGGAACAAAATTTCATTTGGGCGGAGGGAAGGTTGTTAAAGAGGCATTGAGCAAGATATCGGAGTAACTGAGATTTGTCAAGAATGATTCCGATATGATAAGTGTCCACCAGGTACCATAATAGAAGATAAAGCTCAGGAGAGAAATGAAAGTAAAATGAAGGGTTTATTTCGAAATGGGTGAGGAAGGGATAAACAGGGTGGAAAGGCATGGTTCTGATCGGGCCAGATTCTAACCCATATCGATGTATATAAAGAAGTTGAAGAGAATGAACCATATCACAGTTTCGGGAAATGAGGGTCTTTTCAAGAAGAAGGATTTGGAGATGGAAAGGAAAAGGTAAGGGATCCAAACAAGAGATCATGGGGAAACAGATGGGGTTGATTTCTTTTTTCAGGCGAGATAGGAAATCTGGAAGGATATTGGATTCGCCAGGAATGTGAAGGGCATCGAAAGACCATTGGGCAAACCAATTTGCCCATCGAAGCAGTTGGGCCTTGGGAGGATGTTTTTGTTTAAATTTTAACATATTCGGGAAACTGCTGAGGTCGGTTTCAATCAGGAAGTGGTGTCCAAGGAGATGGAATTCATATTTTTCGATACCTCTTTTGATGGCCAAGATTTCATTGTATGTGGAGTGGTAATGAAGTTCAACTGGAGTAAAAGCTCCACTTTTGTAACCACGGATGGAACGGGATATAGGGTAAAGTTCTTCAAGGAGAACAACACCCCAATAGAGATCAGAAGCATCTGTCTGGAGAATTCTCTTGCCAGTAGAAGGAATCTGTAATGGGGGTAGTGTCTGGGATATGGTCTTGAGGTGTTTGATGGAATTTGTACAAGAGGAAGACCAAGGAGGTGGTTCTTTCTTGAGAAGGTCAAAAAGGGGTTTTCGATAAGGGGCAAGGTCTGAGATGAAATCAGCCATGTAATTCACAATACCAAGAAATTGTTGGATTTGGGTTCGGGTGAGATTTTCATCTGGAAACTGGAGGAGCTGAGTAGCTATGTGGGGTTGGAGAACATAATGGTCATGTGTTATTTTCATACCCAAGAACTCAATTTCTGGTTGTGCAAGGATCATTTTCTTTGCAGAAATCATTACTCCATACTTGAGGACCAGCTGATGGAAATCCTGGAGGAGACGGATGTGAGAGGCCATGTCAGAAGAGAAAAACAAGATATCATCAATGTAGATGAAGGTAGAGGAGAGGATGGGATCAAAGATTTTAATCATGGCTTGCTGGAACAATGATGGGGCAGTTTTAAGACCAAAAGGCATTACTGTCCATTGGAAATGGTGGTCAGGGATGCAGAAACCAGTTTTGGGTCGTTCATCGGGGGTAATTCCTAATTTCCAAAATCCGTCTTTAAGGTTGAATTTGGAAAACACTTTTGCTTTGGGAAGATTAGAAAACATAACAGCTCTGCGAGGAAGTGGGAACTTGATATCTTGAAGGAAATGGTTCAAAGGCTGGTAGTTGATGACAAGTCTTAATTTTCCACGAACTTGTTCAGCTCTCTTGTTCACATAGAAAGCTTCGCATGCCCATTGAGAGGTAGTGGGTTCAACAAGTCCTTCTGATTTGAGCTGAGAAAGCTCTTGGACAGCAAGTTGGTAATGGTCTGGATTCATGCCATGGTGAGTGGCTTTAGTTGGGTTGAGGTCTTCATTTTTCTTGAAGGGGAGGGAAATGAAGAAATCTGGGTTTTGCCATAAAGGATTTGTGCATTTGGAGATAAAATCAAAATGGGATTCAGCACAAGAAGATTTGGTAATGGCGCCCTGGATAGAGGTGATCTCAGTAGGAAAGGTCTCAGTGGTAAGATGGAACAGGTTGTGCTGGGTGGTCCAAGGGAGAAAGAATTTTTTGTACTTCAGGCCTTTTTGGAGCCAAGAAATATGAGAAAGCTTCTGGAGGATGTCGAAACCAATGATAAGGTCTTTGTTAGGAAGTTCAGAACCTAACACTCGGTGTTTAATTTGAACTCCAGGGAACAATTGGATCAATATTGGTTTGCTCTGCAAAGTGATAGCAAATGTTTCCCCATTGGTAGCAGTGAAAGGGAAGTAACAAGACTGCCAGTAAGATCTGGGTAATATGGCAGGATTCATGATGGTTGAGGCAGCACCAGTATCAAAGAAAGCAATAACAGATATGGGATGGGAGTACTTTTCGGGAAAGACTTTGATTTGGGCCAAAGGTTGGACAAGAAGAGCAGGGGAAATAGAGAACTCAAAAGAGAAAAGGTTTGGAGAGAAAACTTCCTCATCTGAGGTGGAAAAAACTGAGGAACTATCATCAGAATCAGAGGCATCAAGGGAGAAAGCCATGACAGTGGATGGAGAGGCTTCGTCATCAAGAGAGAAGACATATTCTATGTCAGCGTCGTCATCAGCAGGAAGAACAGAGGAGAGGGATTGAATCATGTTGATTCTGGCGGCTTTGTTGGGGCACTGTCGAGCATAGTGACCTTTCTTTCTGCAGATGTAACAACGATCTGTTTTCTGAAAACCACAGACAGGTTTCTTGCGGAAGAAACGCCATTTCTTTTCTTAGATTTGGGAAAAGAGGAAGACTTGCCATACTTCCATTTTCTGAAATGTTTCTTCTTTGAACCAGAGGGAGGACAGGTACAAGAACCGGTACCTTTGCACTTAATGAAGAGGTCTGGTCGATCACAGGCAGTACCGAGCAATTTGCCTTGTTCATGCATGGTCTTGAGAAATTTTTGGTAATTGCATAATTTTTCAAGGGATTGCAAGACATGGGAGTAAATGGAACCAAGAGAAGTATTTGGTAATGTTAAGGCCTTTGTTTGTAGAAGCTTAAGAGTCTCATCTCCGAGAGGGTCTGGAAGGGACTTGAGAAATGTTTGCTTCAGGTTCACATCATCAATACCACTAAGGATGTAGAACCGTTGGGACATTCTGAGGAAATGGGATTCCAAGTCCTTTCGTTTGAAAGAGCAGCAACGCATACTAAAGAATTCTTCTCGGGCTGCATCAAGAATACCTTCAGTGGAGCCAAGGAATTCATTGTGAATTGCATCGACAAAGGCATTGATAGAAGGTGCTTGGACAAGTTGGAGCTGTTTGTATTCGCCCATACTGACATACCACTGACGTAGTCGTCCAAGGAACTTAGAAACACAGCGGGTGAGGGCTGTACGCAAGGTAGTATTTGGACTTAACAATTATGCAGAGCACCAGGCATGGATCTCATAAAACTTATCAAGCCACTTGCTGCGGGGAAGGTCATCAATGGAAAACCCATGACCATTGGGAACTGTGGAGGGAGCAGGTGGATTAGCTCTGGGATTGAGATCAGGAATGTCCACTGGATCCTCAACTTCATCTATGATGGGATCCTCTGGGGGAGGAAGAGGATCAGCCATATACAGAACTGGATAATGGTCCTAACTGTCAGAGTCAGAAGTAGCAACTGGATCAGGAGCAGAGGACGGGGAAGCAGCTAGTTTAAAAAGCATGTCACTGATCGGATTGTTGGGGGAATTGATCATGAGCTGCGGAGGTGTTGGTCCTTTGTCCTTGGGATCTGGTGTAGGCTTAGAACCAGAAACGGGGCCAGAGAAATGTGAAGGGGAGGCTGCTGAGGAGCGAGCGGTAGTGATAACTGGAGGGGAAGGAGGTGGCTTGGAAGGAGGTATAGAGGTCGCCGGAGTGGCTGGACCAAACAGGCTATGGTGTCCAGTGGGAGCCATAAAGAGGGGCTGAGATATATTCTGGGGAGTATAAGAGGGGTAAAAGGAAGAAGGAAAAGGGTTTCCAAATAGATCTGGAGGTTGTCTGGTTTGGTGGATTTGCTGGGTTTGTAAGGATTGTAATTGGTGCTTGAGGCTTTTCATTTCAGCATCTTTGGCAACAAAGGCTGAAGTGAACGCTTGGTTAGTGTAGGCCATTTGAAGAAGTTCAGTGTGGAGACCTTGGATCTTTTACTGCAGATCATGGATCAAAAGCTTAAGGGAAGTGAGCTTGCGATTGATAGTGTTCTCGAGAGATTGTTGAGATAAGGCAATTCTTTGCAGAATCTTGTTCTGTGCAAGGGCATTGGAGGATTGCCAATTAATAGTGGGTTCGGTAACAACAACTGTGGTGGAAGATCCATCGGCATGGACTTCTGTAGTATCAGGGATCTTATGCTGATGGGTAGTATGCTCGTGGTCATCATGATAAGAAAGAGGTGGGAAGTCAACCTCAGACCAGGAAGATGAGGGTGAGAACATGTAGCAAGGGACGGGTTGTGGCAGATCTGACGGAGGTGGAGACTGTCTGGGAGCCCAAGGCCTGAAAGGAGGCTTACAGACTAGAGGAGGAGGCTTAGGCTGTGGTGTCTTTGACTTCCCATATTCGACATAGTAGTCAAATTTACCAGAGGGTTCGCCTAGGATGCCAACTATGGGATCACCATCGTCATATCGCTTTTGGAGCCGATACTGAGATGACTTCTTCTTACAGGGCGAAGGTTCATCATCGTCATCTAAGTCGAGAAGACAATCAGAACAGTCACAAGCATCGAAATACTTATGGCCAGATAGTGGATCTTGGAAGTAGTAAATGGGATCACCATAGGATTGGAATTTACTGATGGGGATCTGACTTGAATGACTGAGCATATTTATCTCTGGGGGTTTTGAGGAGAAAAGAGGTAGGGAGGTAGAAGGATTGCCAGGCTTGGGAAAAGTAATGGAAACAGTTCCATAAGGTTTGGTGATGCAGGTTAGATTACTAGAGTGAACTGGTTGAGGCTGTTGGTGAATCTTTTCATAAGAGGTAACCCAAGAGTTGGGGAGAAGCTGGTATAACTCAGCTTTGGATAACTGTTTAGGAATATGGGTACATGTGGCTTGGTGCTGGGTGTTTATATCCAGGAGGAGAGCATCTTGGGAAGCATTGGAAGGGAGGCACATGTCCATGGCATGATTTTGCAATCGATATGCCATTTGGTAATGTAGAGTGGCTGCATATGTGGTAGGTACCGCAGAAGCACCATGGATCTGAACTTGGATCTGGAGAGCATTGAGGAGTTGTGGATCTTTCAGAGGCATATTGAAATTAGGGAAAAAGGTGAAGACCACCGTTCCCGCATTTAATGTGGTCTGAACTGTTGCGATGCAGGTATGCTGATACTGCTGGAAGCGAGTATCAAAAAGTGCGATCCGAGAAGTTACTGGGAGTCCTTTGCGACCATGGAAGGAAAGGGCAATACGGACAGCTCCAAAATGGAGGTGCGTATATCCTTTTTGTTGCCATTGAGTGGGAAGTTCTGAAGGTAGTTCCATGGGGAACATTTGTTCAGTATCTGTGGCCGGGACAAAGCATTGGTCAAACCGAGAGGCTTGAACATACTCTAGGACCGAGCTAGGTCTGGGTGTATGGATGAGTTTAGTAACTTTGTTTACGGCTGAGCGAGGCTTGACAAAGGCAGTATATGGGTTAACCAGAGGGAGATCTGTAACAGGTATTTTACTGGATTCATCCAAATATTTGTACTCATAGAGATATTTAACTTTAGAAGAAGAAGAAGGAAGAAGAGATCGGGAGGAATTTGATCGAAAAGAACGAGAGCTTGAGCCAGAACTAGAAGATCTAGACATAGACATAATAAGGGAGATCTGGGTTCATTAATTATTCAGACATGCATTTCTAAATCCAGAAAAAATATAAATAAAGATTTTCTCAAGAATTCTTATCAAGAAGTGGTCTAAAGAGACTACGATCACCAATGGACATGTGTCTTGCCTCGTAACACTCTTTAGGTTTTTGGTACTTATATACTAAAATAATACCGAGTCTACTAAGGAAGGTAACCCGAGCTAAAAGGCCCTCAGCCAACAAGCGCTCTGAGACTGTTATCCATAGTAAATTTAGTATTTAAGAGTAATAAGAGACGCATAGAAACCAAAATTTCACAAAGAAAAAGAAGAGAGTACTTCAAGAAATAAATTTCTTAGCAAAAAACCAGTTTTTGAGAACAAGTGAAGGGAAAAACATTATATATATATCTTAAGGAAGAACAAATGCAGTATTTATAAGAGAATCACCCAGAAAGGTTTAAGGTTTAAGTATTCATGACTCTGATACCATTATACAAAGCTGATAGATCCACACCTCCTCAACGGTCTTAAAAATGCATTTCAGATATGCATTTCAGAGTAGGGTGTGTTTGTCCTCACTTCAAAGAGTGAACCTTATGACTATTTATAGTGGATTTCCCTATAAACAAGATCTAATGATTAATAAATCGTATCGTCTTTTATCCAACAGATAAGAGTTAACCGTTGATCAATTTATTTTTATCTGGCTTGAGCTTTAACCTATTGGGTCAGGATCGGTCCAGGTCGAAGTCCACGAGTCTCACCTATTTTGTGTAGCTTTTCTCCCCCTTGTGGTAGACCTCTGTCACTAAGCGTGCGAGGTTCCTCATCCCTTGGGCTCGAGGCTCCCTCTGCCATGGACTGAGGAGGTACCTCGGAACTTAGTCACCATTCCACTTGACTCACGTGTTCCCGCGTATGTCGCCGAGGGATACTAGGGTCACGATT
Source organism: Cornus suecica (assembly GCA_963922005.1). NCBI lineage: Eukaryota > Viridiplantae > Streptophyta > Magnoliopsida > Cornales > Cornaceae > Cornus > Cornus suecica. Next base: position 56,244,064 of record OY998246.1, read on the forward strand.
ATCACTGTGGCTTTGCCTTCACTGACCATGACGCTTTGTCCTCGCGGCCTCTTGATCCCCCATCAGGTGGCGGTGAAGTTGGACCAGAGAAAGGTAGCACTAGTAGAAGGTGCACTTGAGGGTAGGAGCCCCGGAGGGTAGGTGCCCCTGAGAGTTGGAGCCCCGGAGGGTAGGAGCCCTTGAAGTAGGGTAGCGCTAGCATAAGGTGCGCTTTAGAAAAGGGTAGTGACCCATTGAACATAGGTCATCTTTTGTTTCAGTGAGTACACCTCAATGCCTTAGAAGCGAACACGAGGGACGCAAAGAAATCCATCCAACTGGAGCGAGGCTCCCCCACGGACCAGAATAGAGAGCTTGGATACCATCTCTTTAATTATAATTTTACAAGTGACACATGTTTATAAGTGACGTTATTAATACTTAAACAATGATCGAATACTTATGACACCTACGTAATATATTTGGCCCATGCTAATTTGAAACTGATGGATCATATGGATATATAGGAATCTCAAAATATTTGGGGACCCCTCAATATGTCCAAAAAACATAAAATTACTCACAATTTGTTCTACAATCCAGAATCTATGTGGGTTGGGCTTTAGTATCATTAAAGTCAAAGTCCAAGCCCAAAGTTGGAAAAGTACACATGTACATACCACATCCAATCTCAACCAAACCCCAAGTGGATAAAGTAACTAACGCCTCTCAACCGTTGATTCCCACCTCCATTTCTCAAACCAGCCCTCCACCGTCCGATCACCCGCGAACGTGGTCCCTCTCCTTCTTCTAAAGAAGCTCCTCTCCCATGTCAGTGTGTCAGTCTGCTCAGATAACGCAATCAATCTTCTGAATCAGAAAGAAGCTTCGGTGATACAGTAGAATCTTCTAGAAGCTTCCTCGGGAAATGGCTGAGGCGAAGAGACTTACTGGGACCGTGAAGTGGTTCAGCGGCCAGAAGGGGTTCGGTTTCGTGTCGCCGGACGACGGCGCCGACGATCTCTTCGTCCACCAGACGGAGATCCGATCCGAGGGCTTCCGGACCCTCCGGGAGAGCCAGCGGGTCGAGTTCGTCGTCGAGGCCACCGAGGACGGGCGCACCAAGGCCGTCGACGTCGTGAGTCTGCCGGGACCTCGCCGTCCGTACGCCGGGCGTGGCGGCGGGAGAGGAAGGGAGAGAGGGGGTTATGGCGGGAGGGGTAGGGGTGGTTTCGGGAGGTACGATGAGGGGTATGGGAGGGGTGGCCGGAGAGACGGGTACGGCGGCGGTGGAGGCGGTGGGGGCGGCGGAGGTGAGTGCTATAATTGTGGGCAAATGGGTCATTTAGCAAGGGATTGTTATCACGGCAGCGGCAGAGGTGGCGGTGGCCGCAATCGAGGATATGGTGGTGGTGCTGGCGGCGGCCGTGGTGGAGGGGAATGTTACAATTGTGGGGAGGAAGGACATTTTGCAAGAGATTGCCCTAATGACCAAAAATGATAATGTGGGTATTATCATTTTTCTATTGCTAAATTGGATTGGTATATGGTTTGATTATGTTTAACAGAAGCAGAGAAGAAAAATCTGAAGGACACCTCTTGTTTTTTCTTAATTGTTTTGCCTATATTGTTGTGAATTTGATTTGTATAATTTGGTATATTGGCAATTAATTTGCATAGTTCACTTTTTTCCCCCTTCACTTGTTGATAATTGTTTCTCATTTTTTCATGTTCATATGAAATTAATGAAAGTAATCTCTGTTGACAATTGTTCCTCCTCAGCTACCCCATTCTTCATTGGTTTTATTGTATCTTTATTACATAATATTCTATTATTGTAATGAATATTTTTATTATGATATGGTTCAACATAATGGTTAGTTCTTGCAAATCTGGCCAAAATGCCTTGTAGATGTGTTTGATGCTGTAGAATTTGTGTTAGGATATATGTGGTGGCCGTGTCCTATCTTCTTACACATGTTGAGTTGTTTTAGGCTTCCCAATTATTAGCTTTTAGTTGAGGATAGAATATATTGTGGCAATATATATATATATATATATATATATATATATAATGCAAAATTATTGTGGATGCCCTTTTCTCTGGTTACGTAGGATATTAGAATATATCGTCTCTTAGAAAATAATTCATTGCCAAGAGTACATATCCACCTTCTCTGTGAAAGTGGATAATGTAATTATTGTCACCATCAAGTGGTCACACATTTGATAGATTCTTATCATGTTCTATCAATACTGATATGCATTCTATGAGAATGAACTGCAACCAAGTCAAACACCTTTGTGGGGCTTGAGTTCTCACTTATTTATCCTTGTTTATTTTTTTAAAAAATAAATTTACTTCGGCACAGATGAGCATTGTTGGATGAATGGTCTTTGCTTTTTTTTTTATCCTTGATTTCATTTCTGCTTTTTGGTGCATAATTAGTTGATTTATCATTTTATGAATGGTCTTTGCTTTGATCGTTGCCATCGGTCCTTTTTCCGTTTCACATTTATATTTTCCTCTGTTGTTATTCGTAAGAATGAAAGCAACAGCCACTTACCATTGAAAAAGAAAGCAACAGCTTTAGTTGGAATTTTCATTTTAATGTAAGGACATGAAATAATTTCGTGTCATGTGTGTCGTGAGCTTGAAGACATTCTATGTAGTGGAATAATACTATTCTCATTCTATTTAGCGATGAAATTATCTAATACGGAACGATGAAAGTCAACTGTCGTGAGCTTGAAGACATTCTATGTAGTGAAATTATCTAATACGGAACGATGAAATTACAGTGTTGCAATTAGCTTCTGATATACTCAAGTCTTGGTTTTTTGAGGAGTTTGTAGCTTTTCAGAGACACTTTTATGAACGCATGGCCACCTTTGATGTCAAAGGTGCTGCTGATGCTTTGGATATTTACCGTAGAAGCTCACTCACGCATTGCATTGCTGCCCCAATGATGTGTTTGTTGGAAATAATAAACTTGCTTGCTTGTTGTTGTGTGAGGTATAATTGTTTTATTAGCGAGAGTTACCCTATTAAGTATTGGGTTAATGGGTTTTGTATTTAGATATGATAGTTATATGTATATTTTAAGGCCTATATAAGGCTATATACTTTACATGTTTTAATCAAGTTGAATAAAAAGAATAAAATATTTTCTCTAATTCTTCTTCATACATTTCTCTTCTTAAACTCTAGGCCACTATTTTCAACAGTGCTTGTTTCTTTTATTTCAAAGGAAAGAATGTCTGCCGTAATCAATATTGTCACTAATTATCAATAATGTTTTAATCAAAATTAAATATATTAATATTTGGATCAAAATTAACGGTTCGGTTCCGATTCTCATTTTTAAAGAACCGAAAGTATCGGTTCGATTCCGGTTTCGGTCGGAATCAAATGCGAACCGCATCGTGAATATATTAATATTTAAATCAAAATTAACGATTTGGTTCCGGTTCTCATTTTTAAAGAACCGAAAGTATCGGAACCGAACCGTTAATTTTGATCCAAATAAAAATTTACTTTCGGTTCTTTAAAAATGAGAACCGGAACCGAACCGTTAGGGCCTGTTTTGTAAACAGGTTTGATGCCAAAAATATGGTTTTGATGCCAAAAAATGGTACCAAACCATGTTTGGTAAAATGGTGCCAAAAAATGGTACAGTTACTGTAGCAAACTATGGTGCCAAATTTGTGAAGAATTTTGGAACCATCTTTTTGATGGTTTTGGATGGTGCGGGTATTGTAGCAAACCACTGTAGCAACCCGAATCACTGTAGCACCGAATATAATATTTATATTTTAATATTATAAATTTCAATATTAATATATATATATATTAATATTAAAATTTATATTAATATTAATATTAAAATAATATTATTATAAAATTTAATATTAATATTTCAATATTAAAATTTATAAATTTTCATATTAATATTAATATAAATTTTAATATTAATATCTTATTATATTAATATATTAATATTAATATTAAAATATATTAATATTAATATTAAAATATATTAATATATTTTAATATTATAAATTTTAATATTAATATATTAGTATATTAATATATTTTAATTTTAATATTAATATTAATATTAATATATTTTAACCCATACCAACTCTACCAAACATGGTTTGGTTTTTCAGCATCACTTTTTCTCACACCAAAACCATCTGCACCAAACATGGTTTGGAACCAAAATAAAACCACAACAAACCAGATCCAACCCAACCCAAACCAAAGCCAAAAACTAACACCGCACCAAACCGTTACCAAACGCAATCTTAATTTTGATCCAAATATTAATATAATTAATTTTGATTAAAATATTTTAATAAAGTATCGATTCAATTCCGATTTCGGTCACCATCGTGGGGTATGTGTCGCCATCATGGCCATTGAAATAACTCTGCAAAGAGCTGGAGATGATCTGTTACCTTGGCTAATGACTCCGAGGCTTGTCCACTTAAACTTCAGTCAAACTTTATATATATATATTTGAATTTTATATATTTTTTAGAATTTTATATGTTTTTTGAATTTTATATATTATTTACAAATTTTATAAATTTGTTTCAAATTTTATATATATTTTAGAATTTTATATGTTTTTCGAATTTTATATATTGTTTACGAATTTTATATATTTGTTTCAAATTTTATATATATATATTTTTAATTTTATATATTGTTTCAAATTTTATATATCTTTTTGAATTTTATATGTTTTTTCAAATTTTATATATATTTTCGTAATTATATATACAAATTATATTATAAAGAAAAAAATTAAATTGTAATTTTCGTAATATATATATATTTTGTAATAAGGGATGGAAATGTAATTAGTAATTTCAGAGGGTGAAGTGTTTGGGCGTATGGGTAATTTCACACTTTATATATTACCCTAATGTAATAAGTGAAACAATTAAAGGGGCATTATAGTCATTTCATTAGCCCAGGGTGTCATTGCAATGAAATTAAAAATTCAGGGGACTATGGGACCGAAAAAGCAAAACCTTGCATTTGGCAATAATAAATCCAAAATTCAGGGGGTGTGGCTGCAAATTACCCTTATTTCTTTGATTGATGTGTTGATTCTTTACATATATTCGATTATTTAATACAATAAGCCCTGTATTACATATCAGCTGACACCATTTTCGTACGAATATTGTCATTTAGCTGGTAAAGGAATCCTGTAGGACAATTGGGTGACTTCCGAAATTTGAACTCCAAACGTAGATTCACTACATTTTAAGCTCAGAATGTTTTCACATGTATAGATAAATGTCTGTTTACTATTTGTTTCTGTTTTTTTTTTTTTGGTTTCTATTTCCTGAAATTTGATAATAATATGAAAAATACGTTTTTTAATTTGTTTTTATTTTTTGAGTTGAAAAAACGTTTCCCAAAAAAAAAAGCCCTTTCCCTTTTTGTTTCCTCAAACTCACCATAATCATCAATAATAAAAGGAATAAAAAATATTAAATCAATAATAAATAAATTATAATAATAAATAAATAAAATAATAAATAATAATTACATAAAATATTATTTAAATTAAAATAAATAAATAAATATAATAAGAAATAAAATAAAATGAATAGAAAAAAAAATATATTAATAAACAAAATAAAATAAGTAAAATAAATAATAAATAACTAAAATGATTAAAAATAATAATAAAATGATTAAAAATACAATTAATAAAAAATAATAAAATAAAAATTAATAAAACAATATTATTCATAAATTAAATAAAATCAAACTAATAATAAATAAAATTGAATAAATAAATAAATAAAATTAATTAATTAATTAATTAAATAAAATTAATTAATTAAATAAATAAAATTAATTGAATAAATAAATAAAATTAATTAAATAATTAAATAAATAAAATTAATTAATTAATTAAATAAATGATAAATAAATAAAATAAAATAAAATTTAGAAAAGGTAGCTTAATATTTTTTTTAAAATAATTTTAATGCCTGTTTTTGAAAAATTAGTAAACATAAATTTAATTTTTGTTTCTTCTACCGGCAACAGAATCAAATTCTGCTTTTTCAAAAATTAAAAATAGAAAGCAGAAACATTACTAATGCGCAAAAGACATGAAGTTTTTATTAGTATTCAATCTTCTTGTGTTATTTGAAAAGACCATAAGAAAAGTTCCCCTTATGCCAAGCTTAGTTGTCAGGTTTGGAGCACTCAATTGAGATCTGCAAAAAAATTATATCCTTCTAATGGAGGTTCGAGGAAAGCTTAGATTTGATATTTGACTGGAGCCATATTGTCTCTGTATTGAATTTAAACTATGGTATATTATTCCCCTAAAGATAGAAGTACAGTAGGCACATAGCAGGCACGATATTGTTGTGGCTGTATCTATCATCTCGACAACTGATGTACTCAACTCACGAACTGGAATATAGTTCTTCTATCGTTAATTTCATCTACGAATAACTTTGTGGCCGCTAGAAAACGGTGGAGGGGGCTTGGAATTTCACATAATTGGCTTGTGTTGGATGCTGACGAGTTACCCTAAATTTGAAGAAAGTGAACAGGGGACTGGATATAATGCAACATTTTATCAGCCCCGACCCCTTCTGGCCCTAAATGGAAGGAGAGTGGATTTGAGAAACTTCTAACCTTAGCCGATCTTTGATTTCCAGACCTGGTCTTGATCTGCATACTTCATATGAGAAGTAATTTCCTTTCGTATTAAGATAGAAGAACCTTCCAAAGGTAAGCAAGCCTGCACTAATCAATTATGTTACTAATTATCAATAATGTCTTCTGACTGAATATATTAACTTTAGGGTAATTTGCATTGACACCCCTGAGGTTAGGATCAATGGTAATCAGGTTACTGTCAACATTTTTTTGGCACTCATACCCCCTGAGGTTTCAATTTCGTTGCAATGACACCCCCTGGGCCGGTGAAATGACTAGAATGTCCCTTTAATTGTTTCACTTATTATATTATGGTAATATTTAAAGTGTGAAATTATCCATATGCCCAAACACTTCACCCCTCTGAAATTACTAATTACATTTCCATCCCTTATTACAAAAAATATATATATAATTTGTAAAAAATATATAAAATTTGATAAAATATATAAAATTCAAAAAAATATATATAAAATTTGAAACAATATATAAAATTTTAAAAAAACATATAAAATTCGAAACAAATATATAAAATTCTATTAAATATATAAAATTCAAAAATATATATATATATATAAAGTGTGACTGAAGTTTAAGTGGACAAGCCTTAGAGTCATTAGTCAAGATAACGGATCATCTCCAACTCTCTGCAGAGCTATTTCAATGGCCACGATGGCGACACATGCCCCACAATGGTGACCGAAATCGGAATCGAATCGATATTTTATTAAAATATTTTAATCAAAATTAAATATATTAATAATTGGATCAAAATTAACGGTTCGGTTCTGGTTCTCATTTTTAAAGAACCGAAAGTATCGTTTGATTCTGGTTTCGGTCGGAATCAAAAGCGAACCGCATCGTGAATATATTAATATTTGAATCAAAATTAACGGTTCGGTTCCGGTCCTCATTTTTAAATAACCAAAAGTATCTGAACCGAACCGTTAATTTTGATCCAAATAAAAATTTACTTTCGGTTCTTTAAAAATGAGAACCGGAACCGAACTGTTAATTTTGATCCAAATAAAAATTTACTTTTGGTTCTTTAAAAATGAGAACCGGAACCGAACAGTTAATTTTGATCCAAATATTAATATATTTAATTTTGATTAAAATATTTTAATAAAACATCAGTTCGATTCCGATTTTGGTCACCATCGTGGGGCATGTGTTGCCATCGTGGCCATTGAAATAACTCTGTAAAGAGTTGGAGAGGATCCGTTACCTTAGCTAATGACTCTGAGGCTTGTCCACTTAAACTTCAGTCACACTTTATATATATATATATATATATATATTTGAATTTTATATATGTTTTAGAATTTTATATATTTTTCGAATTTTATATATTGTTTACGAATTTTATATATTTGTTTCGAATTTTATATATTTTTTTAATTTTATATATTGTTTCAAATTTTATATATTTTTTCGAATTTTATATATTTTTTACAAATTATATATATATATATATATATTTTCTTAATTATATATACAAATTATATTATAAAGAAAAAAAATTATATTGTAATTTTCGTAATATATATATATATATATATATATATATATATGTTTTGTAATAAAGGGTGGAAGTGTAATTAGTAATTTCAGAGGGATGAAGTGTTTTGGCATATGGGTAATTTCACATTTTATATATTACTTTAATGTAATAAGTGAAACAATTAAAGGGGCATTCTAGTTATTTCACTAGTTTAGGGGTGTCATTGCAATAAAGTTGAAATCTCAAGGGGTGTGAGTGCCAAAAAAATGTTGACCATAATCTGATTGCCATTAATTCTAACATCATGGGGTGTCAATGCAAATTACCCTTAACTTTATTTAATGGATTGTTGTCTTGATTCTTTACATACGTTTATTTATTTAATACAAGCAGCCCTGTATTACATATCAACTGGCACCGTTTTCATATGAATATTGTCATTCAGCTGATATGGCAATTACTATAGGACAATTGGGTGACTTCTGAAGCCCGAACTCCATACCAAGGATTCATTACATTTTAAGCTCAGAAACTTTTTCACGTGTAGATATGAGACATGATGTTTTTCTTAGTATTCAATCTTCGTGTCGTATTTGAGAAGACTGTAAGAAAAGTTTGTTGTAAATAGTTTAGAAATAACAGTAATTATATTTAATTTTGAGTTTAAATAATTATGAGACCTGAATTTCGAATTTAACGGGACCAAGTACTTATGTGTTTTTCTTGGTGAGGAGATCAAGTTGGTATAATTACTTGTTCAAAACTATTAATTATTGAATGAGAAATTATCTATCAAAGTGACCCACTTGAACTTGGGTAAGGATGTTTGTCCCACATTGGAAATAAAGTGAAATGTAAAGGTGTTTATATATGGTTGCATTGAATGTGTGACTTGAATAACTAGAGGCATGGGAGGAGAGCTAGACCATGCATGAATCATGCAAGTCTTAGCCTAACCACACATGCGTACGCGTTGCTCGCCCGGTCCGAGCCATGGTCGCGGTGCGGGAGGGTGGGTCGTCGGTTCTACCCATTTTATTTTTAGTTTTTGCCAAAACTGCAAATGTCTCTTCTGAAGATATACGTATACAGTTTTGTATGCAACCAGTACATAAACAATTTTAGTGCCTATTGGAGTTGAGAAGGCGAAATTCGTTCTATCTTCGGAGGCATTTGTTCAGAATCCTTGAGCACCGTAGATGGAGCAATTTTGCCTTAAGGAAACTGTGGTATCACACAGGGCTCGGATTCACTCTGGTTATTCTTCCATTCTGTAATACTGGTTAGTTTACTGCTTCCTGTAATTTATATATCAACAGTTGTATGTATGTTGTATTATATATATATATATATATTAATATAACAGAAGAGCATGTAATGATTAACAATCTTAAGGCAAAATTTTGTTTTCATTCATATTTATTCTGTTAAATTTGTATAAATATATTTCATCCATATATATATAAATTGTCTGCATATTATACAGTATATACATATATTAATGTTATTGCTTATACCTGTATATATATTTAGTTCGTACATATACATATATATATATATATATATTTATATGCAAGCATAATTATATATAGGGTAAATAGCTTAAAGCCCCCCTCAATTTTACTCTCTTTCCCTATTATACCCCCTCAACTATGAAATGAGCTTAGAACCCCCTAAAGTTTCATAAAATGTTGCACCATGGGCTTGCCTTCAATTTTTTTTACCCTTTTACCCTCCAAAGTTTTTGTATTTCCACCTTACCTTTAATTCTATCTTTACTATTATATTTCTTAATTCTTTATATTACAAAAATATTATTTCTTTAAGTTAGAATATTAATTATGTCATTTACCTTTAATGTATTAGACTAAATATACTCTCAAATGTTAATTTTTTTTTTTGTAAGTTTTAATTATTTTATTTGTAAATCAATTAACTTGTTATTAAATTTTAGTTTGATTTAAATCATAAAACTCAATCCTAATTAATATATTCATAAATAAATAACAATTTATGAATATATTTTTATGAAAAGAAAGTTTCATTTGGGCAAAAAAAAATTTTAATTAGGATAATGAGTTTTATGATTTAAATGAAATTAAGTTTTATTGGAAAATGATATATATTTTGGAATATATATATATAATTCGTCAAAAATATATATTTTTCGAATTGTTTTAAAAAATTATGAATTTTTTCCAAAAATAAAATTTTTGGGAAAAATATATATTATGTTCCAAAATATGATTTTTTCCGAAAAATAATTTTTTTGAGAAAAATATATATTATTTTCCAAAATATGATTTTTTTTCCGAAATATATATTTTTTATATTTTAGAAAATAATGTATATTTTTCATAAAAAATTCATATTTTTTAAAATAATTCGAAAAATATATACTTTTGATGAATCATATATATATATATATATATATATATATTCCGAAACATATATCATTTTTCAATATATATATTCCAAAATATACATATTTTTTCAAAAAATAATTTTTTTGAAGGTTTGATTTCACTAAACCCTCTTATACTATTGATGGTAGTTTAGGTATTATGACTCAAAAACATATTTTGGAACATAATATATATTTTTCTCAAAAAAATTATTTTTCGGAAAAAATTCATATTTTTGAAAATAATATATATTTTTCTCAATAAAAATTATTTTTCAGAAAAAATCATATTTTGGAACATAATATATATTTTTCCCAAAAAAATTATTTTTCGGAAAAAATTCATATTTTTTAAAAGAATTCGGAAAAAATATATTTTTAACGAATTATATATATATTCCGAAATATATATCATTTTCCAATATATATATATATATATATATATATATATATTCCGAAATATATATATTTTGTTCAAAATATATATATTGTTTTCATAAATTGGATTTATTTATGAATATATTAATTAGGATTGAGTTTTATGATTTAAATCAAATTAAAACTTATTAAAAAAAAATTACATTTGAGAGTATATTTAGTCTAATACATTAAAGGTAAATGACATAATTAATATTGTAACTAAAAGAAATAATATTTTTGTAATTTAAAGAATTAATAAATATAATAGTAAGGATAGGATTAAAGGTAATGTGGAAATACAAAAAATTTGGAGGGTAAAAGGGTAAAAAAATTTGAGGGCAAACCCATGGTGCAAGAAAATGAAAGTTGAGGGGGGTATAATTAATTGAGGGGGTATAGTAGAGAAAGAGAAGAAAGTTGAGGGGTATTTTTAACTATTTACCCTTATATATATTATTCGGTACATACATATATATATCTCTATTTACGAACATGTACAATTTTGGTTCGAATTGATATTTATGTATTGCTGTTTCAAATTTGTATGAAACTTGAATTCTATTATGTGTAAATTGTTTAAAATAGAGTCCTGTATTAACACAGTTTATATTACACAGTATCTCAATTAGGTTACATTTACACAGTATTTAAATTAGGATACATCTTTGTTTATACTGTTTATATATATAAGTGGTTAGTTATACTTACTGAAATTTGTTTTCGGATAACTTTGTCACATTTATATATATATATATTCTTCTACTGTCTAGATATATATATTGCATATTTTGAAATTGTTTTAACTACTACTACTATACGTTAGTATTCAATTTCTGAAATTGCATGTTATATATATATATATTCTGGTATTTTGTATTCTGCTATATATATATTATTCTGTGTTATATATATATATATATTCTGATTTTATATTCTGATATATATATATATATTGATTCTGTTATATATATATATATATATATTCTGATTTTATATTCTGATATATATATATATATATACTAATTATGTTATATATATATATATATATATATATATATATATATGCTGATTTTATATTCTGATATATATATATATATATTATGTGTATATAATATTATATATATATCTTTTATATATTCGATTATATATATATATATTATATTCTAGAAATAGTTTATATATATATATATCATTCTTGTTTGTTTTATTATATTAGTGTGACATTGTTATTATATTATTGTGTGAGAATAATTAAATAATACATAAAATAGATTTTTGTTTTTGTAACATAAATGACTACTGGTAATCCAACTACAATCTCTGTCCCACATGGGGAGAAGCCTGAAAAATTCAATGGCTTCGATTTTAAGCGTTGGCAACAAAAGATGCTGTTTTATCTCACTACTTTGAATCTGGCCAAATTTTTAATGGAAGCAATTCCAACAGTGGCCGAGGGTGAAACTGATAAAGATAAACTGACTGCAGTGGATGCATGGAAGCATTCTGATTTCTTGTGCAGGAACTATATCCTAAATGGATTAGATAACACATTGTATAATGTATATAGTGGTGTGCAAACTGCAAAGGAATTATGGGAATCATTGGATAAAAAGTATAAAATTGAGGATGCTGGCACGAAGAAATTCATTGTTGGCAAGTTCTTAGATTTTAAAATGTTAGATTCCAAAACTGTACTCAACCAAGTGCAACAGCTTCAAGTGCTTTTTCATGATATTCATGCAGAAGGTATGTCTCTTAGTGAGTCATTTCAAGTGGTAGTTATAGTTGAAAAACTACCACCACTTTGGAAAGATTTTAAGAACTACCTGAAGCATAAACGCAAGGAGATGACTCTTGAAGAGTTGATAGTTCGCTTGAGGATTGAAGAGGACAATCGTAAGTCTGAAAAGAAAAGTGGTGTATGGCATCCTATGGAGTCAAAAGCAAATATTGTGGAGGAAGGATCATCTTCAAAGACTAAAAAGAGAAAATTCAGTGATGAAGGTCCAAGTAAAGGACCTAAGAAGTTCAAAGGCAAGTGTTTCAATTGTGGAAAGCTGAGACATCTCTCTAAAGACTGTCGAAAGCCAAGGAACTTCAGGAACACTAGACCCCAAGCGAATGTGACTGAGGCAGATCGACTTGCAAATGATGTAGGCGATATGAATCTTGCTGCTGTGGTTTCAGAGTGCAATTTGGTGGGAAATAACAAAGAGTGGTGGGTGGACACTGGTGTTACTCGTCACATCTGTGCCAATAAGTGGATGTTCACTACTTATCAACCTATGAAAGATGGAGAACAACTCTTTATGGGTAATTCTTCATCTTCTAAGGTAGAAGGTAGTGGAAAGTGATCCTGAAAATGACTTCTGGAAAAGAGGTGACTCTGAATAATGTGCTACATGTGCCGGATATTCGCAAGAACATGGTGTCTGGATCTCTGCTAAGCAAAAATGGCTTTAAATTAGTTTTTGTATCTGATAAGTTTGTACTTACAAAGAATGAAATGTATGTAGGAAAATGATATCTCAGTGATGGACTATTTAAGCTCAATGTAATGACTGTTGTACCCACAACTAATAAGATTAATAACACAGTTTCTTTTGCTTATATGCTTGAGTCTTTTGATATTTGGCATGCTAGTTTAGGCCATGTTAATTATGATACTTTACGTAGATTAATTAATTTAAATGATTTGCCTAAGTATAAAATTGACCCAAATCATAAATGTGAGACTTGTGTATAATCGAAATTAACAAGGAAATCCTTTCAAAAAGTTGAAAGATGTAATGAGCCTCTAGAACTAGTGCATACTGATATATGTGATCTAAAGTTCTTGGAAACTAGAGGAAGAAAAAAGTATTTTATTACTTTTATAGATGATTGCACTTGATATTGCTATGTTTATTTGCTAAGAAAAAATGATGAGGCTATTGATATTTTCAAACAATATAAAACTGAAGTTGAGAATCAACTTAGCAGAAAAATCAAAGCTATAAGAAGTGATAGGGGTGGTGAGTATGAATTTCCTTTTGAGGAATTCTGTAAAGAAAATGGAATTATTCACCAAACTACAGCTCCCTACTCACCTCAATCGAATGGTGTAGCTGAAAGGAAAAACCGAACTTTAAAAGAAATGATGAATGCATTTCTATTAAGTTCGGGAGTACCACAAAATTTGTGGGGGGAAGTTATACTTTCTGCTAATTACATTCTTAATAAACTGCCTCAAAAGAAAACTTTTAAAACCCCATATGAGTTATGGAAATGCTATAAGCCTTCCTATAAATACTTAAAAGTGTGGGGGTCTTTAGCAAATGTGGCAATTCCTAAACCTAAAAAAGTGAAAATAGGACCTAAAACCGTGGATTGTGTATTCATTGGTTATGCCCACAATAGTAGTGCATATCGATTTCTTGTTAATAAATCTGAGATTTCTGATGTACATGTCAATACGATAATTGAATCAAGGAATGCTATATTCTTTGAAAATGTATTTCCATATAAAAGGACATCAGATTCAAGTTCACAGAAAATGTCATTTGGAGATATGACTCAAGATAGTCAGGAACCTATAGATGAAGAATCTATAGAACCTAGACGAAGCAAAAGAGCAAGATTCACTAAGTCTTTTGGGCCAGATTTTGTTATCAATCTGGTAGAGAATGAACCTCAAACTTATAAGGAGGCCATGTCTTCACCTGAAGCAGTTTATTGGAAAGAAGATGTGAATAGTGAAATTGAGTCCATTATGCAAAATCATACATGGGAACTGGTAGATCTTCCACCAGGCAATAAACCATTGGGATGTAAGTGGATTTTCAAGAAGAAGATAAAGGCTGATGGATCAATTGACAAGTATAAGGCAAAACTTGAAGCTAAAGGCTATAGACAAAAGGAAGGGTTAGATTATTTGACACTTATTCACCAGTTACTAGAATAACGTCCATTCGCATGCTAATTGCTATAGCAGCGTTAAATGGTTTAGAAATACATCAAATGGATGTAAAAACAACATTTCTAAATGGTGAATTAGATAAAGAAATATACATGGAACAACCCGAGGGGTTCATTTCTCTTGGCCAAGAGAGAAAAGTGTGTAGACTTGTAAAGTCATTGTATGGACTAAAGCAAGCGCCAAAACAATGGCATGAGAAATTTGATAGTGTCATGGTGTCAAATGGGTTCAAAATAAATGAATGTGACAAGTGTGTTTATGTCAAGACTTATTATAATGCGTATGTCATTTTATGTCTATATGTAGATGACATGCTTATTATAGGCAGTAATAATGATGTAATCAATTATACTAAGCAAATGCTAAAGAGTAGATTTGACATGAAAGATCTTGGCATAACTGATGTTATTTTAGGAATTAAAATTTCTAGAACATTAGAAGGACTTGTATTATCCCAATCTCAATATATAGAGAAAATGTGTGACAAGTTTAAGTAGTATGGGATAAGTCCAACACGAACACCTGTGGATGTAAACGTTAAACTTTCTACGAACAAAGATGAAGGTATTTCACAATTGGAATATGCTCGAATCATAGGAAGTTTAATGTATGTTATGAATTGTACTTGACCTGACATAGCATACTCTGTGAGTAAGCTGAGTCGATACACAAGTAACCAATGTAAATGTCACTGGAATGCAATACTAAGAGTTTTGAGATACTTGAAGTATACTCAAAATTATGGTTTGCATTATACTGGATATCCAGCTGTACTTGAAGGATATAGTGATGCTAATTGGATATCTGATTCCAATGATTCAAAATCCACTAGTGGATATATTTTTACTCTTGGAAGTGCAGTTGTGTCATGTAAGTCCTCAAAACAAACATGTATTGCTCGGTCCACAATGGAATCTGAATTCATTGCATTGGACAAAGCTGGAGAAGAAGCAGAATGACTTCGTAATTTTTTAGAGGACATTCCAAACTGGCAGAAACCAGTGCCAGCTATTTGTATACATTGTGATAGTCAATCTGCGATTGGAAGTGCTCAAAATCACATGTATAATAGTAAGTCTAGACAAATCCGTCGTAGACATAATACCGTAAAAAATTGCTCTCAACTAGTATAATATCCATTAACTATGTAAAGTCTAAGGATAATATAGCGGATCCGTTAACTAAAGGTTTGACAAGAGAGCAAGTTGAAAGATCATCAAGGGGAATGGGCTTGAAGCCTCTGGATTAAAAGACACCATAATGGCAACCCAACCTAGTTGACTGGAGATCCCAAGATCTAGGTTCAAAGGGACAACCGAATTGTGCGTGACTTAGTTAAAAGCACTGTGGAGATTAAAACAAAACTCCTTCCCATTCCTATGATGAGACAATGCATATTTTAGGGTAAACTATGCTTTTAATGATGTCTATGACTTGGACAAATCCAAGTGAGGAAGAACTCCTAATAGAATCACCTATGTGAGTAGAAGGGGCCGCTTCTAGGAGAATTTTTTAAGGCGGAATTCTCTGACGAATACTCATGAAACCAAGTGGTGTCCAAGGCTAAAATGGACACAAACGTGAGAACCAACTGTGTTCGAAGGGGAACTGTGTGAAGTCTATTGTCTTGGTTTACACAAACAGTTGACAGTTCAAGGCATCACGTCCACTGATTAGCCAGTAAATCCGATAGTCTTTCACAAGGGAAATTTCAAGGCTCTAAGGTTACTTATCCTGATACAGTAAGCTTTCATTGTACTCGAACTAATGTCTGCATAATCATCTGCATTGTGAAATGCTAATTTCCATTCATGTGGGGGATTGTTGGAAATAATTTAGAAATAACAGTAATTAAACCCAACTTTGAGCTTAAATAATTATGGGACCCGAACTCCGAATTTAACGGGACCAAGCACTAATGTGTTCTCCTTGGTGATGAGATCAAGTTGGTATAATTACTTGTTCAAAACTATTAATTATTGAATGAGAAATTATCTCTTAAAGTGACCCACTTGAACTTGGGTAGGAATGTTTGTCACACATTGGAAATAAAGTGAAGTGTAAAGGTGTTTATATATAGTTGCATTGAATGGGTGACTTGAATAACTAGATGCATGGGAGGAGAGCTAGACCATGCATGAACCATGCAAGTCTTAGCCTAACCACACACGCGCACGCGCCGCCAGCCCGGTCCGGGCCGTGGTCGCAGTGCGGGAGGGTGGGTCGTCGGTTCTACTCATTTTATTTTTATTTTTTTGCCAAAACTACAAATGTCTCTTCTGAAGACATACGTATACAGTTTTGTATGCAACCAGTACATAAACAGTTTTAGTGCTTATTGGAGTAGATGCCTACAGTTGAGGTACCTCTCTATTCTCTTTTAATGGGCTTAGCATTTCAGTCTGGAAATATACTTCTAAATTCAAACTCTCTCTACATTCGCACATACACATATACATATAGATAGGTCTGGTTCGATTTTGAGTACAAAACACAAAGCTTGAGTTCGCCGGTCTTCAGCATTGCAGTGCTGCAACAGTGAAGGTGAAATCCGTTCTATCTTGAGAGACATTTGTTCAGAATCCTTGAGCACCGTAGATGGAGCAATTTTGCCTTAAGGAAACTGTGGTATCACACAGGGCTCGGATTCACTCTGGTTATTCTTTCATTCTGTAATACTGGTTAGTTTACTGCTTCCTGTAATTTATATATCAACAGTTGTATGTATGTTGTATTATATATATATATATATATATTAATATAACAGAAGAGCATGTAATGATTAACAAAGTTCCCCTTATGCCAAGCTTGGTTGTCTGGTTGGTGCATTCGATTGAGATCTGCGAAAAATGTATATCCTTCTAATGAAGGTCCGAGCAAAGCTCTGATTTGATATCTGACTGGAGTCATATTGTCTCTGTATTGATTTTACACTAATTGAAGATAGAAGTACAGTAGGCACATAGCACGGCACGAGACTGTTGTGGCTGTGTCTATGGTCTCAAGTAACCGATGTGCTTAACTGAAGTACTTCAATTTAGTTCTTCTATGAATAAGTTGATCCACAAATAACTTTGTGGCTGCAAGAAAACGGCGGGGACTTGGAATTCACCGCATAATTGGCTTGTGTTTGATGCTGTCGAGATGCCCATAAATTTGAAGAAAAATGAAATGGGGACTGAATACAATGCAACATTTTTTCAGTCCCGACCCCTTCTGGCCCCAAATGGAAGGAGAGTGCGTTTGAGAGAGAAATTTCTGACCTCATAACAAGCTGATCTTCACCTGCTCTTTGGAAAAATAAATCAAAATTTCAAATGGTTTGATTTCCAGACTTGGTCTTGATCTGCATACTTCGTGTGAGAAGTAATTATCTGTTGGGCTTTCAAAGCTACTGCCTTTCGATCAAAAGCTATCACCATAACGAAGTAGCTGAGCCAAAGCATTGCGAGACAGCCGGATTCAGAGTCAGTCTAATATTAATCCTTTTTGGAGAAACTATTCTTGATAAGTTTGACTTGTCCTGTAATCTTAGAACAAGCACACTGGCATGAATATTCATGACCATTTAGTCAAGTTATTATATTGCTTGAATTACTTTTTGGGTTTGAACAAAATCACAACTCGGAAGCATAATTATGGAAAACAATCCGGAAAAGTATCCTTTGTAGAATGTTTATGAGTACTTTGATACAAGAATGAAACTTAACCCATCTGTAGGTGTAGGAAAACAAGGGTGTTAGGCAGATTAATCAAAGAGCTAGGTATTGCTTTGCTGATAATTCTCCCTTTCCATTCCACTCTCTCCCCTTAAATATAACCTATATATATATATATATATATATATTACTCAACTGTTAGGCAGATTAATCAAAGAGCTAGGTATTGCTTCGCTGACAATTCTCCCTTTCGATTCGGCTCTCTCCCCTTAAATATAACATATATATATATATATATATATATATATATATATATATATATATATATATATATATATATATATACTTCTCTTTCTATAAATATACTAAATTATGAACATTAATCCGGACATTGGACGTGGTAGAATTTGGTAGGTCCATTGTGACAAATAAGGAAGTTATTGTGTTGGAAAAATGGAATGGAATATTCTAATCTTGCAGGGAAGGGATTAGGAAAAGAATCTCTTTTTGGAAGGTATTGTAAAGAAAACTTTCCAATTCTTGTGACTGCTTCTCTATTTACTCTCCCCAACACGTATTCTTCTAATAACCTTCCCTCCATGTATATATATATACACGCCTCATCTCCCACAACAAAGGTAGAGAGAGCTAGAGATGGCATTACAAAGAAGGGCATTTTTTTCAGTTGTACTGCTTTTCACTCTAATTTCATCAGGTACTTTACATTTCTTGACCATCTCTGATTTATTGCAATTCTCTTGTTGGCTTCATTGTATGTCCGTCTTTTTTTCTACGCTTAATTTGCATGTTCATTATACTGCATAACAAATTTCTTCGGTGTTGCAATGTCATGAATTCCGTTTCTAGCAAATAAATGTAACAACATAAAAATGTGTGTATTCTTTTTCTGCAATTATAAATACTCATTATGTGGTTTTTTTATTTCCGAATCGAGATTGTTTGTTTATGATAAAAGGAAAAAGGTTTTTTTTTTTCTCTTAATTTTAGGAATAGTTATTATAAAACTGACTTTATTGAGTTATGTTGACTACATAGAGTAGTATGTAGGAGTGATGATAAAATGTTCTTGTATTGTGAATGGGCAGGGGTAAAAAAATCGGAATCACTTAGAGTATTTACCTTAATAAATGACTGCAAAGAGACGATTTGGCCGGGCATTTTCCCGGGAGAGAACTTCAACGGTGGCGGTTACACCCTAAAATCCGGCCAATCGGTCCTTGTCACGGCCCCTGTGAGCTGGAGCGGCCGGATATGGGGCCGAACGGGTTGCACATTTGACAAATATGGTAACGGGAAATGTCAAACTGGCAATTGTGGCACATCCATCAATTGCACAGGCTCAGGGGAACCCCCTGCCACACTTGCCGAATTTACCCTTGCGGCCCTCGACTTTTACGATGTTAGCCTCGTGGACGGTTTCAACGTACCGCTAACCGTGACGCCCATCAACGGCAAGGGAAACTGCAGCATTGCTGGCTGTGATGGGGATATGAGGACTAGTTGCCCGTCTGAGCTCGCCATGAAGGTGAATGGGAAGGTCGTTGGGTGTCGGAGCGCGTGCGACGTGTTCAACACCGACGAGTACTGTTGCAGGGGTGTTTATGGAAATCCACTTACATGTCCACCCACCTCTTACTCGAAGAAGTTCAAGCAAGCATGCCCAGCTGCATACAGTTATGCTTATGATGATCCTACCAGTATTTTCACTTGCTCAGGAACAGACTATGTCATCACATTTTGCTCAGCCAGGTTTGTCAAATAACTATATGATAAAATGACATTACTACATTCTCCAATTTTAACTATTGATAAGATAGTTACAAAAAATTTCTCGAGTACTTGCTTCATTTTATGTTCATTTTTGTTAATTGGATACCTGATTTCCTCTTTCAATCTATACATATTGATTAATTAGAATTATATATATACAATTTTTTTTTTTTTTTTTTTTGGGCGATGATCACTAAATTTTTTTTTGTTTCTTGACTTTGTAATTGACTAGTTGTTTGTTTGATAAGCATGCATTTTTGTCATTTATTTCATGTCATGGACTATCCCAGAAAATATTCTTTTTCTTGTGCCATAAAAAGTGGTTTTGTGAGTTGTATTTGTATAAATAGCTACCCACCAGTACAAAGTGGGCCTTGTAGTGCATAAATATGGTACGTTTGACTGGTTAAGGCTCCGGAAGCAAAAAGGGTTGACTATTACAGAGTTGAACGATTAAACCTTTTAGGTTGCGTTTGGTAACGGTTTGTTGCGATGTTAGTTTTTTATTTTGGTTTGGATTGGGTTGAATTTGGTTTGGTGTGATTTTATTTTGGTTTCAAATCATGTTTGGTGCAGATGGTTTTGGTGTGAGAAAAAGTGATGCTAAAAAACCAAATCATGTTTGGTAGAGTTGGTATGGGTTAAAATATATTAATATTAATATTAAAATTAAAATATATTAATATACTAATATATTAATATTAAAATTTATAATATTAAAATATATTAATATATTTTTATTATATTAATATTTTAATATTAATATTAATATATTTTAATTTTAATATGAATATGAATATAATAATATATTAATATTAAAATTTATATTAATATTAATATTAAATTAAAATATATTAATATTCATATTAAAATAATATTATTATAAATTTTAATATTAACATTAATATTAATATAAATTTTAATATTAATATATATATTAATATTTAAATTTATAATATTAAAATATAAATATTATATTCGGGGCTACAGTGATTCGGGTTGCTACAGTGGTTTGCTACAGTGCCCGCACCATCCAAAACTATCAAAAAGATGGTTCCAAAATCCTTCACAAATTTGGCACCATGATTTGCTACAGTAACGGTACCATTTTTTGGCACCAAAACCATATTTTTGGCACCAAACCTGTTTACAAAACAAGCCCTTAGTGAAGATTGCATTCTTGTATCTCTCCAGAATTTCTCTCCTTATTTTTTTTTTCCTTTAAATCTTTTTTTTTTGGTCCAATATTTTACATCCTTTCCTTAAACATAACCTATATTTTCTCTTGAAAGTTATCTCATTTTTTTTTCTTTCTTATATATATATATATATATATATGCGGTAAAAGTATTTTTTTATTTTTTTTAATTCTCTTCTTAATTAACTTATTCTGTTAATTCAAAAAATAACTTCCTATTTTAACATAATTGATATTTTAACCTTCAAAACAGATATATACCATGATGATTGTGGTTTTGGAAAATTAGGTTAATGGCACATCCTTCCAACGATTATTTTTTTATTTTATTTTATTTTATTTTGAAAGGATCCTTCCAACGATAAAAATAAATAAATAATAATAATAATAATAATAATAATAATAAAAAAAAAAAAAGAAAGTGAAAAGTCGGTAAGGTGAAAAATATACACAGTGATTTAAACTCGTCAGGTGTGAGAACTTTATTTTACTTCTTTTGGTAATTTAAATCCTAAATTACTAATACCGACAATTGGGCTCAAATCCGGGGACAGTGTATACTTGCATTAAATAGTAGGGTTACTAATTACTATTGCATCCAGTATAAAAATTAAAAATAAAATAAATAAATAATATAACATGTATAAATTTTTCAGTAATTAAAACAAGGAAAATAAGAGAAGAAAATTTGTTGAGAAATTTAATTCTTTTCCCGTTAGTGATAATGTTCTTGTAGTTAAGACCTTTTTTTAACTGATATAAACAATTTTTCCCTAATGTTGCGTATATTTCAATTATATTAAAGCATAATCATATGCTAAAATACACATGATGTTGATGATTTCAGGAATCGAACGGTGTGCACGTATCACAACAACAAACTCGTTTGCAGTGGATCAAATGTTTTATATTCATTGGTTGGATGGTGGGGAGCTGTTATGCTTGGTTTGCTTTTTCTGATCTTCTGAAGGAAAAGTCCCAATGTCATTATTATTATTTTTTTTTGGGTGGTTTTATTTTTTCTTTTGAGCTCACAAAAATCAAGTTGCAAACATGAGAAAAAGATGCTCAAAGTGGTTGTTAATATGATTATATTTCTAACTGTTGGCTTTCTTTTGTTCATAGTTCATTATATTAATTCGTTTATTTTTATAATTCATGATTTTCATTCATTTATTTATATAATTTTCTTTTATTCATAGTTCATGATATTCAGTAATTATTAGAACACACATGTGAAGACATTTTCATCAGGTATGAACAGGCGTGGAAAAAAGATGATCTATGTATATTTTCATTCGTCTCTTGAAATTTTTCGACAATGTTTTGCTCATCCGACTTTAAAAGTTGTTTCGTCCTTTTTATCTTACTTTTTTTTTTTTTTTACAAGGGTCATATGTTTATATCTCTCAGTCTTGATTAACAAAGCATGAAAAACTTCATCGATAGGCCATGAAGACAAATTTAACACCGATATATGTTGGATATTGTAATACATATAAATAATTACTTATGAAGTGAAAGTAAAAGGCGTTACTCGTACCAACGAACATGTTTTTTCATGTGTTTTCGGTTTAAACCAAGAGACATATCTCATACATTTTGGGTTTGAATGAAAAAATTCAATCTCTTTTGAACAAATAAATATGTCTTTCAGACGCACCCTTTCTTCAGTGTTTACATACATCGAATACGTGAATAATTTTAGATTTGAATTACAAAGAGTTTCACCGAATGTTCGATGAATTCTTTTAGTATTGCTACCGAAGAGATTCAGGTTTTGAAAAGTGACTACAAGTCTCAAAACCATAATCATCCTTATCCGTACTCGCCTATTTTTTGCTACAACAATAAATTATTACGGCGACGGTAATTAATACACCACCACAAATCATTTCCGAAGGAAAGTGCTTCTCAGCTGAGAAAATTGATGGGATGAAAAATGACGTTCTAGTAATCTTAAGAGCAATTACCTTTCTAATTTGGGTAAAGAATAGGAATCACATCAATGCCATATTTCAACCACGCTGTCATAGAGGCTGATGTGATCCAATCCTATAATTCACTAATAATTTTTTATTTTTGAAAAATTGACTAGAAATTTCGTTGTATATAGCTAAAAAAAATCTATTTTATGATCTCCACTTGACATTTTCATACTTTTACGCACCTTCTCTAACACGCGGGATTATGTATATTTTTGGACAAAATTCAGTTATTTAGTGTGAGACATAAACTTTTATGAATAGGTATTCAATATTTCGATAGTATATGCTAAATAGTAGCCCATCCAATTAGTGGAGGATGTGCATTACACTTGCAGACCTTACCACTCGCGCGTGTAATGCACTTTCTTTCGTGATTGATGGGGTATTGGGTGTCATTTAACCCGGTGTACGAAATAATTTTTTGTCTTCTGTAAATCCATTTGTTTTCTCACAAAGCCATTAAAAAGCTAGAAATTAGTACCCCAAAAGTACATGCCTCGTGAATGCATGATACCTCAACTATTTAAATCACATTGCATTGCATGTTTCTTGTCAAAAAAATAAAGAGCACGACTCGAGTAAAAAGTCGTTGAAGATGGATCTTCGCTCAATGAGAGGGTTAGGGGTGCAAGTTGGGCCGACCTAACCCAACCCAATTCAACCAATTGTAGCCCGGCTCAGCCTGCCTGAATTTTAAATTGGGTTGAGTCCAACATGGGACAGGCTCCGCCAAAACCCAATCTAACATGAGACGGGCTCAGCCCTATTCAGCCCGAATTTAAAATGTTTTGGACTAGGCTCGGGTTGGGCTGGTCTTGCCCACCCTAGAGAGAGGGAACAAGCAAAAATATCAAATTGCCCAATGGGCAGAGAAACTCTTGCCGAGGAGAGGGTGAAAGAAATGCAAATGGTTCTGCTAGTTTCTCAAGCCACTATGTGAAACTTCAAATTTTGTTGGATGACAAAAATTGATGGGATGACAATTTTGTCACGCGCACAATTAATATATGTATATATTCCCCAAGTCTACAATAGAAGCAAGTGACTGAAATCTAAACTTTGTTACTAGATTACTCATAAAACCTTGAAGGCAGTCATTTCCAAAAACTTGATACTAGGTTTCAATACATCCGAAAAATATCATATTAATGAACAAACTCACCTACTACATAACATATTTTCATATCAAGGTCAAATTAAATAAATTCGAGTTAAAACTTATAAGCACATTAATCTTAACAAGGAATACACCTATTAAGTTGGTATTATGGATCGGCTCCATATTAAAATATTAAATAAATAAAACTAAAACATGACATTTAAAAAGCAAATAGAAGGTAGAATTCCAAAATTACAGAGAATTAAAGTAGTCCACCTAATTAATTAACCTGAGCTCAGCTCATACAACAAACAAATATAAGCTAACCAAACCAAATAAACCTATGTTTCCATTTCACCCCAGATTATAAATAATCTAGGGAGAGAATAAAAACACAGGTCAGTGGTAAACTAGTCCATACCCTAATTAGCCCTAGTAGTAGTAACTCCAAAGATGTCCTTCCTGACCATATATAATATATACATATATATACAATACACAACTTTAAACAGAGATTTGCAAACCATTCCCTAAATCATGCTAGGGTTTCACTTTGAAGTCAAACATGCATTTGCCTATTGGAGTTAGAGAAGAGGCAGTGGCTGAACCATCCATTGGAGGAGATATCTGTGCAGGAAGGTACTCCTCATTTCCACACCAAAATTTCGAATTCCTGAAGTGCTTCAGCAAATTCTCCTTTCCCTATTTTTAATAATTCAACATACCCAAAAAAAATAATAAAAATATTAGTATTTCAGCAACAAAAGTCAATTAGTTTATTATTCATATATTTAGAGAAACAAACAGACCCACAACACAATTTTCAAATAATAATAATAATAATAATAATAATAATGATAATAACAAAAAATTGGTGTATAAAGAAGTAAAACAAGGTATATCTTTTAGTAAATGAAATGAAGGAAATTACCTGAATTTTTGCCCAGGTGATTTCACAGATTTTGGGGGACTGAACCATCTTTGAATAACTGGTTTGAAAGAAGCCCCACTTGAAAGGGTCCAATGTCTCTTTCACAAATGCATAGCCAAGGTTGTCTCCAGTGCTGCCAAACCATAAGATAAGGGAAATATTTACAAACATTATATAGGTCACATACAATGGACTAGTTAATATATATCTATATGGTAAAAAATGACATAACCCAAAAAGAAAATGGATATGTGTACAAACAAAATGTCACATACATGGACAAGTTTGTACCTATTTATATTATATATATATTTATATGTCATTACCGAAAATTCATGGGTAAGTAGACAAAATCATATGCTAGATGAAGTGAGTGCAGGTTAGCAATCTGATTATGTTCTCTGCAATGCTCATCCAAGAAGTTGAGCAACATGTGCCTCCTGAAACCTCATCAATAAATGATGTTACTGAACTAATTATATAAGCAATAATACCCACAAGTACTCTTCAATTAATGTTCACTTAGAGAAAGAACAAATAAATTTAAAATACAAATAAATCATAAATCCATGTATAACTCAAAACATTTAATGAGAATAATAAAAGTAATGCTGAACTTTATGATAAGATACTTTCTGAACCCATGTGAATAGCCTTCTTTTTCTGGGGTTTTTCAAGTTTTGGACAACAAAAGGTCATGTTAGTCTAGACTCTAGAGTTGCACTTTGTGACCAAGTAAAATAGGATAGATTTAAACACCAATATTGAAAAAATAGACAACATTATATATATATAACAGAATTAGAGGGATGAAGGTAATAATCCAAAGAAAATAAGGAAAGGGGAATAAAAGACAATATAGAATACATTATACACATAGGATTAAAAAAAATTGAATAAAGATAAAGATAGGGCACTTATATTGATTGGGGAAAATGGAACACGTATATGTTTTTAAACATGCAGGCTCTGTTTGGTTAGCGGTCCGGTCCCATATGGTCTGGTATCATAATGGTTTTTTTGGGATCGGACACTATTTGACAACACGGTTTCAAAAAAATAAGGATCACTTTGGACCAAAAGGGAAATTTGAGACAACAAAAAATGATGGTCACAATTGTCTTAATACATAGGACCATAAAATTTGAAATATATATATAAAATTAAAAAATATATATAATTTGAAAATAATATATAAAATTAAAAAAATAATATAAAAAATTTGAAATAATGTATAAAATTTGAAATATATATATAAAATTCAAAATTAATATATAAAATGCAAAAAATATATTTATAATTTGGAAAAATAAAAAAATTCCAAAATAATAGAAAAAATAAAAAATAATGTATAAAATTCGAAAATAATATATAAAATTTGAAAAATAATATAATTTTTTTAAAATAATGTATTAAATTCGAAAACAATATATAAAAATCAAAATTAATATATAAAATTTTAAATATATATATATAATTTAAAAAATAATATATAAGTTTTGAAAAATAATATAAAAAATTTGAAATAATGTATAAAATTTGAAAAAAATATAAAATTCAAAAATAATATACAAAATTAGATATATATATATTTTTGAGAAAATATAAAAAAATATAAAATAATATAAAAAATCAAAAATAATATATAAAATTCAAAAAATAATATAAAAATTCGAAATAATTTATAAAATTTGAAAAATATATTATTTTTGAATTTCTTATATTATTTTAAATTTTTTTATATTTTTTCAAATTTTATATATTTTTCATACTTAATATATTTTTTGAATTTTATATATTATTTTCCAAACATAAGATCAAACAGTTTGAATAAGACCATAAGACCAGACAGCTTTACCAAACAGACTTTCAGAACACCACCCAGATAAGACCAGACCAGACCAGACTAAATAAGACCAGATAAGACCAGATAAAACCGGACCAAACCAAATAAGACCAGATAAGACTAGACCAGACCGCCTACCAAACGGTCCGTAGTCTTTGACCAGACCAGGCCCGTAGCCTTCTTTTTCCAGTGTTTTTCAAGTTGTTAGGACAAAAAAATGTCGTGTTACTCTTGAGTTGCACTTTGTGACCAAGTAAAATAGGATAAATTTATTTTCCCAAAACAAAAAAGTATAAATTTAAAAAAATCATATTAAAAAAAAACGACAACCTTATGATATTTACACACATATATATATAACAGAATTAGAGGGGTGAAGGTAAAAATCCAAACATAAAAATAAATTAGAAAGGTGAAATAAAAGATGCAACATAGAGTACATATAGGTTGAAAAAAAATGCAATAAAAATAAAAGTCGTGCACCTGTATTGATTGGGGATATTTTTAATCATGACTGAGGTCTTTCCAACATGGTCTTCAAATGGTGGTGGTGCTCGGTGACGACGCGACGGAGGGAGGTGGACAGAGTTGGGCTTATTCTTCACTTTCACACAGCTACCTTAGAGACCTTTCCCTCTGTTGACCTCCTGAATTTTCTTCTGAAAACTCTTTGGACAGGACCACCCACCTCTTTCCTCTCCGTCGTTGCTCCTGTTAGGGTTTTTACACCCTTCCAAGAACAATGTTAGAAGTCATGTGTACCTGCAAATCAGAAAACGCACACAAACACACACCAAACAATGAACACAAAGATTTATAGTGGTTCGACCAAAATAAGCTTACGTCCACTGAGAGCACCGTTTCACTAACGATCAAAGAGATGATTACAAGGGGGTTGGTCAGCAGATCAGACACACGCACACACACAATGTATACTCACACCTGTATCACCGAAATAATATAAGCTTATATTATTCCTAACTCTCACCAAGAAGAATATTAGTCTGTATTTCCTCTATTCTCTCTCTCTATTTGTGCACACAATATAATAGGAGAGACCCTATATTTATAGGGAAGGAATATAGATGTGGTTTTGTCTTTTAGTCGATGTGAGATAACTTTCAATACAAAGGAGTCATCCTTAAATATATAATAATCTCCCACTTGACGACTTTCCCACCATCAATCAACTCCATCAATGATCAGTGCAGTAAGGTGCCCTCATTTCTGTCTTCAAGCTTGAAGACCCACTGAAGTTGCGCACAACTTCAGTTTCTCTGTTGTTGCCATTTTGGTCAACATATCGGTCGGATTGTTGCTTCCTTGAATCTTCTTAAGAGTCAAAACTTCATCCTCTAATAGAGATTTTATGAAGTGATAACGAAGATCTATATGTTTCGTCCTCGAATGAAATGCTGGATTCTTCGCCAGTTGTATGGGCACTCTGACTGTCACTGTGTTAAACACTCTTCTCTTGCTCAAATCCCAACTCTGCCAACAATCCTTGTAACCAAATCATTTCTTTGCAGCCTTTGTCACGGCTACATACTCAGTCTCTGTAGTAGATAACGCTACAATCTTCTGTAACTGCAAAATCAAACTCATTGATGTAGTACCTACTGTAAAGACATAACAAGTAGTGCTTCTTCTGCGGTCTATATCACCAGCAAAATCTGAATCTATATAGCCATGTAAATTCCCTTCGCCTTTACCAAAACAAAGACATCTGTCTATGGTACCTCGTAGATATCGCAATATCCACATCACTGTTTCCCAGTGAGTCTTCCCTGGATTGGACATGAACCTGCTGACTGCTCCCACTATATATGTTATATCTGGTCTTGTACAAACCATCGCATACATCAAGTTACCAATGGCTGAAGCGTATAAAATACTGGCCATGTTGTTCCTCTCTGTTTCTAACTTGGGAGACTATTCTTTGGATAATCGGAAGTGACTAGCCAAAGGTGTGCTAACCGGCTTAGCATCACTCATGTTGAACCTCTTCAGAACCCGTTCAACGTAGTCAGCCTAAGATAACTGTAAAGTACCCTTCTGCTTGTTTCTGTTGATTCTCATACCAAGAATATGTTTCGATGCACCTAAGTCCTTCATCTCAAACTCATTTGCCAACTGCTTCTTCAACTTGTTGATTTCCGCAAAATCAGACCCAACTACTAACATGTTATCAACATAAAGTAAGAGGATGATGTAACTTGTGTCAAACCTCTTAAAGTAACAACAATGGCCAGCGTTGCACTTGTTGTAACCATGTCTCTGCATAAATCCATTGAACTTCTTGTACCACTGTCTTGGAGCTTGTTTCAAACCATACAAGCTCTTTTCCAACTTACACACAAGTTTCTCTTTACCTTTCATTGAAAAACCTTCCGGCTGCTGCATATAAATCTCTTCATTTAGGTCACCATGGAGGAAGGTAGTTTTGACATCTAACTACTCTAGGTGCAAACCCTCTACTGCAACAATGCCAAGAACTGAACGAATGGTATTCAATTTCACAACCGGATAAAATATGTCGGTGTAGTCAATTTATGTTTTCTGCTGAAAGCCTTTTACTACGAGTCTCGCCTTGTACCTCTTAGAACCATCATGTTCTTCTTTGACTATGTAGACCCATTTGTTATGGAGAGTTTTCTTTCCCACCGGCAACTTGGTTAGTTTCCATGTATTGTTGGAGATAAAAGACTTCATCTCATCTTCCATTGCAAACTCCCACTGGCTCGCATCTGCTGCACTGCATGCTTCATCATAGTATTCTGGTTCACCTCCATTTGTGAGAAACAAATAATTCATATATCTCATGTTCGGCACATGCTGTCGTGAAGTCCTTCTACGTACAGGAATAGGAGTAGGAGATTGTGGTGTATCATCCTGTTGAATAGTGTCATCTTCAATCTATTTTTCTGACTTAGTACTCTCACTATCTTGAACATCATCTAACTCAACACGCATATGATCACTCTATGTTGTAGGCTCTGAGGTAGTTGTGTGCCTATTCTTGTACATCATTTTTTCATTGAACACAACATCTCTGCTTCGAATCACATTTCGGTTCTGATCATCCCACATGTGGTAGCCATACTCATCCTCGCCGTAGCCAATGAAAGTACACTTCTGTGACTTGGGATCAAGCTTATCCCTCACATTATCACTAACATGTACATATGTAACACAACAAAAAACTTTTAAATGTGAAAGTGTTACCTCTTTACCGCTCTATACCTCTTCTGGTATTCTGTGCTCCAATGGTATTGATGGACCTCGGTTGATTATATATGCTACTGAATTGACTGCTTCTGCCCAGAACTATTTCGGTAACCTTGCCTGAATGCGTATGCTTCTGGCTCTCTCAGTCAATGTCCGGTTCATACGCCATTCTGTTGTGGTGTACGTGGAACAGTCTTCTCAAATATGTTACCGTTCTCATATCAAAAGTTTTTTAACCCGGTGTCCTGATATTCTCTACCATTATCGGATCTTAACCTCTTTATCTTCAAACCCGTCTCATTCTCTATCATAGCCTTCCATTTCTTGAACGTGTCGTACACCTCAGATTTATGTTTCAAGAAATAAATCCATAACTTCCTGGAATGGTCGTCGATGAAGGTGACGAAATAGGACTTTCCACCAATACATGAGACATTTCCTGGCCCCCAGACATCAGTGTGAACTAGCTCAAGCTTCTTCTTTCTGAGATCTCTGCCGCTTTTCTGAAAACTAACTCTCTTCTGCTTACCGAATACGTAATCCTCACATAAGTCGATATCAATCGAGTTTAGACCTGGTAGCTTTCCCTTTACGAGCATAACTTTGAGCCCCTTTTCACTTATTTGACCTAGCCTCTGGTGCCACAAATTTTGATCTTCCTTACTTTATGCAACAACTATCAACGTGCTAGATTTGGTGGTAGTTTACAGCGTACCACTCTTCTTTACTCATGCTATAGTCATAGTCCCTCTGGAAAATTTCCACTCTCCTGTATTGAAAGTGGTCACATAACCTTCACTCACTAACTGGCCTACTAAGATCAAGTTTTTCCTCAAGTCTGGAATGTGTCTAACATCCTTCAACTTCCATATCGATCCGTTGAGTCTGATATGTACTTCACCCTTGCCAACTACACTACAGGGCTGATCATCACCTAGATAAACCTTGCCAAGGTTTCCAGGTGTATAGCTCTTGAAGAGCTCTCGACTTGAGGTGGCATGGAATGATGCTCCAGAGTCCAAGACCCAAAACTCTACTCTGTTCTCCAAAGAGCATATCAACGCATCATCAGCTTCTTCTAAGACAATGTTTGCCTCAGTCTTATTCTCTGTTACCTTCTGCGGGAATCTGCATTGGTTCTTGAGATGACCAGTTTTGCCGCAATTCCAACACTCAATCTCTTTGGAATTTCTGGGACCTCGAGACTGTGATATTCCATGTGGTATTCCCTGTCTCGACTTGGAACGACCACGCCTTTGGTTTCCACCTTTCTTCCTGTTCGAACCTTTGCCTCTGTTGTCGACGTTCAATGTTGAGCCACTATTAGAAGAATCTGGCTGTCTTCTGATCTCTCTGTGAGTATCATACTCACTACAGAATTATACTCTAACGATTCTACCCCTGAACAATTACTGATTGCAGCCTTTGTGGCGTTACAACTCTCTAGCAATTGGCTTATAAGAAAAACCGTTTTCATTTTGTTAGTGATTGGCATCTCAACAGATTCCAACTGCTCAATAATTTCATTAAGAACACTGATGTGTTCGCTGACCTTCCCATTCTCGGATATCTTCAAAATTTTCGATATAGTGATGAGATGTACCGCATTCGCTCCAAACGGTTGTTCGTACATGCTCAAAAGAGCATCCATGAGAGACTTTGTTATCTTCTCATTCTTGATGTTGAAGGCGACGGACTTTGACAACGTCAGTCTGATTGTGCCAAGAGCCTTTCGATCTAGGATTGTCCAATCCTCGTCTTTCATTGATTCTAGCTTCTTTCCTTCTAATGGGAAGAACAAATTTTTTTGAAATAACATATCCTCAACTTGCATATTCCAATAGGTAAAGTTTGTACCATCAAACTTGTCAATTATTACTGATTTTGTTTCTCCCATAGCTCCCACTAAGCCTATTCAAGGTGTTCATAGTCAAATTATGCAAAACCGATTGCACGGTTGCGTTTGGAGAGGTCCAAAACCTTTAGAACGCCTTTGACTGCGTCGAAAACGGGTCAAAAATGACTCCAAACAGGCCAAAACAAAATTTTGCACTAAAAGACAAAATAATGCTGACGTGGCAGACCTATTGATGTGGCAGGGAGATGCTGACGTGGTACTCGCTGACGTGGCATTGGTGCTGACATGGAAGGTTGATGTGGCAGTCAACTCTGGTCAACGGTCAATGGCGACGCGGTCAACTGCTAACGTCTGGATGATGTCAACAACTAGGGTTCTTGCGAGATCTTGCCGGCGGTGAATATTCCGGTAGTCTTCTCCGGTACCGACGAGGATTACTGAAGATGGCACGTGGACGCGCATCTACGCGTGGGGGTGTGTGAGATCTAAGCCACTTATTTCGGCGGCGCGTGGTGGTGCGTGGAGGCTCCGATTGGCTTCCGTTTTATATCGTCAGCTTCGTCTTTTCAAGCCAGTCCTCCTGGTATGGTTGGTTTCTGATTTCGGGCACTTTTTAACTTCGATTTTGGACCAGAACGAACGAACTTCTTCTTTGCTTCAACCTGAGGCTCTGATACCACTAGTTAGGGTGTTACACCCTCCAAATAACACTGTTAGAAGCCGTGTGTACCTGTAAATTAGAAAACGCACACAAACACACAGAAACAATGGACACAAAGATTTATAGTGGTTCGGACAAAATAAGCTTACGTCCACTGATAACACCGTTTCACTAACGATCAAAGAGATGATTACAAGGGGGTTGTTCAGCAGATCAAGCACACGTACACGCACACGCACACACACAGTTTATACTCATGCCTGTATCACCGAAATAATGTAAACTTATACTATTCCTAACTCTCACAAAGAAGATACTATCCTGTATCTATTTTATTCTCTCTCTTTATTTGTGTAAATAATATAATATGAGAGCCCTATATTTATAAGGAAAAAATATAGAGGTGGTTTTGCCTTTTAATCAATGTGGGACAACTTTCAATACAAATGAGTCACCCTTATATATATAACAGTTCCGTCGTTGGTGATAGAGAAAACGAAACTACCACCGCCGTAGAATTGGAGTGGAGGTGGCCTAGTGGAGTAGTAACTCAGAGTAGGTTGTGGTTGTGAGTGATAATAAATTATACTCAGTTTGTGGTGAGGATAAAGTTGGTTGTAATAGTGAAACATAAGCCATGCTGATGGAAGTGGCTGATGATGGTGGGGCGAGTAAACTATGCAATGTCCGGAGTGAAAAGTTGAAGCCCCTATTAGCATGTTTACAGGTGAAGCCATGGAACAAATGTGTTAGGCCAGAGGAAGTTAAAGGATCAAATCCTCTGTTTGGGATAAATATACATACATATACATATATATATATAGAGAGAGAACAGTCAAACTAGATATATGGTAAAGTGCATTAAACCCCTTAATTATACTCTCTCTCCCAAAAAAAAAGTATGTTAATTATTGCAAATAACACCTGAACTATTCTTGTGCAATAAACCTTCTTAAACTATCACAAAAATACCGTTGTCTTCAAATTATTGTATTAATGACTATAATGCCCTTCTTTATTGAATTAAGTTAATAAACTTTTGTTATTAACAAATATTATGATATAATTATTACAAATTTGATGTCATAATCTCTATAAAAAAAATTGGTGATTTAATACATGATTTTTATAATTAATTAAAAATTAATGCTTCTAGATTTTTATAAAAAACAAATGAGTATAAAATTAAAAACAATTAAGTAGTTATTCAAGACTTTTATATACATAACCTGAGAAAAAGGATTTTTGTTACCTAAATAATTTTGTAAATCCATTATGAATATATATCGCATCAAAAGAAGCTTATTACGGTAAAAAAAATTAAAACTTAGGATAATAAATTTTATAATTTAAATCAATTAATAAATTTATTAATTTTAAAAATAAAATAATTACAACATATAAATTTTTTTATTATAGAAGACATAATTTTTCTAATATAACCAGGAGAAATGATATATTTCTCTTTTCATATGATATATATTCATAGTGAATTTACAAACTATTTCAAATAATATAAATATTTTTTCTCATGTTATGTATATAACTAGTGTTGAATAAGTTATTAATACTTTTACAATTTATACTCAAACTTTTTATAAAAAGCTAAAATAATTATTCTTTTGATTAAATATAAAGATTATATGTTAAATTACCAAATTTGAATAGAAATTATGCCATCAAATTTTGCAACAATTATAATATTTGTTAATAAAAAAAGTGTATTAAGTTAATGCAATAAGGAAGGGCATTTTAGTCATTTAACAAATAATGTGAAGACAATGATTTTTATTTTTAATTCTTGTGATAGTTTAGGGGGGTTTCTTGCACCAGAATAGTTCAGGAAGGTTATTTGCAATTGTTATCATAGTTTGTGGAGTTTTCTGCCATTTTCAAAGTTTAGGAGATTTCTTGAGAGAAAGAGAGAGAGTATAGTTCAGGGGTTTAATGCACTTTACCCATATATATTTGGATAAATTACAGTGTCACTCTTTTTTGTTAGGGCTGCAAACAAACCGAATCAAGCCGAGCTTTGGAATGTTCAAGCTCAGTTCATTTACTAAAAGAGCTTAGAAAATGTGTTCAAGCTTGACTCATTTGTTTAACGAACGAGCCCGAGCTGAATGCCAGATTTAACGATTCGAGTCCGAGCTTGCTTACGAACGACTCGTTTCAGTTGCAACATATATTACTCTTACCAATAGCTACCTGGATTGAGTTGTTGTATGTTTATTTTTAACATATTTTCACTAGTATAATTTTTTATAAATGGTTTTTATGTTATGTCAACATAATTCCTATAATATTTTCACAACAATCTTCATAATTTGTTCAATTTGAACACTTTCTTTTGTCACATATGAGATAATTTTACTATTTAACTTAGAGGAGCAAGTTCACGAGCTTGACGAGCCGAACTTAGTAATGTTCAAGCTTGGCTTATTTATTAAACGAGCCTAAAAATTATGCTCAAGCTCAGTTTGTATACTAAACGAACAAGCCCGAACCTGCTCATGAACGGCTCGGTTCATTTGCAACCCTACCTTTTGTTTGGGCTTATTATAGCTTGACTCCCTCTGTTTTGAATATCTATAGTTTATTCCCTTAATAATTATTGACGCTTAATTTTGGTAACCGGCAAAAAGAATTTACAGTTCTACCTGAATCTATCAATATATCAAATTTGGATCCGAATTCGATCTGATTAGCCGGATATGAATTGAAAATAAAATTCGATAACCCGATTACGATATGATTCCGATAATTCAATTTCTTAACAAATCGGATTTGGATTTATGCTAATCCGACCCAATTAATTTTATATATACACATACATATATATATATTATGTTATTAATATATAAATATAAATAGTATACTTAATTATGTTTTAATTTTTTTTCGCTTTTATGTTTTCTATAGTCATGTATAAGCATTGATTGTAAATTACATAATTTAGTGTTTAATATTATTTTTTTAAAAAAAATCAAAAATTATTTAATAATTTTTGTAATTTTGTTTTTACCTAATCAGATCGGATATCTGATAATGAAGAGATTCGAATTTGGATCAATTAAGTGAAAATTTGTCAAATTATCGGATCAGATTGACTAATGAGCTTATCGAATTCGGATTGAATCAGGGCAAATCCGATCTGTATCCAATCCGTTCACGGGTCTAGTTCTATCCATGTTATTTTATTTTAGTTTTGAGAAGGACAAAAAATTCATTACAAGAACTGATGGGCAATATTATCATTTCACCTCTAAAAATGAGATAACATCAGCGTTGACCAAATTTTATATAAAAATAATTAGTACTCTTAAGAAAAAATATTTTATAGATAAAGTTATAAAAAGATGCATATGCCCCCTCCTAAAATTTTAAAAACGTTTTTTAGTATCTCAAAAATTATGTATTTTATAGATAAATTTATAAAAAAACTGCATATGACCATAACCCATAAAGATATATATATAAATATATATATATATTAAATATTACCTATGGCCCCTCCTAAATCTATTTCCTAGCTCCACCCCTACTGACGTTGACTATGCCAGAAGTTTATACAAGAGGGAAAGTTAAACTGAAGTATGAACACTAAGAGATATAATAGTAAGTGTCCTTACTAGAGGCTGTCAAACTATACGTTAGCGTTGACCGACGTTGACTGTGCTAAAATTTTGCACGAGAGGGAAATTAAACCAAAGTATGAATAGTAAGGAAAAATAATAGTAGTAATTATCCATACTGCTGTGTCAAACTATAACAAGTCCAAACAAAAGAGGTGTAATTTATCTATTGTTTTTCCATTCAGTATGCATACACTTCATCCTATAAGTATTATAGTAAAATGTTAAAAAAAAATTTGCCACTACATTTAGTTGCAAATGGGACTCTCATGCAATCGTCTTCCTTGTTAAAAGTGAAAGAAAGAAAATTCGTTTGGGAAGAATTGGTTCGGTACTCTACATTTAGTTGATGAGCTTGTATCCTTAAAAGTAAAATGACCAAAGTATGTATTCGTTAACCTATGTTGGGTAAAGTGTGTATCATGAGGTGTGTTGAGTTGCATTGCATCTAAACTGCTAAAATATATGATTGTGGTTTTGATGTTGAAGCATGCTATAATTGTGAATAATTATGATGTGAGCATGTTGGGGAAATTAATTATTGGGTTCAATGAGGTTCCGGATTGGCGTGAGAGCCATGTAGAACAGAAGACCAACCTAGGATTAGTATCATGAAACTTTTGTGGGTGGTACCACTCGGACTACCGAGATTGAGGCGATGATGCTTCCTCTACTGGGCTAGTGAGTTCACCCCACGACTTATATATTTTTCACGTGATGATTCTATTGGGACAGCTCTGTAGTCTCTCCGTGGATTGTAGCATAATATCCGCCCTTTTGTGCATGGGTGGCGAATCATATTTATTTTTGGTTGGACGTTAAGTTGAAAAACATGTATCTATATGTTTCTTTTGTTCATGTAAATAAAATATGTTAAACTACTTTCTTCTATCCGACTAGTATGTTAGTCGAGTAGTGGTTATTGATGTACATCCCTTGGAGCGCTATGCACGAAGATTATATTCTTTTTGGTGCACTTCGGTGCCGGATTGTGCAACTATGTATTTTGTGTAAACTATAATATGTTTCGCCTTAGAGCGCTATAATGTAGACTTGAATCCTTTTATTTTGATTTGTGAAGTGGATAGTTACTATTAAATGTAGTTATTAGGAATTTGGCTGAAAACGAAATTTTTATAAGTTTTCAAACAAACCCTTTTCATTTTGAATGTAAAAACCCGTTTTTCCCCACCCCCATAGCCGCCAAATTTTCTTGTTTTAGAAATGGATTTAAATAAACTCATTTTCTTAAATATTTCGACTTTTAGAAACCGGTAGTGGTTAAAACAAAAACCGGGGGCAAGACAGAAAATTTTATGAAACTTACAAAAAATTACTTTTATACAAAGTTTACGTTTTACGCGTGTCCCGAGGTCTTGGTGACTATTTTTGAGTTCCGCCAATTAAAAACTCAGTTTTTCAATATTTATAATTTTTCGGGACTGACGACGCAAAAAACGAAGCCATATAGCAAAATCTTGCGTTTTTGCATATTTGAACTTTAACGAAGAAGCTGAAATCTGGCAGTAGCTAAGCTTCCCAACACTTAGAAATTTTTTCAATATTTTCGAAATTTTCAGTGCAGGGCTATTTGAGTGGCGTCCGACATCCGATTTTCAAAAAACAATTTCTCCCACTTCGAAAGTCTGAATTGACCCCCATTTTTTTCCTATGACTTGTTCTAAGTACAAAATACGTATTTACACTTTGAAATTACCATTTTGCCCCTGAAATGACTATTTTACCCTTAGTGAAAGTGGGGTACTTTAACTTTCTGTTTTTGTCGGCGTTGTCCGATACCGTTTTCCAAAATTTATGTCTCTCGCCTCGTGGCTTTGTATTAGGTTTCGTTTGTTCCTAAGGCTTGTGTTAGGTACAAACTTTGTAGTTGTACTAGGAAATTACCATTTTACCCTTGGGTAAACAATGGGTGTTGGAATGATTCGTTTAAGGTGACGATTGATACATTTCACCTTCTTTTCAATCCCGAGTAATATTTTTGGTATCTTTTACGTATGAAATGACCTTTTTACCCTTGTGTAGGTGTTTGATGACTATTTATGATTTTATTTCATTTCTTTCCACTTCCGTTTCACTCCCTAAATTCTTAGGCTCATGTTTTGGAGTTCTAGAAAATTTGGGGTGTGACATGCCGCGTTACACCAATCACATAGTATATCCGCAAATGAGCTAGCCTAATATCACTACTAAGGCTACATCCTTAACACTTACACTTACACATATACACAACTATACCCACATACATATATAGATATATAGGCATATAAGCATACTTTAATATTGGAAATCTCAAGAACAACCACCCAACTAGCATGCATCATAGTCCTATCAATACCATCACCAAGTACTCCATACACAAAGGTTAATTTACATAAACATGTTCAAACCCTAACTTCACATTTTCAAGGATACACTTAGCAATTACATCTAAGGTTAGGAATTCTATAATCAAATTCTCACACCTACACAATCACAAGATGAGATAGTTAAGAAGTTTTCCCCTACTTCAAGTGAAGAATAAGGCAAGGTCAATGAAACCCTAACTTTCGCCTAACACCGAAATCAAAGCAACCAACCAGTGGAAAGAGTCATCATAGCCTCCAAACAATAAATCAATACACAATACAAGAGGAGAACAAGAATCATGAAGTGGTTTTGACAAGAAAACCCAAAACTAGGGTTTGAAAAGAAAACACACAAGGAGGGAAAAACACTTATCAATCCTTGACTCAAACCGAAGATAAGAATATCATGATCAACTTTCATGTTGAAGGCTATATCAAACTCCAAACTTAGGGTGATGAAATCAATCCATAAGTGGAGAAGAAGCAAAAGGGAGATGAGAGAAATGTATTTGGAGAGAAATAATGAAGTCTTGCAATGAAAGACTTATTATGTGTAGAGATCCTCAACTCACACCTCTCACAATCTAATGGTTAAGATTCAAGCTAGCAACTGAAGGCCTAATCCAAGGGCAACAAAGTGGTCTTACAAGTGGATGACTTTACATGATCCAAGGGTCTAAAACAAATATGGGGTAAAAAAGAATGGATCTAAGGGATAGAAACAAATCTTACAAATGGAAGAATTCAATCAATATACACCACCCTTATACACTTGCCGAAACTTAAACACGAAAAATTTAAACGTACCGAGATTTCACAAGATGTCATAAATAAGTGACGTCACAATACGTTAAAACTTGAAAAAGAATTCCAAAAAGAAGAAAGGAAATGCGGGGCGTTACAATAATGGCAACGCATTTAATGCAATCAGAATAACTAGAAACATGCACAGTATATTTAAATGCATGGGCGGTGTAAGAGAAAGACAGACGAGTCTCCGGTAGGGATGATAATTTGTACCCGCCTATTGGAGCCCCACCCCGCTCCTTTAGTTAAGAGTTTAAGAGTGTTTTAAATTTATTCATTCTTTAACTAATATAATACTATTTTTTAATTTAAATATTAATCATATCATTCACCTTAATTAACTATATTAGAGTATGTATATCTTCAAAAGAATAAAAAATAAAAATAAAATTGATAATTATTGATAAAGTTCGATTAAGTGTGAAGGTGGATGATTGAATGGTGGAGATTAAGTGTGAAGGTGGCATGAGGGGGTATTGGGATATAGGAAAGTACGTAAACAAAAAACGGATAAGAAAGATAAGAATGATAATTATTGAAATGTGTTAAAAGCTTATAATGGCAACGCATTTAATGCAATCCCAGTAACTAGAGACATGCACAGTATATTTAAATGTTTTGGCAGCGTAAAAGAAAAATAGACGACTCTCCGGTAGGGATGGAATTTGTACCAGCCCCTTGGAGCCCCACCTCGCTCCTTCATTCGAGAGTTTGGGAGTGAATCAAATTTATTCATTCTTTAACTTATATAATACTATTTTTTAATTTAAATATTAATCATATCATTCATCTTAATAAATTATATTTGAGTAGGTATATCTTCAAAAGAAGAAAAAATGAAATTAAAATTGATAATTACTGATAATGTTCGATTAAGTGTGAATATGGATAATTGGAAGGTGGAGATTAAGTGTGAAGGTGGCCGGTGGGGTATTAGGATATGGGAAAATAATTACACAAAAAAATGATAAGAAATATATGAATGATGATTATTGTAATGAGTTCAACGCTTATAATGAAAACGCATTTAATGCAATCCCGATAACTAGAGACATGCACAGTATATTTACGTACTTTGGCGGCATAAGAGAGAGACAGACACATCTTCGTTAGGAATGGCAATTTGTACATGCCCCTTAGAGCCCATCCCCGCTCCTTTATTCAAGAGTTTGGGAGTGTTTCAAATTTATTAATTCTTTAACTTATATAATACTATTTTTTAATTTAAATATTAATTATATCATTTATCTTAATTAAATATATTAGAGTATGTATATCGTCAAAAGAAGAAAAAAGGAAATTAAAATTGATAATTTTTGATTTAGTGTGAAAGTGAATGATTCGCGGGTGGAGATTAAGTGTGAAGATGGTAGGCGGGAGTATTGGGA
Organism: Cornus suecica; assembly: GCA_963922005.1. NCBI lineage: Eukaryota > Viridiplantae > Streptophyta > Magnoliopsida > Cornales > Cornaceae > Cornus > Cornus suecica. Next base: position 56,285,493 of record OY998246.1, read on the forward strand.
TATTGGAAAGTAGGGACACAAAAAAATGATATGAAAGATATGAATGATGATTATTGGAATGCGTTCAATGCTTATAATGGCAATGAATTTAATGTTATCCCGATAAATATAGACATGCACAATATATTTACGTTCTTTGGCGGTGTAAGAGACAGACAGACGAATCTCCGTTAGGGATGGCAATTTGTACCCGCCCCTTGGATCCCCGCCCCGCTCCTTTATTCAAGAGTTTGGAAGTGTTTTAAATTTATTCATTCTTTAAATTATATAATATTATTTTTTAATTTAAATATTAATCATATCATTCAACTTAATTAACTATATTATAGTATGTATATCTTCAAAAGAAGAAAAAATGAAATTAAAATTTATAATTATTGATAATGTTCAATTAAGTGTGAAGATGAATAATTGGAGGGTGGAGATTAAGTATGAAGGTGGCAGGCGGTGGTATTGGGATATGAGAAAGTAGGTACACAAAAAAATGATAAGAAATATATGAATAATGATTATTAAAATGGGTTCAAAACTTATAATGACAATGCATTTAATACAATCCCGAAAACTAGAGACATGCATAGTATATTTACGTACTTTGGCGGTGTAAGAGAGAGACAAACGAGTCTCTGTTATGAATGACTATTTGTACCCGCCCCTTGGAGCCTGCCCCGCTCCTTTATTCAAGAGTTTGGAAGTGTTTTAAATTTATTCATTATTTAACTTATGTAATACAATTTTATAATTTAAATATTAATCATAGCATTCATTTTTAATTAATTATATTAGAATATGTATATGTTTAAAAGAATAAAAAAATGAATTAAAAATCTATAATAATTGATAATGTTCGAGTATGTGTGAAGGTGGATTATTGGGGATGGAGATTAAGTGTGAAGGTGGCAGGTGAGGGTATTGAGATATGGGTAAGTAGGTACACAAAATAGGATAAGAATTATATGTATGATTGTAACACCCCGTGTTATTTTTCTTTTTTCTGAAATTATTTTTCGATTTAATTTCGGTTATGACGTCACTTGTTCATGACGTTCTGGTTATCCTTGATATTTTGCGTGTAAATTTTTCGCGTTTAGTTTTAAAGTCTACTGGACGACATTAAGGTTTCTCTTTGACGACTTCGAGAATTCTTGTTACCGACTACGCGATTTTGTTTCGACGTTTAGCATTAGTGCTTCGACTGGATGGCGACACGTTTTATTTGATCGAGCTTGTTAGTTGTTCAGACATTTAGGTTCCTACCCCAGTGTATTTATCTCAGACTATTTTAGTTATTTGGCGTCCCATAAAGTTCTTGGGGTTATTGTGTAATTTTGGATAATTGAAGTGTTACTTATATAATTTGGATATATATGTATACACATGTGTATATCAGCGTAAAGAAAACGTGACCTAGGGCATCACTTCCTTCTACCTACCTCATCCCCCTCTCTCCTCACGACCACATATCTGCGTCTCCATCTTCTTCACCCTTTTCATCGCTGAAAATGGAGAGAGAGAAAAAAAAGTTGCGTGAGGGAGAGGGAGTTGTGCGAGAGAGAGGAGCAGCCATGTGGTGGTTGCATGTTGGGACGATGGCGGCGACTAGGTGGTAGCGACGATGACGACTCACGGTGGTCGTTGGTGGCTGAGGCATCGCGTGGTGGCGCGATGGTGACGGTTCACGTAGGTGGATGCGCGATTGGTTGAGAAACGAGGTCGCGGCTTGGCTGGTGTTCGTTGGGCAGAGGAGCGGCGATGATGTCGGAGCTTTCGGCAGGGCTGGGTGGCGACGACAAAGCAGGCGGTGGCTGCTGGTGGTCGCTGGAGCTGCGCGCAGTGGAGCGGTAGCAGCTTGTGCAATAGGGGCGAGTTCGGCCAGATTTCGATCGGCAATTTGGTCTGCTTCCCGTTGTCGGTTTGGGCTGATGTTTGGTGAGTAGCTTCGTCTTGACTTAGTGTTCATCATACTAAAATTTCATAATTTTTGTTGAGCGGTTTGTGGGAAAATCGCGTTTATAGGTTAGAATTTTCGTTTGGGTTATTTTAGAATTATCCAAATTGATTAACCTATTGCTAATGAACTTCGTATATATTGTATAGGTTGTCGAGGCGGACATTTCGGTATATTCGAAATATTAGTCGGGTGACTTTGGTCGGCGGGCTCCATATTCGGGCGCCAATACTATTCACGGTGGGCCGTTTCGTTTTGTTCTGTAAGCGTAGATTAAGGTGGAAAATTTTATTCTCACTTCCGTATCGTTGACGTGGTTTGGGTGTGCAAAACCATATTTATTTTAATATAGATATATTAAATTATGAATTTAAGTATCTATAATTGAGTTAGAATCGATGTAGGACTTAGAAATTAATTTGTAAAATTAGATTAATTCCTATTTGAATTGAATAAGAATAGGTGGCTTAGTAACCCCTTGAGAATTAAATGGGTTAGTAGAATTTTTTACAAGTTAAACGTGAACTTAAAATGCTATATTAGTTTCCTTTTTTACTGTGTTAAGGGATATGTGGACGTGAGGGACGTGAAAACTTAAACGTTATGTTAGGTTCCCCTTATGATACGTGGATTATTTGCTTCAATTATTTTAAAGGCATGTTAAGAGAAATTGAAATATTTTCCTAGAGAATTAAAGAAAATATATTGTTTAAAATATGAACTTGTTTACATGTGATTTAAATGTCTTTATTGTATTTTAAAAAACATGTTAAAGAGATTATGAGATTCATGTTGGTATCATGTGGATATTTTCATAAATATGATGCATTACATATTTATGTTAAAGCATGATTTTTATTAAGTACACCATGTCGTGTGAGTACATGGGTGTTGGTGCATGTAGTGCATGAGTTCACATTTTGCAGAGAAAATTCAATTGGTGTGGTTTTGCATCCGTTTACGTGTGGTGCATGGGTAGGATTGTGTTTGGATTGTCGTAACAACTGGCCAGGGGTGCTTCTTGCTCATTCGGAACTAATCTTCCGAGAAATGCAAACTAGATGCTCGACTGGGTCGTGGAGGACGTCTTCCTTGGTTAAAAAATGTGAAGTGTCAAAAACACTTGGGAAGAACGGTACAATAAATCTACCTTCCTTCGTGAGTCAGGTATCCTCAGAGGAATGGTGGAGAAGGATCTGTTCACCCTTGGGAAGGGTGTGTTTTTGTCTGCGTATCATGGGTGTGTTGAATCACATTGCATTGCATAGCATTTATGTGATTTCATTGACATGTATATGTGATATTATTACATGTGATGTTGTAGCAGGTTTATTATGTGTTATTATTACCTATGGATTTTGGAGCATGGTAATTATGAATATTGCAAAATAAATTCATATTTTATAAAATGCTCAACTGAAAGTAAATAATGTGAAAACATGAATTAAATGCGGTAATTGTAAAAGTATAATGAGTTATATTCTTATACTTATGATTATATACTTTTGTACCTTTGGGGGAGGCTAAGTATATTGACATAGTGACCTCTGTGAATAGTTGAGGTTAGTGATGGACTGTAGAGTCGATCTTAGGTTGGGGCCTTAGAGAAGGCGGTTAATAGTTTTGTGATTGTGGTTAGTTGTGTGACATCTTTAGAGATTTGAGATCAGAAATTGATCCTAGTATCAATTGAGATTTGAGGCCTTAGAGAAGGTGGGTGATAAGATTGTGAACTTGGTGGATGTTGTTGTATAGACCTTTAGGTGCCTTTCACCTTTTGAGGAATGAGTTATCAACCGTATTTTGAGATTTTGATTCGGTTAGAAGAGGTTATGGTTGAGGTGGTTAATTTTATTAAGTACTTGGGGTACTATAGAGTTGTAGTGTTGTTTCTCGTGCTTAGTTCATTCTCCTAAGCATTCCTTGTACTGTGTTTTGTACACTAGTATGTGATCATTGACTTATATGTCACTCCTTGAGTTGTCGGTTGCGGCGTGGTGACGAACCTCTTCCATGTGTTGTCATTTGATTTCGTGGGGTTGGAAACGAGTAGTTGTGTTCCGTGGACCCAATGTAGTACTCTTCCTTCCTTGTCCTCTTGGACATTATAGGAATCCGTAGAGTTATGTTCACTCTTATTTGGCTGTCTTTCGGAAACGGTGTTTTCCAAGTCTTAAAATAAACTCTTTGTATTTAAAAAGGAAAAACCCATTTTCGCCTACCCCCGTAACAACGAAAAGTTTTAGCAGTTTATAAAATGATCTTTGGATCTTCTTTAAAAATATTTTTAACTTCTAAAAGTTGGTGATGGCGACTGACGGAGACCGGGGGCAAGACGGTCATTTTTACTGTGTGGTTTCTTAAAGGAAAACTATTTTATTACTTTTCTCGAGATTTTGAGATTTCGAGACTTCTTTCTCAAGATCTCGTCCTGTAGAGTTTTGAAAAGTGGTTTCTTGTTTCACCTTTTCTTCGGATCATTTCTAAGTCTCGTGTATGAGGCTTGGCGTTGTTCAGTGCACACATATAGTGTTGTATTTCCCTTCTTCTTGGGTATTTGATGTCACCACCTAGGTGATTTGAGTTTTCGTACGTTAGGGGCATGGATGTTGAATGGATTGGTTCGAGTTTTAAAATATTCTTCTTAAAAACTATTGAATCCTTGGGATTCATCTTTTTATAACTTTCACTTTCGGCCATTCGCTTTTGGTTTCCTTGTTCCGTTGTTTTCCCTAAACACTTGTGGTGTTCATAACATTGACGTTGTTATCTTGGTTATCTGTTGGTTTAGCATTGGGACTTCTTTTCCCTTGCTTGGGTTCCTTGACTCTTATGTGGTTGTCATGAGAGTAGTGTTCAGGTACTCTCCAGGATTCGACCGTTTAGCGTTCCTTATCTATAGTGAGAGCGTTAGTGATTTGATTGACCCTATTGATGATAGTATTATGAGGTTGATGTGATGATGTGATTTATGGTATTGATGAAGAGATATGTTTGAGGTGATCCAGTACTTGAGAGGTAGGTCTCCTCTAGGAATGGGATGAGGTTTCTTATATATATGTATATATATACATGATGATTGTGTTAGTACGCAAGGATGTCAGTGTTTTTCCTCCTGTGTTCTCAGGAAGTGAGTTATGAGTATTCCTTGGTACTAATGATGGATTTTGATTCCTGTGGATATTAGAGGTGAGTGTGATTCCATATGTTGGATCTTCTGATTTGCGTCGTGAACGCTTGATGATTTGTTAGATTGGACCTTAGTGTCGTGTACCTAGTGTACGTTGTGAGAGTAGTGTAGACTACCGATGTTGGTACTTGGGGTATGAGTCTTAGTTGTACCTTAAAGACTCATGTTGTGTACTTATATATATGTATATATATATATCCCCGATATATACTCGTTTACGGTAGCATATGAGTACGTGTCTTGGGTTTTCGTGGTTGGGTTATGTTGTGGGCTATGTATCTTGTTAGATAGTTTAGTATTACCTAAATAGACATAGGATGTGGTAGTTAGGATATCATTTTTCCCACTGAGCTTATTTGCTCACAGGGGTATTTCATCGCCCCCTGGTATTCCACGTCAGGTTGCAGGAAATATTGCGGCTACGGATAGCATGCGGTGCAACGATAGCTCTCTTTTGTTTTCCTTGTTACAGGTTTGAAGTTGCGCAGGGTGATGCGATTACAGTTGCAGCGCGACTGGTTTGGGGACGATAGTTATCTGCTGCTAGTTTCTTTACCCATTTTGTAAGGGATTGTCATATATTTCTCTTAGGAGCCAGTCTGTTGGCATATCCCTATTGATGTATCTTTTATTTCCTGTATTTATTATTTCAGGATGTTATTGTATCTATTCTGCACTGCCATGTGCTTTTTTGTATTCTTATTCGAGTATTTGTTGCTCTGTTGATTATAGAGGGTTGTGTAGGGGTAGCAGTGCTTCTTTCCACTGCCTCGGCCCTAGTAGGATTGATAAATGTTGAGCCTGTGAGCCATTGATATTATCGAACTGTTATTGGCAGGTTATTCTGTTGTGGTTGGGTGTCCGGTTGTTCCATTTACAAATGGAACTCTGCCGGATTTTCGTTAGATTTCGTTGTTTTGTTCTATCATTCATTTGGGTATGGAATATACCATTTTTATCATTATTCCATATGTTTTCATGGTTAATGATATCTTAGTTCATCGTTCGTATTAAGGATCACATCCTGAATTCCTTGGATGTCCCGGTTCGGGAGTTTTAGGATTTTAGGGGTGTGTCAGTTGGTATCAGAGGATACTATTGAGTTTCTAGTATTCGTTTAGGCATGGAGTATATTTTTCATTGTTATTCCATGTATTTTCTTATTATTGTTGACTCTAGTGGTCGTTTGACTGACATCATCCCTTGAAAATTCTTTAATTCTCTGGATTAGAGTTTCGGGGATTTTAGGGGCGTGACAATGATAATTATTGAAATAGGTTCAAAGCTTATAATGACAACGCATTTAATGCAATCCCGATAACTAGAGACATGCATAGTATATTTACGCGCTTTGGCGGCGTAAGAGAGAGAAAGACGAGTCTCCGATAGGGATGTCAATTTGTACCCGCCCCTTGGAGCCCCACCCTACTCCTTTATTCAAGAGTTTGGGAGTGATTTAAATTTATTCATTCTTTAACTTATGTAATACTATTTTATAATTTAAATATTAATCATATCATTTATCTAATTAACTATATTAGAGTATTTATATTTTGAAAGAAGAAAAAATAAAAATAATAATAATAATAATTGATAATGTTCGATTAGGTGTGAATGTCAAAGGTGTGGGTATTGGGATATGAGAAAGTAGGGACACAAAAAAAGGATGAGAGAGATATGAATGATTATTATTGTAATGAGTTCAACGCATTTAATTCGATCCCGATAACTAGAGACATGCACAATATATTTATGTGTTTTGGCGGCGTAAGATAGAGACAAACTTGTCTCCGATAGGGATGGCAATTTGTACCCGTCCCTTGGAGCCCCTTTCCGCTCCTTTATTCAAGAGTTTGGAAGTGTTTTAAATTTATTCATTCTTTAACTTATATAATACTATTTTTTAATTTAAATATTAATCATATCATTCATCTTAATTAACTATATTAGAGTATGTATATTTTCAAAAGAAGAAAAAATGAAATTAAAATTGATAATGTTCGATTAAGTGTGAAGATGGATAATTGGAGAGTGGGGATTAAGTGTGAATGTGGAACGTGGTGGTATTGGGTTATGGGAAAGTAGGTATACAAAAAATGATAAGAATAATATGAATCATGATTATTGAAATGGATTCAAAACTTATAATGACAACGCATTTAATGGAATTCTGATAACTAGAGATATGCACAGTATATTAATTTACTTTGGCGGCGTAAGAGAGAGACAGATGAGTCTCCGTTAAGGATGACAATTTGTACCCGATCATTGGAGCCCCACCCCGCTCCTTTATTCAAGAGTTTGGGAGTGTTTTAAATTTATTCATTCTTTAACTTATATAATATTATTTTTTAATTTAAATATTAATCATATCATTGATCTTAATTAACTATATTATAGTATGTATATCTTCAAAAGAAGAAAAAATGAAATTAAAATTTATAATGATTGATAATGTTCAATTAAGTGTGAAGATGGATAATTGGAGGGTGGAGATTAAGTATGAAGGTGGCAGGTGGTGGTATTGGGATTTGAGAAAGTAGGTACACAAAAAAATGATAAGAAATATATGAATAATGATTATTAAAATGGGTTCAAAACTTATAATGACAATGCATTTAATACAATCCCGAAAACTAGAGACATGCATAATATATTTACGTACTTTGGCGGTGTAAGAGAGAGACAAACGAGTCTCTGTTATGGATGACTATTTGTACCCGCCCCTTGGAGCCCGCCTCGCTCCTTTATTCAAGAGTTTGGAAGTGTTTTAAATTTACTCATTCTTTAACTTATGTAATACAATTTTATTAGAATATGTATATGTTCAAAAAAAGAAAAAATGAAATTAAAATTGATAATGAATGATTATGTGTGAATGTGGATTATGAGAGGGTGAAAATTAAGTGCGAATGTGGCAGGTGAAGGTATTAGGATATGGGTAAGTAAGTACACAAAAATGGGATAAGAAAGATATGTTTGATGATTATTGAAATAGGTTCAAAGCTTATAATGGCAACGCATTTAATGCAATCTTAATAATTTGAGACAAGTTAAGTATTTTTACTTGTTTTGGCAGCGTAAACGAGAGACAAACGAGTCTTCGTTAGGGATAATAATTTGTACCCTCCCTTGTATCCCCGCCCCGCTCCTTTATTCAAGAGTTTGGGAATGTTTCAAATTTATTCATTCTTTAACTTATATAATACTATTTTTTAATTTAAATATTTATCATATCATTTATCTTAATTAACTATATTGGAGTATGTATAACTTCAAAAAAAGAAAAAATGAAATTAAAATTGATAATTATTGATAATGTTCGATTAAGTGTGAAAATAGATTATTGGAGGGTGGAGATTAAGCGTGTCACGCCCCAAATTTCCTAGGACTCCAAAACCCGAGCCTAAGAGCTAAAGGAGTGAATGCGAAATTAAAAAGAAACGAGAACAAATGACCTTTAGTCATCAAATACCCACAAAAGGGTAAAAATGTAATTTCACTCCTACAACATGACAAGAAGACCTCTCGCGATCGAAGTAGAAGCAAAACGAAACAAACGGTACCTTAAACGGACCGTTTAAGCATCTGTGCCCACCCAAGGGTAAAATAGTCATCACAAGGATAAAGTAATGATTTCAAGGTATAAATACAAGGTTTGGACCTAAAATAAGTTATAGGAACAAACGAAACCGAATTTGAAGGTACGAAACGGAAACAACAACATTTTGAAGAAATAGGTCGTCTTGAGGTGCCGAGGCTCAAAACGTACTGTCAGTTTCAAACAACCATTATGCCCTCAAAATGGACTCAAATTAAGCGATTCAAAAGCCTAACATCAAGATCCTTAAGACAGATTTCTAAAAATATAAAGATCACCTCAATCCGACATTTGTAGCTCCAGATATGACCGAAAGAGTGAAGCACTGTCGAAACAAAACTCCACGGAGACACCCTAGGGAAATCAGTCGACTGACTTGAACAATCAGTCGACTGACCTGAACAATCAGTCGACTGACAATTAGCCATCAGTCGACTGACCTCACTAGAATGTTTATGGCTATTTACCAGTCGACTGACGCAAATCCGTCAGTCGACTCACGGACCCGAAAAATACTCCGAAACGTCCGAGAATCGCTGAAACAACCCCATGTCCATTTCCATATGTGGATATACTCATAATTATATCTATACACCAAATTAATTTCATAAAAATGTAAGTTTTAAACCAATAGCATTGCTTTAAGGTTTCATAAAAGCTCCGTCTTGCCCCCGGTCTCCGTTCTAGTATACCACCGACTTTTAAAATGTCAAACTCTTTCAAAAACAACTCAATCATCATTTCAAAACTCAAGTTTTTATCGAGGTCAAGGGGGTGAGCGAAAACGGATTTTTCTTTCAAAACAACAGGGTTTGCTTAAAAACCTAGAAAAATACCGTTTTCGGCCAAACCACATCAATAACGAAAGTCCACTTTAAAACACTAAACAAAAGAGTTTATAGATTAAAAATTAAAAGAGCCCTAAGGCGAAACCAGTCATAGTTGTTCAAAAATACACAATCCGGCACCGAAGTGCACCAAAAGAACATAATCCCCGCGCATAGCGCTCTAAGGGACATACATAGACAAAAACACCTCGACTAACATGCTAGTCGGATCAAAATATAATAGTTTTACAAGTTTGATTTACATGGGAAAAAGGAACATATTTATCGACCTAATGCCCAACAAAATAAAAGTATGGTCAGCCTCCCATGCACAAAAGGGCGGACATACATTCACACGTCCACGGAGAGACTACGGAACTCTCCCAACGGAATCATCACCTGAAAAATATATAAGGCGTGGGGTGAGCTCACTAGCCCAGTAGAGGAAGCGTTATTGCCTCAATCTCGGTAGTCCGAGTGGTACAACCCACCCATGGTACATGCAACTACTCCTAGGTTAGTCTTTTGTTCCACATGGCTCTCACACCAATCCGGAACCCCATCGAACCCAACAAATAAGTTTCCCAAGATGCTCACAACACAATTTTCTACAATTATCGCATGCTTCCATAATAACATCATAATCACATATATATTATAGTCTAAATGCACTATGACTCAACACACACCACGAGACACACGGCGCCCAACTCAGGTTAACGGATAGATACTTTGTCCAATTACTTTTGAGGATACAAGCTCATCAAGTAATGTAGAGTACCGCACCGACTCTTCCCAAGTGATTTTTCTCTCTATCACTTCAACAAGGAAGACGGTTGCACGAGAGCCCCACTTGCAACTCCGTGCGCCATGACTACACGTATGATTTTTCATCAACCATACTCCATCATAATATATGCTTTTTTCTCTTTATGCAATATACTATGTCAAAATTATCCACATGCTCATAATATGACATTTATGATCAATAAACCACAACAAGCATTAAAATCACATAATCATGCTTTTCAAGGGGCCTAGTTCATCGTCTAAGTTGTCAAGACTCAACTCGCATATATATATATACGACATATATACACATAGACGCACACACCCTCGTACAAAAACTAAAACAACTCGTTTTTTCCCTACCTCAATCCAAGCAAAGATAATGAGCAAAAAGGGTGCAAGCAATCCGTCCAAATGACACCAACAACAAACCGAGCCAAGAATGACCAAGAGAGCTTCAAGGAGGTGATATTGAGAATTTGAGTCAAAGGTCTCCCAAGCCTTCAAACAACATTAAAACAAACATGGATCTTTAACTAATGGTTTTTAGTAGCAATAACCGATTTATAATCAAGAATTCAAAGTAAGGCTAAAAACCCCAAAATGGTTAAGCTAGGTTTTATGGAAAATAATTCAAAGGAGTAATAATTTGTGAACTCACCAATGAGTTCTTCCCAAAACGAAATTAGAATCACCACAAGCCAATTCACTTGATGGTTGAAGACAATTCTTAACCTTCCACAAGAATGAACAATGGAAGAACAAAAATTCAATACTAGCACATGAATTTCTAGAATTTGGAAGTTAGGATTTCTTACAACAAAACCTTAGAAAAAGAGAGGAGGCTTACCACTATGAGCTCAAGAAAACCACACCAAGAGACCACCACAAGTGCTCACTATCCATCAAACATGAAGAGTAGGAGAGAGCAAGACTTGAAGCCAAAAATGCAAGGAGAACAAGGTGGCCGAAAATTTGGTGTAGAGAAATGTGTGTGTAAAAGAATGTGTGTTCTTGGTGAGAAATGAGAGAAGAAGAAGACAATAATGGAGTTAGAGATAGGGTTGGTGTGTAGAGAATCCTATCCAAGGGCTAGGAATGAAGATGGCAAGATAGATTTGATCCAAGGGCCACAATGATGACAACATTAAAGGTAGTGGTGAAATGTCCAAGATACCCACTCCTTTATCACTTATTCACAACCCTTGCCATTATGAACCAAATTTACAAATTTATCCAAGTCTGCTACACAACTACAATATTGCCACTCATCATCTTCCCAACACTTAGTATATAATTCTCTACAAAATCCACTAATTCAATACATGTGAATTTACTAATTTACCAACGTCTCAATACTTTCCATTATTCACGAAAAGAAAATATAACATGTAAATCACAATTTTTTTTCATTTCACATAATTCATGTAAGCACGTAAACATGTTAGGCACATAAGCACTTAATTGTTTAACAATTACATAAATAAAAATTTTAAATTTGCACGTAAAAAATACCGGACGTTACAATCTCCACACCTTAGGAGATTTCGTCCACGAAATCAAGACGTACCTAAGTAGAAAACAAGTCCGGGTATATATATATAAATTTTTTTTTTCCATACTTCACACTCGTATTCATAAATCACTTCCTTGACCTTTACTAACGGAAAGATTTTTCCTCACAAAACTCACCCTCGAGTAACTAATGTCCTCACAGTTCGCTCCCCGTAGGACACGTCCGTAACAACAACGACACCCGTCTACTCAAGACATCTGATGGATCCGGCTCGCACATGAGAAGGATAACACATGGAACAAATACTATGAACCCCGTTGAGCTCCTATGATAACGCACTCGGTAGGCTACCACATTATAATCATTCAAAAACACAAAGGGACTAATCCCAAGTCCAAACTCAAGGTATGACGAAAACTCTAATAAGCACTATCAAGACTGCTATGACCATAATGATCGTACCTCAAGTTCGGGTACTACATTAACCTCAGTAAGGAAGATCAAATCTTCAACCTCAAGAGCACCAAAAAGGATCCGCTTCCTAGCAAAACATATGTTAAGGCCATAGATCAAAGCACTTAATCCTCAAGAAATAATGGTTTTCCTTGGCCCTATAACCATAACACTCAATTCACTATCTCAGCCATAAAAACACTAGATCCATAATCACGATCACCGTCAATAATATACACATAATGACCTCAAAAAATTCCTTCACATTTCAATCCTATAATCATTATATCATTGCCTTCCTAAATCAATCATTTTGAACCTCAAATTCTCCACTAATTCATTTAATACTCCTTATATCATAATGCTAAAGTTACACTTTGAATCTCCAAAGTCAAATCACGAATAAATCTCTATTACAACCCACAGTCTCGTGGATAAGCTATGATCAAACCTCGATTACTCAAAATCGTCAATCTATAAGATATAAAAGTCTCCCAAGAAGATATCTCAATCGAATCCTTTAATTACCGGTTGAACGACAATCATCCATCAACTCAATTCACCAGTTCATACATTACATACAATCCCTATAAGGATCCATACCACTTAGATGCTACCACAAAATATCGCATATCATACCCTATAATTCATTCTCTAATGTCCATAAATTTCATTGCTCTTCAAAGCTAAATCCCCAACTCTAAAATCAAATGATCCAACTAGTTTTACCATAAACCACACCTCAAAAAGGTAACACAAGTCACATGTCCCTAAGAAACCCTCAATAGAGCAACAAGTTCTTTAAAACGTACATCGACAAAATCCTTAACCTCAATGGAATTAACCTCTACTTTCCTTGTACTTTCAGCACAGTCGAATAACATAACTAAACACTAATTATGAATCAACATTTACTTGCGTAATGAGGTGTACCAGGATGGGAAACAGGTATACCCAAAGAAGATGCTTAAGCAGGAGTAATAAAAGAATGCGAAGCTCCAAAATCAATAAGAACATGAGCCCAACAACCATATACAGGAAATGTACCTCTTACGATAGAATGTCCTGCTCCACTGTCTGTTGTAGTAACGACATAAGCACGACCCTGAGGACGTGGAAGCGGCTGGATAATCGATGTCGAAGTCATGGCCTGAGAACCTTGAGCCACTGGTACTGTCTGCTGTGGTGCTCTATACCCAGATTGGCCTGCCGGCTGTGAAGGCCTAGATTGTTGCCCAGTCCCACTGATAGGAGTACCACTACTAATCCGAGGACAATCCCTAGCAAAGTGACCCATCTGCCCACACTGAAAGCAACCCTTATTATGCACTAGACCACTACTCTGTCCCTCCTTAAGATACGGACATTGTGGCTTTGTGTGCCCTGGCTGTTGGCAATAATGACAAACGATCTCCCGACAAGTGAAACCCGAAGATGATCTAAAAGAAGGTGTAAACTGTCCCCGATGTTGCTGCTGTGGTTACTGCTGTTGTGCAACCAGAGTTGGAATGCCCTCATGTTGTCTCTTCCTGTTCCCAAAGCTCGAAGATGAAGAACCTCTGAAGCTCTTGTCCCTAGCTTCACGAGCTAGTTGGCCCTCTCTTGCATCCTCCTCAGCAAGCAATGTCTTTGTAACTGCCTCGCGGTACGTTGGCATAGTAAGCACATAAATCTTCGACTTGAGATTGCACCTCAAGCCCCTCACGAAACGTCGGCCTTTAACCTCATCATCCACCACTATCTCTGGTGCAAATCGAGATAAGCTAGTATACTGAAGCTCATACTCCGTCACTGACGATTCACCCTGAACCAACTCACAGAACCGGTCCCTCATGCGCATCCTAACAAGATGTGGAAAATACCGATCCAAGAAAAACGTGCATAAATTCGCCCATGTGATAGTTCGAATGTCCCTCGTGTTTGTGACAGACTTCCACCAACCCTTAGCATCGCCCGTAAGTCCAAATGATGCAATCATGACCCGTACATCATCATCAACCACCCTGAGAATATCAAAGCCATTGGTTATCTGCTCCAACCAATCATCGGCTACAAGTGGATCCGGACCGCCCACAAAGGTAGGTATGTCTAAACATAAGAAATCCCGGAGAGCCCTTTGAGCACGCGAGCCCTCATCCTCAACATGTTGCCTCTGAGGAACCTGTGCCATAGATGTCGCTAAAGCACGTGTAAACTGCTCACCATCCATGAAAGGTGCAGCTGGTACACGCTCCCCAATATCAGGATGTACTGGCACATTCTCACCCATAACCGGAGCATCACCCTCTCTAACGATACACGGTCGACCTCTACGCGGCGGCATGCTCTCTACATGACAATAACTAAACATGTAAAGCACAAGGACAAGCATAGCACACCGAATAAAATCACAAGCCATGCCGACCCATGCATAAGTCAACGACGTACAAGAGATGTGAACTAATACGTAAACAAATAACATAAAGGCAAACAAGAAACGTAAAGTGAAAACGACCCTCACCCATCGTGCCAAAGAGAAAAAACACGCTCTGATATAAAGTTGTCACGCCCCAAATTTCTTAGGACTCCAAAACCCGAGCCTAAGAGCTAAAGGAGTGAATGCGAAATTAAAAAGAAACGAGAACAAATGACCTTTAGTCATCAAATACCCACAAAAGGGTAAAAATGTAATTTCACTCCTACAACATGACAAGAAGACCTCTCGCGATCGAAGTAGAAGCAAAACGAAACAAACGGTACCTTAAACGGACCGTTAAAGCATCCGTGCCCACCCAAAGGTAAAATAGTCATCACAAGGATAAAGTAATGATTTCAAGGTATAAATACAAAGTTTGAACCTAAAATAAGTTATAGGAACAAACGGAACCGAATTTGAAGGTACGAAACGGAAACTACAACATTTTGAAGAAATAGGTCGTCTTGAGGTGCCAAGGCTCAAAACGTACTGTCAGTTTCAAACAACCATTACGCCCTCAAACTGGAATCAAATTAAGCTATTCAAAAGCCCAAAATCAAGATCTTTAAGTCAGATTTCTAAAAATATAAAGATCACCTCAATCCGACATCTGTAGCTCCAGATATGACCGAAAGAGTGAAGCACTGTCGAAACAGAACTCCACGGAGACACCCTAGGGAAATCAGTCGACTGATGTGAAAAATCAGTCGACTGACCTGAACAATCAGTCGACTGACCTCACCAGAACGTTTATGGCTATTTTCCAGTCGACTGACGCAAATCCGTCAGTCGACTCACGGACCCGAAAAATGCTCCGAAACGTCTGAAAATCGCCGAAACAACCCCGTGTCCATTTCCATATGTGGATATACTCATAATTAGATCTATACACCAAATTAATTTCATAAAAATGTAAGTTTTAAACCAATAGCATTGCTTTAAGGTTTCATAAAAGCTCCATCTTGCCCCCGGTCTCCGTTCTAGTATACCACCGACTTTTAAAATGTCAAACCCTTTCAAAAACAACTCAATCATCATTTCAAAACTCAAGTTTTTGTCGGGGTCACGGGGGTGAGCGAAAACGAATTTTTGCTTCAAAACAACAGGGTTTGCTTAAAAACCTAGAAAAATACCGTTTTCGGCCAAACCACATCAATAACGAAAGTCCACTTTAAAACACTAAACAAAAGAGTTTATAGATTAAAAATTAAAAGAACCCTAAGGCAAAACCAGTCATAGTTGTTCAAAAATATACAATCCGGCACCGAAGTGCACCAAAAGAACATAATCCCCGCGCATAGCGCTCTAAGGGAAATACATAGACAAAAACACCTCGACTAACATGCTAGTCGGATCAAAATATAATAGTTTTACAAGTTTGATTTACATGGGAAAGAGGAACATATTTATCGACCTAATGCCCAACAAAATAAAAGTATGGTCAGCCTCCCATGCACAAAAGGGCGGACATACATTCACACGTCCACGGAGAGACTACGGAACTCTCCCAACGGGATCATCACCTGAAAAATATATAAGGCGTGGGGTGAGCTCACTAGCCCAGTAGAGGAAGCGTTATTGCCTCAATCTCGGTAGTCCGAGTGGTACAACCCACCCATGGTACATGCAACTACTCCTAGGTCAGTCTTTTATTCCACATGGCTCTCACGCCAATCCGGAACCCCATCGAACCCCACAAATAAGTTTCCCAACATGCTCACAACACAATTTTCTACAATTATCGCATGCTTCCATAATAACATCATAATCACATATATATTATAGTCTAAATGCACTATGACTCAACACACACCACGAGACACACGGCGTCCAACTCAGGTTAACGGATACATACTCTGTCCAATTACTTTTGGGGATAAAAGCTCATCAAGTAATGTAGAGTACCGCACCGACTCTTCCCAAGTGATTTTTCTCTCTATCACTTCAACAAGGAAGACGGTTGCACGAGAGCCCCACTTGCAACTCCGTGCGCCATGACTACACGTATGATTTTTCATCAACCATACTCCATCATAATATATGCTTTTTTCTCTTTATGCAATATACTATGTCAAAATTATCCACATGCTCATAATATGACATTTATGATCAATAAACCACAACAAGCATTAAAATCACATAATCATGCTTTTCAAGGGGCCTAGTTCATCGTCTAAGTTGTCAAGACTCAACTCGCATATATATATATACGACATATATACACATAGACGCACACACCCTCGTACAAAAACTAAAACAACTCGTTTTTTCCCTACCTCAATCCAAGCAAAGATAATGAGCAAAAAGGGTGCAAGCAATCCGTCCAAATGACACCAACAACAAACCGAGCCAAGAATGACCAAGAGAGCTTCAAGGAGGTGATATTGAGAATTTGAGTCAAAGGTCTCCCAAGCCTTCAAACAACATTAAAACAAACATGGATCTTTAACTAATGGTTTTTAGTAGCAATAACCGATTTATAATCAAGAATTCAAAGTAAGGCTAAAAACCCCAAAATGGTTAAGCTAGGTTTTATGGAAAATAATTCAAAGGAGTAATAATTTGTGAACTCACCAATGAGTTCTTCCCAAAACGAAATTAGAATCACCACAAGCCAATTCACTTGATGGTTGAAGACAATTCTTAACCTTCCACAAGAATGAACAATGGAAGAACAAAAATTCAATACTAGCACATGAATTTCTAGAATTTGGAAGTTAGGATTTCTTACAACAAAACCTTAGAAAAAGAGAGGAGGCTTACCACTATGAGCTCAAGAAAACCACACCAAGAGACCACCACAAGTGCTCACTATCCATCAAACATGAAGAGTAGGAGAGAGCAAGACTTGAAGCCAAAAATGCAAGGAGAACAAGGTGGCCAAAAATTTGGTGTAGAGAAATGTGTGTGTAAAAGAATGTGTGTTCTTGGTGAGAAATGAGAGAAGAAGAAGACAATAATGGAGTTAGAGATAGGGTTGGTGTGTAGAGAATCCTATCCAAGGGCTAGGAATGAAGATGGCAAGATAGATTTGATCCAAGGGCCACAATGATGACAACATTAAAGGTAGTGGTGAAATGTCCAAGCTACCCACTCCTTTATCACTTATTCACAACCCTTGCCATTATGAACCAAATTTACAAATTTATCCAAGTCTGCTACACAACTACAATATTGCCACTCATCATCTTCCCAACACTTAGTAAATAATTCTCTACAAAATCCACTAATTCAATACATGTGAATTTACTAATTTACCAACGTCTCAATACTTTCCATTGTTCACGAAAAGAAAATATAACATGTAACTCACAATTTGTTTTCATTTCACATAATTCATGTAAGCACGTAAACATGTTAGGCACATAAGCACTTAATTGTTTAACAATTAAATAAATAAAATTTTAAATTTGCACATAAAAAATACCGGACGTTACAAAGTGTGAATGTGGCAGATGGAGGTATTAAGCTATGGGAAAGTAGGTAAAAAAATAAAGATATGAAAAATATGAATGATGATTTTTGGAATGAGTTCAAAGCTTATAATGGCAATGAATTTGATACGATCCCGATAAATATAGACATGCACAATATATTTACGTTCTTTGGCGCGTGTAAGAGAGAGACAAACGTGTCTCCGGTAGGTATGGCAATTTATTCCCGTCCCTTGGAGCCCCAGCCCACTCCTTTATTCAAGAGTTTGGGATTGTTTTAAATTTATTCATTCTTTAACTTATATAATATTATTTTTTAATTTAAATATTAATCATATCATTCATTTTTAATTTACTATATTATAGTATATATATGTTCAAAAGAAGAAAAAATGAAATTAAAATTGATAATTATTGATAATGTTCGATCAAGTGTTAAGGTGGCAGTAAGGGTATTGGGATATGGGTAAGTAGGTGCATAAAAATGGGATAAGAAAGATATGTATGATGATTATTGAATTGAGGTCAAAGCATATAATGGCAACGCATTTAATGAAATCCCAATAATTAGTGACGTGCACAGTATATTTACGTGTCTTGGCGGTGTAAGATAGAGAGAGACGAGTCTCCGGTATGGATGGCAATTTGTACCTGTACCTTGGAGCCCCGCTCCGCTCCTTTATTCATGAGTTTGGGAGTATTTTAAATTTATTCATTCTTTAACTTATGTAATACTATTTTATAATTTAAATATTAATTACATCATTCATCTTAATTAACTATATTAGAGTACGTATATCTTTGAAAGAAGAAAAAATAAAAATAAAATTGATAATTATTGATAATGTTCGATTAAGTGTAAAGGTGGATGATTGGAGAGTGGAGATTAATTATGCAGGTGGTAAGTAGGGGTATTGGGATATGGGAAAGTAGGTACACAAAAAAAGGATCAAAAAGATATGAATGATGATTATTGGAATGGGTTCAATGCTTATAATGGCAACGCATTTAATGCAATCCCGATAACTAGAGACATGCACAGTATATTTACGTGCTTTGGCGGCGTAAGAGAGATACAAACGAGTCTTCGGTAGGGATGACAATTTGTACCCGCCCCTTGGAGCCCCACCCCGCTCCTTTATTCAAGAGTTTGGAAGTGTTTTTAATTTATTCATTCTTTAACTTATAAAATATTATTTTTTAATTTAAATATTAATCATATCATTTATCTTAATTAACTATATTAGAGTATGTATATCTTTAAAAGAAGAATAAATGAAATTAAAATTATAATTATTGATAATGTTAGATTAAGTGTGAAGATGGATAATTGGATGGTGGAGATTAAGTGTGAAGGTGGTAGGTGGGGGTATTGGGATATGGGAAAGTAGGTAAGAAAAAATGATAAAAAATATATGAATGATGATTATTGAAATGGGTTCCAAACTTATAATGGCAATGCATTTAATGCAATCCCGATAATTAGAGACATGCACAGTATATTTACGTACGTTTGTGGTGTCAGAGAGAGACAGACGAGTCTCCGTTGGGGATGACAATTTGTACCCGCCCCGCTCTTTTATTCAAGAGTTTAGGATCGTTTCAAATGTATTCATTATTTAACTTATATAATACTATTTTTTAATTTAAATATTAATCATATCATTTATCTTAATTAACTATATTAGAGTATGTATATCTTCAAATAAAGAAAAAATAAAAATAAAATTGATAATTTTTTATATTGTTCGATTAAGTGTGAAGGTGGATGATTGGAGGGTGGAGATGAAGGGTTAAAGTGGCAGGTGATGGTATTGGGATATGGGAAAGTAGGGACATAAAAAAAGGATAATAAAGATATGAATGGTAATTATTGTAATGGGTTCAACGCTTATAATGACAACGCATTTAATGTAATCCTGATAACTAGAGACTTGCATAGTATATTTACGTGTTTTGGCTGCGTAAGAGAGAGACAAAGGAGTCTCCGATAGAAATGGTAATTTGTACCCGCCCCTTGTAGCCCCGACCTGCTCCTTTATTAAAGAGTTTGGGATTGTTTTAAAAAAATTCATTCTTTAACTTATATAATATTATTTTTTAATTTAAATATTAATCTTATCTTTCATTATTAATTTACTATATTAAAGTATGTATATGTTCGAAAGAAGAAAAAATGAAATTAAAATTGGTAATTATTGATAATGTTCGATTAAGGTTGAAATTGGATGATTGGAGGGAGGAGATTAAGTGTGAAGGTGGCAGGTGGGGGTATTGGGATATGGGAAAGTAGGGACACAAATAAATGATAAAAATGTTTTAAAAGTATTGGGTGTGGGGTCCAATGCCTAACCACCCCCTTTAATTTATCTACCACTAATTATTTGTCCATTATCTATGCATGTAAATTGACTTAAGACTTTGTAATTGGTGAGTGCAATGATATAAGAATTCTAGCTCTCTTTTCCTCCATTTGGTCTCTCTCTATTTCTCTACATTCTGACTACATATATATACAGTTTTATAACACATTATCAACATGAGTCTTTGCCTATCTGAGCTCGTGGTATTTTTATTTAAAAGCAAATTATATTTTTTCTATTCCAATTTCAAAAATCCTGTAGAAATAATTTTTTTGAGGAGTTTCTTGTGTTATAAAATCTTATATATGATTTAAGGTGGACTATAGTTGGTATACTATAAAAATCTATGAAAAAATTATACAGTGTCAGTAACTATTTGTGTTCCACCTCGTCGCCTCCACGTCTTTGCTTTGAGGCTCTCCTTTGTGAGCGATTGTTCCCTGTAGGTGGTGATACATATATACATATATCTATATATATATAGTTTATATAGTGGAACTGGAACAAAAATTTTCTCCAATTTTCACCTTCTTGGATAGTGGTTTCAGAATTACCTTTATTTGGTTTATTCATTACCAATTATATTATATATATATATAAGCATATTGACATGATATGTTGAGTGAGTTTTATTATTATCAAAAGTCACACACACAGACACATATATTAATATATATGGTAAGCTTTGCACACAAACCAAAACGGTTTTTCTTATGCACACCTACTTATATATATATATGCTAATTAAATTTTGACCCCTAAATTTTAATGAAATTACATTTGTATCATTGAAATTTATAATATTTAAATTGTTCATCTGTAATGGTTGGTTCTACAACCTATATTTGTTCCATATGATTGGTTGTACCATTTCTGAATTTAATTTAACCAATCATATAATGTTAAAATATCTAGAGAATAAAGATTATTTCCTTAACAGTATCCAAAGGACCAAGGACATTAATTTTCAAGGAAAAAAGGACCGAGAATATTATCTCCAAGGACATATGACTCCCTATCTATCCTATAACCCAAGGACACAAAAGGACAAGGACATCTCTATATTATAATATTTTATTGATTTAATTTCTGTCACTAATATTTATTTTTATTTTACTAACATTTACTTTATGTTATATTGGTGGGTCACTCTACCAATTTACTTTATGATATATTGGTGGATAAAACTACCAATTTAATTTCTATTACATTGGTAGTTAAATCTATTAATTTACTTTATGTTACATTGGTGGGTAAATCTACTAATTTACTTTATGTTACATTGTTGGGTAAATCTACCAATTTACTCTATATTACATTGGCAGGTAAATCTGCCAATTGCAGCTATATTACTTGCATTTGTGATATATGCACTATAAGAAAAATGTGTGAGGAAAATAATTCTCATTATCTTTCAAAATAATTATTTATCGTGTTACTAACGTTTGTGCTTAATGTGTTATATATTTAGCCATTTTCATTATCTATTGCATTTTTTTAAAAGAAAAATACGGTCGCAAAAGGATTTTAATCGTAGCCCATGGGGAATCCGACCATATTTGACTACGACAAATCTGGATTACCTTGTTACTAAGCCACTAGGTTCTTGGTGTCATATATATACTTAAATATATATGAATATGTGTTATGAATGAATATGGTCAATAAAAGCTATTTTAAAGAAGAAAGAATTATACTATCATTATCCTACACAAGATGGCCTATGAAGGGATCAGAAGGAGACAAACGTCAGGCGGACCTCAAAACAGTCACTTCTTCATCAAGACGATCAGCCTTATAACTTTCACGAGCTTATCTTACACGAAGCTCTTGGGCATAACTCTCGTATCAGATGGCTTCCTTGACCAGTCTTCTAGACTCTGCCTTGGCTTGCTCCCCTGCTAAGGTAGCGCCATCCCGCACTGCTTCCTCAATATACTGGACCCGCTGCGCAAGCCAATCAAGGTTGATACCGAGGAATTCTACCTCAGTAAGAATTGCACGTGCAAGCTCGAGTTTATTAGGCATAGTATCAGCCAAGCACAATGAGCTTGTTCTTTCAACATAGCCAATCAGATTATCAAGGGCAAATGCCTGAAAAAAATGAGGCACCCCAGCTTTGAAACTAGTAAATGTCTCTGGATATCGACTCTAGATACGATTCAGGGTATTTACACTCTAGAGGTGGCACTTCATCAAGTCCGTAAGAGGATTTCTCTGGACATGACGCTTAGCATGTACTGGAAATACTCTGATCAAAGGACCCAAGGAAGAGCTAGGCACATCTACAGCAGGAATGGCACTAGGAACCATTAGAGAACTTACTGGAGTGTACCCCTCAGGATCCAAGTCTATAGGATCCATACTAGCTTGGGCACCTGTAGTGCTGGCTCATTGCATAGAGCGTGACAATGGGGGCAAAGGTGTCGGAAGAAATCACAGCTTTCATCTTCTTTGGAGGAGAATTATCTGTTTGAGCTGTAGGGGATCGAAATGCCCCTCAACATGTGATACCCCCCCCCCCCCCCCCCCCCCCCCCCCCCCCGCATCTTGCGAAGGCTGATGTTGATCCTTTCATGGTGAAAGAGAGGTAGATTTTGGATCTGTAGTAAGCGGAATTGGATCTTCAATAAGAAAGAAATGTCTAGGTCATTAATAAAGAAGATGGTAGATAAAATGAAGTAAAAGAGTGAGATATTTATAAAAGATTACCAGGGGCAGAATTGGAAACAAAGGTTGTCCAAGGATCTTCTAGCCACGAGTGATCATCCGTGACAAAAATTTCATTGAGGTCATCTGTAATGTCCGGTATTTTTACGGGTTAATTTAAAATTTTTATTTAAACAATTATGTGTTTAATTGTTTTAGCATGCCTTACATGTTGTACGTGTTATAAAAATTGTACGTAGCATGTTGTATTTTCATTTTGAAATTAATGAAAATTATTGGAAACGATTTCGGGAAAGAAATGACCGAGGGGTAAATGAGTAATTTCACATTTGGAACACTTAATGGAAAGTGTAGAGATTTTGGGTGAGAATTAGGGCATGAGTGGCGTTTCGGTAATTAGGGAGGATGACAAGGGGTAAAAGGGTATTTAAGAGTCTTAATGGCACTCTTATAATTAACCCTAACTTTGGATGAATTTGGTCATTTCCACTTTTCATGTGTTGTCACATTCCTAGCCTTTGATCTTCTTCTCCCATCTTTGTTTTAGACCCTTGGATCATAAGGCCTTGTTTGGTTGGCACTTAAATGGAATAATCCATTATTCTTGGTCTTCCACTTGACAAGACTTTTTCTTAACCATTGGATGGTTTGTTAATTCCCATCTTTATTCTAAGTCATTGGATGATAAGGCCTTGTTTGGCAAAATAATGAGTTTTGTGAGTTGTGTAATAAGTCTTCCACTTGGCAAGACTCATTTCTAGCCCTTGGATTCATTTCCTTCTTCCCCATCTTTGTTATGAACCCTTGGATTAGAACACTCATTTAGGGTTATACATATACACCATTATGTATTGATTATTGTCTTCTAAAGTGCAAGACCTCTCATTCACCACAAAACTCTCTCTTCTCCAATACATTTCCTCTCTTCCTCTCACGTCCATTTTTTTTTCTTCCTTTGGTTCTTCTTCAAGAACACCATCATTGGGTTGGAGTTTGAAGAACCTTTAAACATAAGAATTGTAGAGGATGACTTTATCTTCCCTTTGATAAAAAATTGGTATGTGTTCTTCACTTCTTTAGGGTTTTCGATTTCAAACCTGGAATTCATTTCCTTGAAGCTTTGTGTTCAATTATTGATAATGGGTTCCCTTTTTCTCTTGAATCTAGTTAAGGGACATGAGTTGAACCTTTTCACCAATTATTTCGGTTATTAAAAGCTTGGAGTTCATCTTGTGATTCTTAACTCCTATTGTAGAAGAGTTGTGGTAAGTTTAAGAATTCCTTCTCTTGAATTGTGTTTTCTTAGAACCCTAAGTTGTTATTGTTAGGGATGATTTCGTTTTGTGGTTGAAGCCACTTTAATAATTTTGGTTTATAGAAATACCATATTAATTGTTATTCATTGAATGGTGTAATTGTAAGCTTGGAAGCTCTTTCCTTGAACGTTTGAGTTGATAGCCTACTTGGACCTCTCTTGGACACCCTTGAGCTAGCTTGATTAGAATTGAGGTAGGGGAAAAACGATTTGTGTTTGTCTTTGTATGAGGGTGTGTGCGTCTATGTGTATATATGTCGTATATATATATATATATGCAAGTTGGTCTTGATAGTTTAGACTATGAATTAGGCCTTGAGAACATGAATTGTGATATAAATTAGGTTGTGATTATTGCTTAATAAATGTTAAATTGTAAGCCTTGTGGGAAATTGAACACAATATAATGTTATTTGATAGAAGCATGTATTGTGATGGCATATGGTTATGATAAGAACCTTTATGCATTTTGGGGTACACCATGTAGTGTCAAAAGCACGGGTGTAGGGTTAATACGGATTATGTATTCGTATGTGTATAAATAGTCTTGTGTTGAATTGTCGCAACAACTGGCCAGGGGGTGTTCCCATCCTACGGAATAATTAGCCGTGAATGGGGTATAGGGTGAGTCGTCTCATTCTCGAAGTCGCGGGTCGTCTCGTGCATTCGTTATATGAATCTTTAGGCACGGGTTGTCTCGTGCCAACCGTCTTCCTTGTTGAAAGTGAAATGTCAAAAACACTTGGGAAGAATCGGTGCGGTACTCTTTCTCATTATAAATGAGTAGGGTATAAATTCGTTAACTTATATTGGGCAAGCGCATATTATGGGATGTGTTGAGTTATATTGTACTTGAACTATCCCATATGTGTGATTATGATATTGTTATTGAAGCATGCTATAATTGTGATAAATTATATTATGAGCATGTTGCGGGAAAAACTTATTTGTTGGGTTCGATGGGGTTCCGGATTGGTGTGAGAGTCATGTGGAACAAGAGACCGACCTAGGGTTAGTGGCATGAACCTTGGTTGGGTTGAACCACTCGGACTACCGAGATGGAGGCAATGACGCTTCCTCTACTGGGCTAGTGAGCTCACCCCACGCCTTATATATTTTTCAGGTGATGATCCCGTTGGGAGGGTTCCGTAGTCTCTCCGTGGACGTGTGGATGTATGTCCGCTCTTTTGTGCATGGGAAGCGGACCACACTTTTATTTTATTGGGCACTAGGTCGATAAATATGTTCCTTTTTCACATGTAAAACCAACTTGTAAAACTACTTAATTTTTGTCCGGCTAGCATGTTAGCCGAGGTTTTATTATCGATGTATATACCTTGGAGCGCTATGCGCGGGGATTTTATTATTTTGGTGCACTTCGGTGCCGAAAATGTAAGACTAGTTCGTATTATGAAAACTATGTTCTATTTTGCCTTGGTGCGGCGTAATCATTAAATGTATAAATTATTTTATCTTGAGTGTGATGTGAATAATAGTTATAGAATGTGGTTATTAGGTGTCCGACCGAAAACGGCGTCTTTCTAGGCTTTCAAACAAACCCTTTCGTTTTGAACGGAAAAACCCGTTTTCGCCTACCCCCGTAACCCCGATAAAATTTTCTTGTTTTTAGAAATGGATTTAATTAAATTCATTATCTTAGAGATTTCAAACTTTAGAAACCGGCGGTAGTTAAAAACGGAGACCGGGGGCAAGACAGAAGATTTTATGAAAACTTACAAAAAAATCATTTTTGCTAAGGTTACATTTTCGCGTTTCCCGAGGTCTCGGAAACTATTTTTTGTTTCCGCCAAGGAAAAACTCACTTTTTCAATATTTATGATTTTTCGGGACCGACGGTGCGAAAAACAAAGTCATATCGCAAAATCTCGCGTTTTTGCATTTTTAAACATTAAGCAAATGCTGATTTGAGCAGAGGTTAAGCTATCTCATACTTAGAAAAATTTTCAGATTACAACTTTGCCAAAAAAATCTCATTTTTTGGCTTTGGACATGTCAGCCGTAGCATGCCGCGCATGGCAGCTATGCGCGCAGTGCGCTGCAGCACGCAGGGGTGCACGCGGCATGGCATGCCATGGCCTGCTGCAGCGGCATGAAATGTCCGATGTTTGAAAAATCGTATTTTCCTCCTCGCATGTCGTAATGGACCCCCGTTTGTTTCTATAGGTTGTCCTATGTCCAAATTATCTAGATAAAATTTGAAATGATCAGTTTTGCCCTGAAATGACTATTTTACCCTTAGTGAAAGAGGGGTACCTCAACTTTAGTTTTAGGTCGGTGTTGTCTGACGCCACTTTTGAAAATTCATATCTCCTTCCTCGTGGCTTCAAATTAGGTCCCGTTTGTTCGTATTGCTAGTGGTAGGTTCAAATTTGGTAGTTGTAGTTGGAAATTATTATTTTACCCCTGATTTGACCATTTTACCCTTGGGTAAACATGGGGTGTTGGAATGATTCGTTCAAGGTACCGAGTGAATCGGTTTACCTCTTTTCCGATCCCGTGCAATCTTCTTGGCATCTTTGAGATGTTGTAGGTCTATTTTACCCATTTATGGGTGTTTGACGACTAAAAAAGGATTTTATTTCATTTTCATTTTTTTTCCGCATTCACTCCCTTAGCTCTTAGGCTCGGGTTTTGGAGTCCTACGAAATTAGGGGCGTGACATCATCCATGGGGATCGCCAAGGGAGATGAGAGTTCGTTATTATCATCCGGTAGGGGAAACAAATTTTCAGCATTATCAAAGGGATTCATCTGAAAGAAGGAAGTAGGGAGACACTGATCTGCGCTCTCTCTCTTCTCTTTCAATATATCTCTGTTTGATATATATATATATATATATATATATATATATATATATATATATATAATAGTATTTTTATGTGTTGTTTATGTTATATATCTTGCAGGTTTACAACATCGAATATAAGGCATTCCTAATGGGAGAATATAAAAGGAATAATTTTTTCAAATTCACACCTATATGTTATTCATTATTATAAATCACTAACCACTGACAAGTGATTTATTAAAAACCCAAATTTACAGGTTATTGTAAAGCAAATTATCCCATTATCAGGGGGAGAAATGATAAATTCAGAAAAGTTTGGGGAGATCACTTTCTATAACACCCCATGTCATTTTCCTTTTTCCTGAAATTATTTCCGATTTATTTTTGGTTGTGACGTCACTTGTTCATGACGTCTTGGTTACTCTTGGTGTTTGGTATGTGTAAATTTTTCACATTTACGTTTAAAGTCGACTAGACGACTTTACGATTTCTCATTTATGGCTTCGTGGACATTCTTATTATTGACTACGCGGTTTTGTTTCGACGTTTAACGTTAGTACTTCAACTAGGTGGCAACACGTTTTGTTTGTTCGACATTTAAGGTTCCGACGATTGAGTTTTATACCCCGGGTAATTTATATCGGGTTGTATTGTTTATTTGGCATCCCGTTTATTTTTTGAGTTCCCGTGATTATGTGTAGGAGATGATTTGGTATTTTTTGGGTTAAATTATGCATATATATATTTATTAATGATATATATGTGTATTTATGTATATAATTATATACATGGAAAATATATATATATATATATATATATATATATGAATTTGTATCAGGAGACCACCGACACTCACACAGTCTACGTTTTCTCTTTCTCTCCTAATCGCGGCAAGCATCTTCTTCTCCCCCCTTCTTCCTCTCCACCGACGTAGCCTTCTTCACCTCCTTATCAAATCAACGAAATGGAGAGAGAGAAAAAAAAAAGTCGGAAATCAGGGAGGAAGGTTCGCGCAGAGGACTTGGAGGCGAAACCTTGTGGTTTGAGGCTGAGGGGAAGGTTCCAGCAACGAAATCTTGGGCATGGAAGGTCACTGGAGTTGGTAATGGCGGCGGTGGTTACGTGTAGAGAGGGGCGACACTGGATAACCTATTTTGGGCGCGATCCAGGTTAGGTTCTGCCAGGGGGTTTCGCCGGAGAGTAGCGGCGATCGGCGAAGCGACGGTGACGTGGTGGTAGCATGGTGCTGCAAGTGGTGGCGCGCAGGCTGGACAGCCGCGGGTGACACACGGCAGGGCCGTTTCCTGCCAGAGCTTCGCGGCTCCTTTTTGGCAGCTTTCCCAACTCCGATGGCCACGATTTTCATAAGGTAGCTTTGTCTTGGTGTCATGTTCGACATACTAAAATTTTGGAATTTCCTGTTGAGCGATTTGTCGATAAATCGAGAAAATATGTACGAACATTATTTTGATTTTTTACCGATTTGTTCAATTCCGTTTCTCTATTGCTAATGAGCTTCACATATATTGAATAGGTCATCAAGGCGGAGGTTTCGGTATATTCGAAAAATTATTCAGACAACATTGGTCAGTTGGCCACAATTTTGAGCGGGCACTGTTCACGGTGGGCCCCATTTTGAGCAAAAGTACTTTGCAGGAGATTCGAGTGTGCATCTTAGGCGATGTGTCGGTGTGTCCAGTTTGGTTGTGGACGTGACGGTTTAGCTTGTGGTGTGCGTTTTGAGGTGGGAAAAGATTATTACTTTTATATCATTTGTTATGGTTTGGGTATGCGAACCCTGTCCAAGCTTCTATATTATTTTAGATATATATATGTATATTTGTGAATTAAAATACTTATAAATGGGTTAGAAGCGAAGCAGGAGTAGTAATTACCTTGATAAATTAAATTAATGTTTTCCTGCGAAATTAAAACCTATTTGAACTGAATGAGAATAGGTGGCCTAGTACACACCTTGAAATTTAAAGTGCGTTAGTGAAATTTGTAAAGGTTGAACTTGAACTTAGAACGTGATATTAGTTTCCCCTTTTGCTTGTGTTTTACGGAATTTAAAACATGTTAGGGGATCTAGTTCCCTTTTATTTTTCTCATAAATTATAAAAGTTTGAGAAATTTAAACATGAATTGTGCATGAGAAAGTATCCTTGTGAATTGTTGCTTTAATAAATTTAAAAAACATGTTAAAGGAGATGAAATTGATATAATTATGGATTATTGCTTTAATTGAATTAAAAGCATGTTAACAAAAAGGAAATTAATATCCTTGTGGATTATTGCCTATGTGTGCGTAATTATGAGCATGTTAATGAATTGGGTATAATATATTGCATAATGACATAAATGCATGTATTATGATGAGACATGGTTTTTATTAAGGCCCTATATGCATATTGAGTACACTGTGGTGTCGTGTTGAGTGCATAGTTGTTGGTTTAAGTGGGTCGTGTAACCATGTGTGAGTGGACTTGTGTCAGATCATCGCAACAATTGGTCAGGAGGTGTTCCCAACCTACGGATCTAGTATGTCCGAGAATTATGGTATTGGGTGGGTCGTTCCATTCTTAAAGTTGCGGGTCGT
Source organism: Cornus suecica (assembly GCA_963922005.1). Taxonomy (NCBI): domain Eukaryota; kingdom Viridiplantae; phylum Streptophyta; class Magnoliopsida; order Cornales; family Cornaceae; genus Cornus; species Cornus suecica. Next base: position 56,315,461 of record OY998246.1, read on the forward strand.
CTCGTGCATTCGATCTTCTGATCTTTAGCCGTGGGTCATCTTGTGCAACCGATATTCCTTGTTGAAAGTGGAGATTCTCACTTGGGAATAATCGGTGCGACACTCTATCTTTGTCACAGATTGTCTCGTGAATGGTTAGAGATTTTATTTCCGTTAACCCTCTATCTTTTTCATGGGTCATTTCGTGAATGGTTGGAGGTTGTGGTCATGTGTGTACCATGAGATGGTGTTGAGTCACATTGCATTCATGTTGCCATTATGTGATTTCGTTATACATGTAGATCATGATATCATTACATGTGATTTTGGAGCATGTTTAATATGAATATTGCTAAATGAATTCATATTTTAATATAATGCTCAACTGAAAGTGGAAAACGTGAAAATATAATTTACATACAATAATTGTTAAAGTATAATGAAATGCAAATTTTATTTTCATCAGGGGCAAGACGGTCATTTTTACTATGTGGATTCTGAAAAGAAAACCTACTTTTTAACATTTCTCGAGATTCTGAGGCTTCTTTTTCAAAATCTCGACCTGCAGTGTTTTGAAAGGTGTCTGTTTGTCTCACTTTTGCTTTCATTCATTTGTAAGTCTCTAATATGAGGCTTGTTGTTTAGTGCACACATGTAGTGTTGTATTTCCATTCTTCTTGGTAGATTGATGTCACCACCTAAGTGATTTAGGTTCTTACACATATTAGGGGCATGGATGCCAAATAGATTGGTTCGAGTATTAAAAAACTTTTTCTTAAAACTATTGAATCGTTGGGATTCATCTTTTTATGAGCTTTACTCTCGACCATTCACTTTTGGATTCTTTTGTTTAAGTGTCTCCCTAATCACTGATGGATGTTATTAACCTTGACATTGTTGTCTTTGTTATCCATTGGTTTAACATTGGGACATCTTCTCCCTTGCTTTATTTCTTGGCCCTTATGTGGTCGTTCATGAGAGTAGTGTTCATGTACTTTCCGTATTTTGATTTGGTTAGGTTTCCTTATCCATAGTGAGAGTGTTGGTGATTTATTAATCGTATTGGAGATAGTATTATGAAATTCATATGGTGATATTATTGAGGTGATTCAGTCCTTGAGATGTAGATTTTCTCTAGGAATGGGATGATGATTCTCGTATATATATATATATATATATATACAGATGATGATTATGTTAGTACACAAGGACGTGAATGTTTTCCCTCCCGTGTTCTCGGGGAGTGGGTTATGAGTCTTCCTTGGTATTAGTTATGGATTCTTTCTCCTTTGGACATTAGAGGTGATTGTGATTCTCCCCTTTTTGATCATCTAGTTAGCGTTATGAATTCCTGGTGATTTATTAGCTTGGACTTGGGTGTCGTGTACTTAGCGTACGTTTGTGAGAGTAGTGTAGACTAGGGTGTTGGTACTTAGAGTACGAATCTTAGTTGTACCTTGTGAGACTTATGTCGTGTATATATATTTGTATATCCCCTATATACTTATGTACGGTAGTATATGGGTGTGTGCCTTGTAATTTTAGGGCCGGGATTAGTTATGTGTTACGTATCTTGCTGGATGGTTTAGCGTTACCTAAACAGTCAGAGGATGTGGTAGTTAGGATTTCATTTTTCCCACTAAGTTTCTTTGCTCACATGTGTTTTATACCCTGGTATTCCCACGTCAGTTTGCAGGAAATGTTTCGGCTACGGACAACATGTGGTGAAACGACACCTTTCTTTTATTTTCCTATTGCAGGTTTTATACCCCGGTATCTTGCTTCGTGGTTTACTGTTCCTTGATGACTACGTGAGTTCGTTGTAACGTTTTCTTGTTGGAGCTTCGGCAATCGTGTTGCGTTCCCGAAATTGTTATCCTAGTTTAGTGTAGAAGTTCGGTGTAGCACTTATGTGAATTTCTTGTTATATTTTCATGTTGTAAGTAATGAGAATAGTTAGAAACGATTTTGGGAAAGAAATGACCGAGGGGTAAATGAGTACTTTCATATTTAGAGAACTTAGTGAAAAATGTAAAGATTTAGCTAAGTGTTGGGGAATGAATGTCATAGTGGTAATTAGAAAGGATGACAAGGGGTAGAAGGTTAATTAAGAGGCTTGATGACACTCTTGTAATTAACCCTAAGTTGGGAATAATTTGGTCATTTCCCACTTTTCAAGTGGTGTCTCATTCCTAGCTCTTGATCTCATTATCCCATCTTTATCTAGACCATTGGATCATAAGGCCTTGTTTGGTTGGCACTTAAATGCAATAATTCATTATTTTTGGTCTTTCATTTGGCAAGACTTTATGTCAACCATTAAATGGTTTATTCATCCCATTGCCTTATTCTAAACCTTTAGATATTAAGACCTTGTTTGGAAAATTAATGAGTTTTATGAGTGATGTAATAAGTCTTTCATGGCAAGACTTATTCCTAGCCCTTGGATCCATTTCTTTTTTCCCATATTTGTTTTGGACCCTTGGATGGTGAGAGGTGTGAGTGGGAAATCTCTACACATTGAAAGTCTTTCATTGCGAGACTTCATCTTTCTTCTCCATTTTCTCTTCTTTTTTCCCCTATTTGTTATTCTCCACTTATGGGTGGAATTCATCACCCTAAGTTAGGAGTTTGATGTGGCCATCAACATGGAAGTTGTTCATGGTGCTCTTGTCTTTGGTTTGAGCCAAGGATTGGTAAGTGATTCTTCCTTCCTTGTGTATTTTCCATTCAAACCCTAGTTTAGGGTTTCTTGATAAACCACTTGATAATTCTTGTTCTCCTCTTGTGTTGGAGTTTAATTCATGGTTAGGAGACTATAGTGAAGCTTTCCACCGGTTTGGTCCTTGGATTTCGGTTGGGTAAGAGTTAGGGTTTCATACGCCTTGCCTTGTGGTTGTGCTTTGCTCTTCAAGAGGTAGGGGAAAACTTCTTAACTAGCTCATCTTATGATTGTGTGAGTATGAGTTTGATTCTAGGATTCCTAAACTTAGATGAATTTGCTAAGTGTATCCTTGAATTATGAAATTAGGGTTTGAACATGTTACGAGGAGGAACCTTTGTATAGGGAGTACTTGGTAATGAAATTGCTAGGAATATGATGCATGCTAGTTTGAGTGGTTATTCTTGAGAATTCCCATAGTAAAATATGTTGTATGCCTATATATATGTGGATATGTATGTGGGTATTGTGGTGTATATGTGTAAGTATAATTATACATATGTGTATGTGGGTGTTAGGAATGTAGCCTTGGAATGATATTAGGCTAGATCCTTTGGTTTGTACCTTTGAGGTATTTTGGGATTTCATGTCATGTTTGAGATGTGATATGTGAAAACTTGTTTAATTAAACTAAGAGCATGTTTAAAAGAATGGAAGGGTTTTCCTTGTGAATTAAATGACAACTTGATAAATTAGAACATTTCTTGTGCATGAGAATGTGTCATTGGGATTTAAAAGCTTTAATTGAGATATAAGCATGTTAAATGAATGAAAATGTTATATTTGTGTATTAAATGATAACTTGATGATTTGGGATCATGGATGGTGCATGAGAAAGCATCCTTGTTGATTATTGCTTTAAATGAGATTTAAAAGCATGTTGAATGGTGAAAAACATTCATATTGACATTGTGGGAATGTTGTTTATAAATATGATAAAATGCATATTTATGTTGTTGCATGGCCTATTGAGACATATTGCATATGGGTTTACCTTTTGAATAGAGAAATCAATTGGTGTTAAGTCACAACTGGGTTGTGCATTCATCTTTGGATTATAAGTCGCAACTGGGTTGTGCATCCATTTTTGGATTTCATATTAGAAGTCACAACTAGGTTGTTCATATGAAGTCACAACTGGGTTGTGCATCCATTTTCGGATTTCATATTGGAAGTCGTAACTGGGTAGTGCATATGAAGTCGCAACTGGGTTGTGCATCCGTTTTCAGATTTTGAAGTCACAACTGGGTTGTGCATTGAGTTTCATGGGTTAAGCATATGTACCATGAGGTGTGTGAGTCACATTGCATTTGAGTTGCTAATATGTGATTTATGTTTACATGTGAATTATGATATTATTCCATGTGGTTGAGGAGCATGTTTAATGTGAATTTTGTGATATAATTCATTTGTTATTAAAATGCTCAAGTGAAATTGAAGGATGTGAAAATGTGAATTTCATGTCTTGTTCAAGGTATAATGTGAGATAAATACTTATATTTGTTGTTATGTGCTTATATACCTTAGGGGGGTGATATGAGTTGGTTTAAGGGTTTTCTTGTGATAAGTAAAGTCGGTATAGTTTGTGATCTTGGTTGATTGTGTATGATGACCATATGATCTTGTTAGAAATCTAAGAGATGTGGTTTCAAATGTGAAATTGAGATTTGAAATAATCAAAAGAGGTTTTGATTTGAAACTAATTGGTTCCATGGCAACGACCACTAGATTCCCTTTAGCGATCTTAAGAAATGAAATGTCATCAGAGTTGTGGTCATTCTCGGTTAATTTGTTATAGGGTTTATGAGTTCAAATGTGGAGCGAAGTGTGGTTGGGTTAGAGTTAGTATCTTGTGTATAGTCACTTACCCTTTCCTTCGAGTTGCTTTTGAACTCCGGTTCTTCATTCATTTACTCCATTTGCTCCAATTGGTTTTTTCGGTTCTTCATTCATAAGACTTATATTTGAGTCTATTCGGTCTTTAAGTGAAAAACCCGTTTTCGACTAACCCCGTGATGCCGACAAAAATTATGAGTTTTTAAATGGTTTTAAAGTCATGAAATAAAAAATTTTGGCCTTTGAAAGTCGGCGGTATCCAAAGCGGAGACCAGAGGCAAGACGGTTAGTTTTACAGATTTTCAAGATAATGTTTTCAATAAAACTAAGCCGAGATTAAGTGATACTTTTCTCATTTCTAAAGTTTCTAAATGAGTTGAGGCCTTTTCCCCATGTTTCATAAGTGTTTAAAGTGATTTCGGGTCATTTTTGCAACTTGTAGTCGACTGGAGCCTTAGGTAGTCGACTAAGCCCTCAAAATTCCATTTCAGCACATTTTTCTCTTATTTTCGACCTTGTGTAGTCGACTACCACTTCAGTGTAGTCAACTATAGGCCTCCTTGTAGTCGACTGAAGGTTTCTTGTAGTCGACTATAGCTCGCGCACATTTCGACCACTATTCACTATTTTGGTCATATCTCGAGCTACGGTGTCGGATGGAGGTGTTCTTTAGCTTTTTAGAAATTTAATTTCAATATATTGTGTTTAGGCTTTTGAATTGCTTCATGTAAGTCATTTTTGAGTGCGTAATGGTCGTTTGAATTTAACGGTAGATTTTGAACCTTAAACGTAGCAATGCCGCTTTTCAAAATGTTGTAGTTTCCACCTCACACCTTCGATTTTGGTTCCATTTTTTTCTATCGTTTAAACTATTTCCAAATACGTGGGGTAACCTTTGAAAGTACATCTTTTCCCTTGAAATGATCATTTTACCCTTGGACGAACATGTGACCTTTAAGTGGTCGGTGTGATGGATTATTCAATCATTTTCCCTTCTTTTCGTTGTTCGGCAACCTTTATGACTTCTCTTAGGTTGAAGTGATTGTTTTACCCATGTGTTGGGTTTATGGATGTCTTTAGTGACATGTGAGGTGATTGATAGTATAAGTTGATACTGATTTGAGGTTTTGGAGCTCGGTATGCACGTGACCTAGGAAGTGTAAATGTTATCCTTCCTGGAGTGTTATGAATAGGAATGTTGCTCCCGTGGTTTGGTAATAGGTGTTAGTCACTAATTAACCCTAGAGGGGGGGTGAATATAATGTTTAAAAATAATTCTAATTCTTTTCGAAATTGGAACACAATCTAAACAAAAATCAATTTCTCAAAACTCAAGTGGATGATTCAATTTAAACTTCTCTAACTATTAATTTCAAGACAAGATAGCATACAAGATATTTAAGCAATTATAGCATGCAAATAAATCAAGTAAAGAGAAAGAGATATAGAGATTGACACCGTGATTTTTTCAAGGTTCGGTAACTCCTACTCCTCGGCTCAAGAACCCCTTCTTGAGACTTTTCCCGATCCTTTCACTACGGTCCTTCCTTCACAGGTGGAATGGCAAACCTTTACAACACAAGCCTCTCGAGCTTCTCTCTCAATCAAGAGAACAACCCTCTCTTGAACAATCGGTGGAATTCACTTGTCCGAGATTACAAATTCGTATGTAATCAATGAAATCACTCAAGAACAAAAACACTCAAAACCCAAAGGTTTTTTTATGGAAGATAAATCAATATAAGCTCAAATGTTTTTGGTGATTTTACAATAGCTCTAGAAATGTATTCTCAAAGGATATGATCAATGAATGATATTTGGAGAATAAGAAGAGATACTAGAGGTTTTGATTTTGAAAGAAACTTGGAGAAAATCAGATTTTCAAAACTTGGTTTCAATGGTTTTTGTAGAGAAAATTTCTGCAGAATTTTTGATAGCTTTCTTTCTCTTTGTATTTCAATCTCTCTATCTTCAATATACACATCTCATTCTATATATAGCATTGCATTAGGGTTTTGAATAATGATTATAGTATTTGAAAGACAAGAGCAGTTTGAACACCATTAAATACAATCCACAAAACATGGGAAATGTTTTCTGAAGAATCTGTAGGTTTTGAGGATCAACTAGTCGACTACATTGAAGTTGTAGTCGACTACATTGGACCATCTAGTCGACTAAATTGAGTTCTAGTCAACTACATTGGACCATCTAGTCGACTAGATTAAGTTCTAGTCGACTACAAAATGTAGTCTAGTCGACTTAAGCTTATTTCAGTCGACTACTTTGATGTGGATGAAAAGCCTGAAGTTACTGATTGTGATCAAATGCTCCCCCTTAGTAAATGAAATTTGCAATTTAATAGGCATTTTGATACAATATATAAAAATAGGCGCACATTTGAGATAGCAAAAATAAACAACCTATCATAGATGTTTCATTTTAATACAAGCTGTTTATACTAATGAGAAACATGGAAAAGAAAACAAACAAGTTCGCAAATAACCATAACAAACCACACAAAAACAGAAATTGCTAATGTCGAATAATGAAATACATGACAGTACAATAGCATAATTTCTCCCCCTTTTTATCAGCGTCGAGGGGCGTGTGAGCGAGGGTTCCTGAGTCCAAGAGTGAGGTCATCAAGTGACCCGGCCAGATTTATAATGTGGGTAGACATTTCCTCATCATGAAGAACAAGGCACTCATTGATCAATCGAATGGCTTCCGTATTCTGGTTCACGGTCGTATCAAGGCGCTGAAGCACTTGTTCATGTTGCCTAAGTAGGTCTGTATTGCTCTGAACAGCCCGAAGAATTTGGTCGAGAAGAGCAGCCTGAGAAGCCGAAGCGCTGTCCAATGGAGGAACCGAGGAAGAGGCTTCCTGGCACGGTGCAGAAAAGGTAGGAGCTGGGCGCGAACGAGGAGCAAGCGCACTCTCAGAAATGAAGTTTCATTCCGCATCAGAAGAAATGTGCATATGTTTGACATGAGTGGCGTCAAGAAAAATAGGGTGATGCTCGGACATTTCATTTGGAAATTTAAAACCTTTCCGCTACAGTAGATATGTAATGTGCGCGGGAAAGAAAAGCGGGCCAGATGGCTTGCGCTGACATGTAAGGATGACGGAACAGAAAATATAAGCTAAATCAACATGGGTTCCTGTCAAAACGCAATAAATCAAAAAGGCCTCCATACGAGAAACACTGTTACGACTACCAGTTTTAGGCAGAATAGAGTAAGTAATAACATTATGAATTAATCTAGCCTTGGGTAGTAGCATAGAAGAGATAATACCGGCGTTCTGCGAAATTTCTTTGTCGACGCATATAGCCCGAACAGCCTCAATACAATCGAACCCATCAGCCTTATACCAATCCTTGGAGAAGTGGCGGATACCGTCATTCGGAAGCGAGAAAATGCGCTTGATTTCGCTGTCATCAACAGTCTCGTCTTCACCACATAGATTAAAATGAAGATGAGAGAGTAATTTCTCCTTATGATTTTCAAGAAAAGCGTAGAATGCTTTGACAATTCGCGGAAGTACCGGAATGTCAAGAGAAACGAAAAAATCCCAACCAATTGCTCGGAACAACTCGAAAGTTCGAGCCCTAATTTCAGTGCATAAATCTTTTGTGACAATACGGCAAGGTGTAGGAGCACGATGATCAAAAACAGTGATGAATTTATTTCTATCATCATCATCAAGAAGAAGTACCTCAAGAAGAAGAGGTTCATTCGACTCCTCTTCGTCAACAACCGTAGGAATGCAGGGATTGGTGGAGCTTTGGCCTCCATCAATGCGTGAACGTTTCCGAAATAGACCTCGAGTCTTCGGTGGCATTGTAGAAGATGATGCACAAATATATAGAGATATATAGATATATGATGATGTATATATATATATATGTGAAAGAGTGAGAATGAGGAAATTTGGATCAGGGAAATGGGTGGAGGATGATGGAAATGTGAAATTAATGAGGGATAGGTGAAGATTTGAAGGTATAAGTGGTAGTAGGAGAGGGATTGAGAGGAGAGGGTTTGAAGGTGGGTGAAGGTTGAAGGAGGCGGATGGAGAAGATGAAGGGGGTTTAGGTTTTATAGTGAGTTGAGTCGACTAGGTCTAGGTGAGTCGGTTAGATTGGGGTTTGAGTCGACTAGGTTGGGTTTGAGTCGACTAGGAGTGGACTCGGCAAGATTTGAGTCGACTAGAAGAGGAAAATAGTCGACTAAAAGGCAATTGAGTTGACTACAATGAGAAAGTAGTCGACTAGAATGAAAAGAGTGCCCAAGGTGAAGCTACTGACCAAAGTAGTCGACTAGAGTGATTTACATTGCACAGGATGAGTCGACTAGAAGGCAAAAATGATAAAAATAGATAAAAAAATCATGAAATAAATACACAAAAATAGCAAAAATATGAAAAATAAAGATTACGACAGAAACTAAGATAAAACATCAAAATCCATGGCCATTCCGATTTCTCGACGAATTTTAGAAAAAGATTCGTCCGCAAGTGGTTTTGTAAAAATATCCGCCAATTGATTTTTAGTGTCAATAAAAACCAATTCAACATCACCCTTAGCAACATGATCACGTAAAAAATGATGCCTAATCTCTATATGCTTGGTGCGTGAGTGATGAATAGGATTCTTTGAAATACAAATCGCACTCGTATTATCGCATTTAATAGGCACGTGAGAGAAAGTAAGACCGAAATCATGTAGTTGTTGCTTAATATAAAGAGTTTGAGTGCAACCACTACCGGCTGCCACATATTCGGCTTCGGCCGTAGATAATGCAACGGAATTTTTCTTTTTACTTGACCAAGATACTAGTGAGTGTCCTAGAAAATGACAAGTGTCGCTTGTGCTTTTTCGATCAATTCTACATCCCGCAAAATCCGCATCCGAATAACTAATAAGATCAATTGAAGATCCATGTGGATACCAAAGTCCTAAGTTGATTGTACCACTTAGGTAGCGAAAAATACGTTTTACCGCAAGCAAATGAGATTCCTTAGGACATGATTGAAACCGGGCACATAAGCATACACTAAACATTATATCCGGTCTACTAGCGGTCAAATAAAGCAAAATACCGATCATGCCTCTATAATTAGTAATATCAACATATTTACCATTTTCATTTTTATCAATCTTAATAGAGGAACTCATAGGAGTTATGGCATGTTTGGTAGCCTCCATACCAAATCGCTTTAGCAAATCCTTAGTGTACTTGGATTGGCTAATGAATAAGCCATCCGAGCTTTGCTTGATTTGAAACCCTAAGAAGAAATTCAACTCACCCATCATGCTCATTTCAAATTCATTTTGCATGCTTGTAACAAAATCCCTACATAAAGAATTATTTGTTGAGCCGAATATGATGTCGTCAACATAAATTTGGACAATCAACAAATTATTCTTGATGATTTTTGTAAAAAGTGTGTTGTCAACTTTTCCTCTTGTAAAACCATTTTTAGTCAAAAATCCGCGAAGTCTCTCATTCCAAGCTCGAGGAGCTTGCTTTAAACCATATAAAGCTTTAGCTAATTTGAAAACATGATTTGGAAAAAGATTATTTTCAAAACCGGGTGGTTGCTTCACAAAGACTTCTTATTCTATGACACCATTTAAGAAAGCACTTTTGACATCCATTTGATAAAGAGTGAAATTTATATATGATGCAAATGCAAGAAGCATTCTAATTATTTTTAATTTAGCTACCGGTGCAAAGGTCTCATCGTAGTCGATGTCTTCCTCTTGATTATATCCTTGTGCTACCAATCTTGCTTTATTTCGAATAATTACTCCATTCTCATCCTTTTTGTTTCGAAAAACCCATTTTGTGCCAATTATAGTTTGATTTTCGGGTCTAGGAACTAAACGTCAAACTTGATTGCGTTCAAATTGATTTAGTTCCTCTTGCATTGCTACGATCCAAGAATCATCACATTGAGCTTCGTGGAAGTTCTTGGGTTCGATTTGCGATACAAAGGCCATGTGGTTGCAAAAATCTTTAAGTTTAGATCTAGTACTAACCCCTTTTGAAGGATTACCTATGACTTGATCAAGAGGATGATTGTGAACAAACCTCCATGCTTTAGGCATTGAGTTGGTCAAGACATCATTGGATTGATGCTCAACTTCCCTCATTTCCTTTTGGCTACATGATGAGTTGGAGATATTGAGAGTATTTAGATTATCCTCAATCCCAACAACCTCATCTTCTTCTAGGTCAATTCTAGGTGATGGTGGTGAGGGTGATTCATCAAAGACAACATGAATAGACTCAACCATGGTTAGAGTCCTTTTGTTATAAACCCGAAATGCTTTACTCCTTGTAGAATATCCTAGGAAAATTGCTTCATCCGATTTGGAGTCGAATTTTCCAAAGTTGTCTTTATCATTTAACACAAAACATTTACACCCGAAAACTTTGAAATACCCAATATTGGGCTTTCTACCATTCCACAACTCATAGGGCGTTTTCCCCAACTTCATCCAAATAATAACACGATTAATTATATGGCAAGCGGTGTTTACCGCTTCCACCCAAAGGCTTCGGGGAAGGTTGTGCTCATTTAACATGGTTCTAGCCATCTCTTGTAGAGATCGATTCTTTCTTTCAACTACACCGTTTTGTTTAGGGGTTCTAGGGGCCGAGAGATCATGTGAAACACCAAGGTCATCACATAATTTTTCTAAGTCTTGATTTTCAAACTCCCTACCTCTATCACTTCTAATTTTCTTGATTTTCAAATCTTTTTCATTTTGAATGACTCTATAAAAAATTTCAAGAATGGAGTGAGTTTCATTTTTATGAGCAAGAAAGTAAACCCAAGTATATCTAGAGTAATCATCAACTATAACAAGTACATAGAGTTTCCCGGCTAAGCTAGTCGTTCTCTCCGGACCGAAGAGATCCATGTGAAGTAACTCTAGAGGTCGAGAAGTGGTAATATCTTTCTTTCTCTTGAAAGAGGATTTAACTTGCTTGCCTACTTGACATGCGCTACATATTTTATCTTTTGAAAATTTAGTCTTTGGGAGGCCTTTGACTAAATCATTTTTGGATAAACGATGAATGAGATCCATACTAGCATGTCCTAGACGTCTATGCCATAACCAACTATTTTCACTAGATGTGACAAAACATTTAACATCTTGATCATGCAATTCACATAGCAACAAAGTATACAAGTTTCCATTTCTTTTGGCATTGAACATTTGCTTCCCATCTTTCTTGATTATGCATGCATTTATCCTAAATATAACATCATAGCCCTTGTCACAAAGTTGACTAATACTAAACAAGTTATGCTTCAAACCATAAACTAAAAGCACATCATCTATAGAGAGAGAAGAGGAAATACCGATTGAGCCAATTCTCATAATTTTGCCTTTAGAGTTGTCTCCAATGGTAACATTTCCTCCTTCATATGCTATCAAGAAACCATTTTTCTTTTGATGCAGACTTCAAGCATACCTACAAAACAAGTTCAAGTAACTTTTATTGGTACCCAATCTGTTTTGGGTCCATTTTGGTTAGATAGATACGCAATAGTTTCTTTTGGAACCCAAATTTGTTTCATTACAACATTATCTTTTCTATGAGAGCATGCACTAGTCCCTTTCGGAACCCAAACAATTTTTGACATAATTTTCTTCTTTCTATGAAAGCATACATTTGCTTTGTGTCATTTTCTATTGCAATAGTAGCAAGTACCATGTTTATAATCATTTGAAGATGCATGAGATGATTTTCTAGTAAATATAGAGCTAAGTGATTTTCTCTTTTTCAAAATGAGAGCATTTTTGTCAAAAGCATCATATCCTAGACCGCATTTATCAAATGATCATTTTTGTCTTCCTAACATGATACTAAGGTTCTCTTTTCCTTTTGTAAATTTTGCTAAAACATTTATTTGATCATCAATAGTATTTTTCAACCGAATATTTTCCTTTTCTAGCTCTATGCTTTTGTCATTGCAAGAAACTTCTAAGCTTGAACTAGTGAGACTACATAAAGATTTAGCTTTCTTAAGAAGGATATATTTTCTAGCTAATTTTTTGAATTCATCATATAATTCTTCAAACACATCTTGCGATTCATTGTAATTAAGAAGAAGTTCATCATATGATAGTTTATCTAGATCATTTAAATTTAAATGTACCTTTTCTTCATTTGTCATGAGACAAATGTTTGTCATTTCCTCACTACTTTTCTCCTCATCCGAGTCGCATGAGTCGTAGTCCTCCCATGTGACATTCATTGCCATCTTGCTAGGTCGTTTCTCGTTTTCCTTTTTGAGCTTGAAGCAATCGCTTTTGTAGTGTCCCGGCTTACCGCAATTAAAACACGTTGGGGGTTCTCTTTTGCTAGGCTCGCCTCTTGGATCGATTCTCTTCACGAATCTTCCACCATTTGTTTTCTTTCTTTGAAGGTGTCTCTTGAATTTTTGGGTGAACAAGGCAATGTCCTCATCCTCTTCTTCTTCACTCGGCTCATTGTTTTCATTTTTGGTGAAAACTTGCAAAGCTATCCCCTTTCTTGGCTTGATGTCGTCTTCACGAGCTTTTAATGTTATTTCCCAAGTGAGTAGAGAGCCAAAAATTTCATCGAGACTCATGGTGTTGAGGTCGTGAGCTTCTTTGATAGCCGTTACTTTTGCATCCCATTTTGCCGGGAGACTTCTAAGCACTTTTCGTGATGCATCGGATCTAGGAACAATTCTACCAAGATGCTTTAGTCCATTCAAAATATTTGTAAAGCGAGACATCATAGAATTCACATTTTCATCATCTTTCATAGCAAATAATTCATATTCATGCATGAGTATGTCAATTTTAGATTCTCGTACTTGAGATGTACCTTCATAGGTTACCTCAAGTTTATCCCGCATTTCTTTTGCCGTTGAACAAGTAGATACACCATTAAATTCATTTGGACTTAAAGCGCAATTTAAATTTACTTTGTCTTTAGCATTGTACGACATGAGTTTGCGGTCATCATTATCCCATTCATTAGGTAATTTGGGGACGGTTTTTCCATCAACAATTTTGGTCAATACAAATGGTCCTTCAAAAACTACTTGCCAAATTTGGTAATCGGTAGCTTGAAGAAAATCTATCATTCTAGTTTTCCAATAGCTATAATTTGATCCATCAAACCATGGGGGGCTATTATTTGATTGTCCTTCAACATGAGTGACTAAATTTGATGACATGATCGTTCTCTAAGATGGTTAAGTCTAAGATAAATAGAGATTAGGCTCTGATACCAATTGTTAGTCATTAATTGACCCTAGAGGGGGGGTGAATAGGGTGTTCAAAAATAATTCTAATTCTTTTCGAAATTGGAACACACTCTAAACAAAAATCAATTTCTCAAAAATCAAGTGGATGATTCAATTTAAACTTCTCTAACTATTAATTTCAAGACAAGATAGCATACAAGATATTTAAGCAATTATAGCATGCAAATAAATCAAGTAAAGAGAAAGAGATATAGAGATTGACACCGTGATTTTTTCGAGGTTCGGTAACTCCTACTCCTCGGCTCAAGAACCCCTTCTTGAGACTTTTCCCGATCCTTTCACTATGGCCCTTCCTTCACAGGTGGAATGGCAAACCTTTACAACACAAGCCTCTCGAGCTTGTCTCTCAATCAAGAGAACAACCCTCTCTTGAACAATCGGTAGACTTCACTTGTCCGAGATTACAAATTCGTATGTAATCAATGAAATCACTCAAGAACAAAAACACTCAAAACCCAAAGGTTTTTTTATGGAAGATAAATCAATATAAGCTCAAGTGTTTTTGGTGATTTTACAATAGCTCTAGAAATGTATTCTCAAAGGATATGATCAATGAATGATATTTGGAGAATAAGAAGAGATACTAGAGGTTTTGATTTTGAAAGAAACTTGGAGAAAATCAGATTTTCAAAACTTGGTTTCAATGGTTTTTGTAGAGAAAATTTCTGCAGAATTTTTGATAGCTTTCTTTCTCTTTGTATTTCAATCTCTTTATCTTCAATATACACATCTCATTCTATATATAACATTGCATTAGGGTTTTGAAGAATGATTATAGTATTTGAAAGACAAGAGCCGTTTGAACACCATTAAATACAATCCACAAAACATGGGAAATGTTTTCTGAAGAATCTGCAGGTTTTGAGGATCAACAAGTCGACTACATTGAAGTTGTAGTCGACTACATTGGACCATCTAGTCGACTAGATTGAGTTCTATTCGACTACATTGGACCATCTAGTCGACTAGATTAAGTTCTAGTCGACTACAAAATGTAGTCTAGTTGAGTTAAGCTTATTTCAGTCGACTACTTTGATGTGGATGAAAAGCCTGAAGCTACTGATTGTTTTAGTTGACTATTTGAAAATACACAGGGTGATTCTAGTCGACTACAACTAAAAAAACATTTAATAAAAATATTTTTCTTTCCGTTTAAGTTCGGTAAAACATTTTTCATTCCATTTAAGTTCGGTTCATTTTATACTTGAGCTTATACGATAATATCGACGCATAAAATTACCTTGTTACAATGATCGCTCCCCGACCTATCTACCCCAAGTCTTGAGTCTTCAACTTTCGCCTTTGCCGTTGAATTAAATGATTTTCCATTTTGCGCTTCAATTTATTTCACAGCTTTTCGCTTTAAATCAAGCTTTCTTTCCGAGCTTGCTTTTCGAGTCATTTCCTTTCCGAGTTTAATTTCTGAGTCGTTCACCTGTCTTTTGCTGAAAATATAAACTCGATAATTCATTAGTATCAAACACTCTTCAATGGTTTGTTATCATCAATTTTGGAATTGTTTGCCGAGAGTAAATTTCAAAGCCAACAATAGGTTATGTGGATTGTCAGTGTGGGACTGACGGGTACGAGTCGTAGTGATATATGTAGTAGCCTATACTACGTGACTTGTATTGGTGGTATATCTCTCTATATATATACGTGTTTATATATATATATAGGTGTGCATTATTATATGTTGTTGTGCTATGGCTTCATTACGTGCTAGTTGCCATATTTGTTGATGCATGGTAGGTGTCACAAGGTCAAATTTTCACACTATAATTTTCGCCCTATGATGACCTTGGTTGCACACCAAGTCAGTCAATCCTCTCAATACTTAGCCAAATATGCACCGAATATGAATAGCATATAAACAATATAAGGACACACAGTATTTACAGAAGTTCACACCTCCAACCTTTTACTATATATTCAAATAATACAAAGGAACACCTATCTCTGTAATGGAGTACAAGACAAACTCTATATCTCTCCCCTTCTACAGAATCACCATTAGGACTATATAGACAAACTCACAAAACTGTCTATACAACTTCCCTCATAGGATCTGGGAGACAACCCCTCCCATAGGTGTGTTGACATAGCCAGCCTTGTGCCACATACATCAAGAGGTTATAACTACAAGTCATGTCAGCAAACTGCTCAACTGTCCTATATCCTTGGATCTGTTGTGCCACATATGAATTATTGTCTGAATGTCACATGCCATGTGTATTCCAGCACACCGCCAAGTTATGTAAACATATGTCTTGGTCTTTGCTCAGCTTGTCTGCATTGTTGCATTCATCTTGCCATGCACAAGTTTCACCAATCTGGGCATGCTCTGAGCCACGCCCATGCCATGGCATGCATTACGCCATGCCATGACAATGCCAAGTCGTGCATTGTTCCACACCTTGCATTCTGAAGTCAGCCATCTGTGGTGTCATGGCCTTGTCAAAGACAAGTTAGCATTGCCAAGGCTTGATATGTGCATGGCTTGCTAAGCCACACACATTGCATGTACTCCAACACATGCCAAGCCAAGGCAATCCTCGCCCAAGGGCAAGTTAGCACAATAGTGGGCAAGGTACACAAGACTAGCCAAGCCAAGTGCACACACAAGTGCCCACATTGTCATCAACACCGCACCACCATTACGGACCCATGTCGTCAAGCCAAGTGTTGTCAAACCATGCCCACGCATGTCCATAGGCCTCCCTATATATACCCTAGCCAAGGTCTTGCTTGGTTGTTGGCTACCAACTTTTATCAAGCTCACATACCCCTCTATATATGCAAAATACATAAAAGTCACTCTAGCCAGAACAGATATCAACCATGTCTGAGGAGGAATAATGGATTTAATTAATAATTCCCACTAACCTCCTTTTGTAGATTCATGTCATTTGTCATAAGGGTGCTTCTTGACTTTTCTCAAACATTTAGATTATTTTCTGACTTCTTCTTCCAATGTCACTCCAAATGTCATCCAATGTCACTCCAAGTGTCATTCTCATCCCCCATTGCACATGGGTGTTGTCTTGGGGTCTTTACCCATGTCACAAAGGCAAAGTCCCCACCCCAAGTCTTCAAAGGGCTAACAGTAGGGGCCTAGGGGAATGTGTTTCCGAGGTCTTGTATTTGCATGAATGCCATGTGGGACATTTGACTGACTTAGAGTAGATGCATGTACACGGGTTGGTTCGCACTCGACTTGGACAGTCGTAGGATGTGATAGTTATGATTTCTTTCTCCGACGGGGCGTCAATGAGCTCACCCCGAAATTCTATTGCCTGGCGTCCCAAATGCTAGTTTGCAGGAAAGGTTTCAGCTACGGATTGCTTGGGGTGCAACAACACTTTTTTTTTGTTTCCGAGTTACAGGATGGCTCGTGGCACGGATGTTGTTGCGGGATTTGGGACGTTCGTACGTAGAGTTGTTCATTTTGTTTCCCCTTTACTTGTCCCCTATATTGGGACTGTTGTTGTATTTTTATGGGAGTCAGTTTGTTGGCATATCCCTTCCTTATATTCGGTATCGGTGCATTGTTATATAAATGTATTCTTTCGGCACCTTAATGTGTTTGTGTGTCATTTGGTTTAGCTTCCGTTTGATTTTGTATGGAATTATTGTGATTAATAATATTCCATTTGGTTTTACGTTTATTTAGGATCTTAATTGGTCGCTCATTTTATGGATCACAACCCCGGATTTCTCGGATGTCTCAGTTCGAGAGTCTTTGGAAATTCGGGACGTGACAATAACTTTAAAAATTCCTTGTTTTAGGGTTTCTTGTGATTTCAAGTAGATTTGACTATTCAATGCTTCCTTTTCTTCTTTTCTTTTCACTTCTGTGATAAATAATTAATTAAGAATATTATCCTTCCAAAGTATTTACGCTACTTTTGTGCTTTACAGTATTATTCTAACTTACTAAAGACCAAAATCGGTGTCCCAACTGTCCATGTGTTTAAATTAATTACTTAAATGTTATATATATATATATATATATATATATAAAAGTTAAGAAGAATACTCACACACACATTGCTTCCACTGATGTTGGAACCATTGACATTCTATTTGGGAATAATTGCAAATGCCGCTTATCCATTAGATATTTTGGTATGTTGTTTTCATATCAAACATTAATCTAAATCTTTAATTAAAACTTTTTCTTTTTTGTTGTTTGTTTGGCATATGTTACTGAACATGCATTTACTTTTAGGATAAATTATACTTTCACCCATCGAGATATGATTTATTATAGTTTCACCTCATATTCTTAGGAAAATTATAGTTTATCCTTTCAAGTTTGGATGTTGTAACAAATAACCCCTGGGATGAAATTTCGACGTGATCAAACCGGTCAATATTAGATGAAATGTCTAAAATACCTCAAGATTTATTATTATGAACATTTTCACTCCAGTCTATTACACTATTACTTTATTTTGCCCTAATTTAGACACACTAATTGGACAATTATGTACAAATTAGACAAAAAAAAACTCAATTTTTTACACCACAATTGAGAAATATTCAAAGGTATATATGTCATTTCACTTTTTCAATTATCGAAATTGGGCTTTGATGACCTAGAGGGGTGAAATTGTAATTATCCAAAGGATAAAGGATGAAATTATAATAAATCATATCTTGAGGGGTGAAAGTATAATTTACCCTTACTTCTATCACACATTATATACTGATTAATGTATTTTATGGATATAATATCTATGAATAATTATTAATTATCATAAACTTCCTTTCTATTAGCAATTTTGATCTAAAAATTTACCTTTATTATTGCCTTGTCCCTTATGTACTATATATATATATATATATTTACCATATTATCCCTTTCCCTTTCCCTTGATCTCAAATCCTTTAATTGAAATAGTAAAACAAAAT